>VWZG01009356.1:0-19131 GCA_013396735.1 Grallaria varia | reverse complement strand
GCCGCTCACCGGGACCCGCCCCGGGGGCGGGCGGGGCGGGGCGGGGCCGGGCCGGGCTGCAGCGGGAGGCACAGGTGGCGCTGCCCGGGGGCGCGGCCTCCTCCCGGGGAAAGCTGCGCAGGGGAAGGGGCGCCGCCCCCGGCCCGCCGCGGCCTGTGACTGAAGGGCTGCTCGGTGGCCCCGCCGCGGCCCCGTTGGTGCTCCCCGTGTTTGACGGGCTCCTCACGGCAACGCGCTGCTGCAAGCGCTCTCGCCGCCGCCGTCAGGACAACAGGACGCGAAGAGCAAGGTGCTCAGGCAGAAACGTAACGATTTAAGAGCCTATTTTTTATGATGGAAGCACAGAGGGAGTAAGTTTTTTTGTGGAGTAAATGCGGCGGGTGCCGAGAATATGGTGCCAGACTCTTGGCGGTGCCCGGCGACAGGACGAGGAGCAATGGCCATAAACTCAAACACGAGAGGTTCCACCTCAGCATGAGGAAGAACTTCACGCTGAGGGTGGCCGAGCCCTGGAACAGCTGCCCTGGGAGGCTGTAGAGTCTCCTCCGGAGACATTCCAAACCCACCTGGTCCCATTCCTGTGTCACCCGCTCCAGGTGACCTTCCCTTGGCAGGGGTTTGGGGTGGATGATCTCCAGAAGTTTCTTCCAACCCTAACAATTCTGTGATTCTGCAAATCTTAAAATCTTAAAATGAATGTGAAGAACTTCCAGAGCAAATAGCAGAAGCCAGGTTTTATGGCTTGTAGTTACCTGTTTCATAAGAGGCATTTTTTATGCCCATTTGAGTAGGTATTTGAAGTGACCAATACCTACTTTAAAGGGCACACATTTTTCATTGTAATGCATGCATTTTGGTAGTGCCTGGATTATTTTTCATATTTTGTGATAAGTAATTGATTTTTAATGAGAGAAACAGTTTAAGCCTATTACTCTATTTATGGTTCACTGGATAAATACTGAATATCACCAAATTAATTATAATGTCATGAGAGAATATCTATGTTAATAAAAAAAAATGAGTCGTGTTAGTCAAGATGCTGCTGTCGGAAGAATAATTTGTGTTTTCCCAAGTCCACTTACAGTCATTCTTCTTTTAAAATTCAAATGGCAAATAGTGACAAAAGACAGAAAGATTCTTCACGTACACCTCAGAAATTGTTTCCTTTTTTTCTTTTTCCCCTCCAATGCATTCACTGTGCATTATGTATATTTATTGTGTATTGTAATCTATGCAGATACACAACTGTAGCAGGAGCATATGGTTCCATGCTCACAGAGGTTGCTGACAAGGAACAGACGTCCCGAACCAGACAGCAAGAGGCTGTTTTTCATTACTTCCAGCATGCTTTTTAGAAGCCTCAGAGGGCACTGAACAGATTAATTCTTCTACTCTGCACAAGAATATTCAGATATGTTTGTACTGAAGGCTGGCTCGCTCATCCCAGGCTTCCTGAAACTGATTCTGACCAGGGACTACTCGCCCTCCCCTCACTGAGCTCCCAGTGAGACAGGTACTTCACAGAGACAGGCCAATTCTCCCCTCCCAGACCCCTCCATTTTGTGCAACAGTATTTAGATATATTTTACATTTGAGATTGTCTTGACAATCTTTTGTTCTGGTCCTGAATTGCAACAGCAAGTGCAAAGCATCCTGGTTAGGGAATGGTACAAGACTTAAAGTTTTTACAATAACTAAAAGAAAAAAGTTTGAAGATTTTGACTTTGTTTCAGTTTGTTAAAATAAAGTATATTGCTCCATATTTTGTGGGAAAAAATGTCAATTTGTTCCTGCAATAGTCTTACATAGTTTTCTTAAACAGTTTATGAATTGTATGTCTTACATATCTAGAAGGAGCCAGTAAGTTGATACATAATAATGCATGAAGCTAATTTGAGACAAGTGAGAAAAAATAGAAGAATTTAAATATTCCATATATTCAATGATTTTATTACCTTTGTAAAAGAAAATGAGTTCATCTTTTTCAATAACATTGTTTATGTAAAACAAGATTGTCAAGACATTTATGAGATGTGTTGGGGCAGAGTATTGCAAGCTTTCAATCCTGCTCTTGTTGGGAAGCCAAGTCCCGCAGAGCTGGGATTAGCCTTTACATCAAGGCAGTGTGCAAATGCTTGTTCAATATCATTGGAATTATTAGACCTGCAAGAGTTTTCTAAAGAGCACAGAATGAGAAAATTACTATAATTTTGCAACTGGGGAATGTGTTTTCAGCATACAAGAGCTGATGTTTTAAATCCTTCCCACTGTAGAATCTGCCTTTGTAACAAATTCTGAAGATTTCAAACTTGCTTGTGAACCATGCCAGGCCAGAGTTCTTGCTTTGAGCTACTTCTATGACTTTCTACATGCCAAATTAGTATAAAGGAAAGCAACATATGAATTTACAGTATGTTAACTATTCTCTGTTTGGAAACCTAAAGTATTCCCCCTGCCCCATGCAAATGAACTGTAAATTGTTTGGCTGACTATGGACATTTTCTTGGATTGGGTTGAGGTTTGATAGGTTCCTACAGGAGTGAAATGGTACAGTGAAAAAAAGTTATTTTTCTCGGTACTACTTCGAGTGTGAAGGATTTGGTTAGGTATTAAAAAAAAACTTGTATACATAGTCCTTAATTCTGGTCTTAAACTGCAGTAGGAAACAGAGGTGAGTAGTTTGGTGTCCTCATCAGCAAAAGTCACCAAGCCTGTTGAAAGATTAGAGTGAAACTGAAACAACAAACCATTTTGTTTCTGCACTTGAAGTTGGGTCTTACTATAAAAGCCTGCTCAATGGTTAACAGAACGTGAAAGCCCTTTTAACTGCACACAGAGACAGTAGCAATTACACATGAGTACAGGTTATTGGTACAATAACAAATTACTGTGAATGAAGAGGCCCGATTCTAACAACTGAAAAAAAAATTACTTTCATTTTTAGGTGCCTAGCCTAAGAGTCTACCTATACCTATATGGACTGTACCAGAACAAGACACAGTGTATCTGACTTTTGACATTATCCCTCTGTCTCCATGGTCATGGTAGATGGCTTCAACTTCAACTGTGAGCCTTCACACAGTTTAAAGGCAGCGTGAGCTCGCACTGCTGGTAAATACCAACTGCCATTGCAGATGCCACGCCAAAACCCTTCTGCAAAATAATCCATGAGTAATTTGCCTCTTCAGCATTAACTATGGGACACTGCTGCATGACAACATTCCTGATCTACCTACACAGTGCCTAAGTCTGTTCTTGGTCTGGAGGGCAGACAGAGCCTTGTTATCCAGCCTAAGCCTATGACTCTCGGTCTGGCAGCATAGTTTCCTTGCATCCTGTGAGTATGAAGGGCTTAACTTTTACTTTCCATGTGCCTGCAGGCTCACCTACAGCCTACAGTGAGACAGACCTTGCAATATTCATTGAGGATGGGAAGCAAATGAAAATTTCAGTCTAGGCTTAAAATATGTTAATGTGCCTCTGGAAAATGGCAGAATTAATAGTTAACCTTGTAGTAAAGATAAGGCTTTTTGATAAAAAAACTTACAAAGTATATATTGTAGTGTAGGATATCCATAGTCTATATGAATAGGACAAATTAAACAAAAACTTTTTCCTGTACTCAGTCTGTTTTCATAACTGCCCAAACAGTAATTTTCGATCCAAGCATGAAGCAGATTCTCTGCAGTTTAATTAGTGGAAAGGAAAGCAGTGTCCCTCTGTCTTTGAATGCTAGCTAGAAAGACAAAACAGCTCTCTTCTGTGTTTCTTTCTCTAATTTTTTGAAGCTCAGTGCTTCTTCCCTTCTGTTTCACAAATGATTGCATTCCATGTGAAAGTAAAATGGCTCCCCTAGCTGCTGTTGACAGCCAAGCTAAAGGGTCATCATGACTACTCTAAGGTTAATACAACAGTCCCTGTTAAACAGTCTGTACCAAAGTAGGAATCTTCAGTCATTCCTGTGGGATGATTTGTTTTGGTAGTTGTTTGTGCAGAGCTACGAAACAGTTAGCATGTATTAATCAACACCGATAGTGAGACAAAGCTTCTGCACCATCAAAATTCTGCATGTACACTCTCTTATAAAAACAGAAACAAGCAGCCTTGAAGAAGATGCCAAAGATTGCATTAGCTAAACTGACATAGAAGATATTGCACCTGAGAAGGCTAGTAGAATCATGCATGTAGGTAACTGGATGAAAATAAAGCATAGATATATATTCAGGACATATGGCTAATATTGTTCTATACAGAGTTCTGTCTCCACAGTAAACAGAGTCCCTTTTTTGCATGAGAAGCTTGACAATAGTTTAATTGATTTTAAATAATTTGGCTGAACATCTACAATCTCATTCTGAAAATTTAAAGTATCTTGATTGATTAACAGTATGTTATGTAAAAATACATTAAATCTTTTAGTAACTTCTGATAGTATTTTAAAATCATCTCCATATACAAACACATCATTTAAAGCTCTTCTGTACATAACAACTGACAGACAGACCTAAACATATAGAAGTTAAAGCGCTCTAGATGAGGGCACCCTCCAACCACCTGCTGAGAACCATGGGCACATCTCTATTCACAAACTGTCAAAGTAGACACCAAACCACAGTAGTCTCCAGGCCCATTGGGGGGATACATACAGCCCATTAACCCCTTTCCTAAATTTTCCTCGTAACTACAAATCAAATAATTTTCACTGGTAACAATTCACTATTCTCTGTAATTTTACACTGGTACAATTAAGAATATACAACAAATTATGACTGAATCCTTAAGTTGATCTTTCTCAGCTATGGTAACTTGAGAAGGCATAAAGAACAGGAACAGCCCACTTTTCTATCCCCCTGCCAGCTATATTTTGTCAAAAAAGTTAGCAAGTCCGGCTTTGAATATATATAGAGAGAATACCAATAGCATAAGAAAAGCCAGTTTTTGAGTAGACACTCATCAAGTGTTTGTTTCCCCCATTTTTTATTTTACAACTGCACTCTGACCTCTGTTACTTTTTCATAGCAGCTGAATTGCAGCTGGGTGAAGAGTTACATAAGAAAGTGAGAGCAAAGGTAACTTTCCCCGGGTGGTAAAAGCCCCTTATTGTATGGTGCCTCTATCCTTGTGGTGACTGCGCAGCTCCCTTTCAGATCAGGCTTCAGGCACTGTCAGCATTTCGCACTTCTGATAAATTCAGAGTTTTCAAAGAAGGAGCAAACAGGTCATCTGCGTGACCTTCTGTACAGCACTGTTTATAAAATGTCACCAAGATACCGGGTTAAGCATGTTTTCCGTTTACTGATATCTCTTGTGGCACTGAATGGGGATTAGATTGACAAAGTGTGCTGACTCATGTCGTTTTGTAAAGCAACCCAAGAAAATGGAATTATCTAAGAGAGCAGGCAACGCCTTTTCCTCATACTGGCAATAGTGAGATAGTAAATCAAGTTAATCATAAACAAAAAACCGAACAAGTGGCACAAAGCTCCTCAGACTGGTATTTAGCTTTGCTGTGATGAACAGCAGTGCTTCTGAGAGGTAATTTTTTTCTCAAGTGGTCATTTTACTGAGACATCCTCTGTTTGTGGGCAGGAATCTGTTGACCTAAAGCTTTTCTTTTTTTTTTTTAACAAAAGAATTTGCACTAATGTATTAAATATGTATTTCTCGTTTCAGTGAGTCCTTCATTTTTAGGGAAAAACTCAGTGGATCAGGAACTAACAATGTAACTTCTACATTTAACAGGAAGCCTTTTGTTTGTTTTCTAACTTTATGCAAGATATTGCTGCCCTTTGGAGGACTGCATTAATTTTAGATAGTTGAGTTAAGTAGGTAGCCTGAAATGTACTGTGGATGTTGACAGCTGCTCATATTGCTGTTCCTTTTTAACTATCTTTTAACTCTCTATAAGACAAAGAGAAAATATCCCCAGTGAGCAATTTTTGTGTTAAACTAGACTAAACTAGACTAAATGAGACTAAGACAGTATTTTCCTTCAGCTGCTGTAGTCTACATTGTGTTCCCTCTGACATTCAGACCACAAACCCTGTTAAGCAAGAACTCTTTGGGGCCTTTTTGTGTGCCATGCTCAATGGTGGCACTTTAAAACCAAAGGTGGGTTGGTAAGGGTTGTCTGTAATTAAATGGGTAATTGCTGTCTGGTGGTCCTAATCCTAAAGCAGAACTGATTTTCATTTTCTAGTATCAACCATGCCCTATTGGGACTAATAGCCCTCAATGGAATGTTTATATATTTGATTAGAAGGAAAGTAAAGGAGGAGGCAATAAGGTGATGCATCTGATGAACACTTAAAGCAGTGAAGATGGTATATGCAACACTGACTCTTGACCTGGTTTGTACCAACTTTCAGAATTCTGCAAATGTTAATGGAAGAGTATGAGAACCAGTTGAGAAGGCAAATGTGAGACAAGCTTCTTCTCTTAATGCAGTAAGGACTACTGTGTCTACATCTGAATTGTAGACAAATGCCTCTGTGTAGCTCTTTAGCAAATTTTATCAAAGGAAGTAAGGGGTGTTCAGTGTTTTTTGAAATGTTGCTTTCATCTCAACAGCATTTATGAAGTCCAGCTTAAAATGAGAGGAATGGAAATTTATTCTACTTTGTGCTCTCCTGTTACTGTCTTTGTACTTGACCACCTTTAAATTCACTCACTGTTATTTGTCGATTATTGTTCATGCAATCTATTGCACTCTTTTAACACCTTTTTTTCCTATTGGTTCATAGTTTCTGTTAGAGTTTGATTTGAAAATGCCAGCAATATCAACTGCAGTTTTACAAAGCCAAATCCCAAAACATGTCTGAAATATTTTTATTAGTGCTGAAAGTTACTGTGGGAGGAATGAAAGAGAAGTATCCAGTGGAATTGTTTTCTTCAGAGTGACTTAATTTTAGCATAGTTTGGGCATTCTTACAATAATGAAGTCAGTGATGTGCGAGAGAGATTGAAATCTTAGGGACGCTGACATTTTGTGAAGGAAAAGCAAAATATATAGCATGGAAAAGGCTGAAGATCATTAATTCCCATTACAAATAATCATAATTCCGTGCGGAAAACAAGAGAGGTATCAGACATTTTCTTCTTATAATCTGCATCAAATTTCTCATTCTGTGCCACAGTGAAATGATTCTTCCAGTCTGCAACAGTTCCTAAGAAACAGCAAAGCAAAAAAAAGAAAAAAGATTAATTTTTCAGTATTTCCTGAAGCCCATTAACCACAACTCATTAGATACTGCTACTTCAAGGCTTATTTCAAAACAGCATGACAACCAAAAAGAACTGATTTCAGTAAAAAACTTCAGTACCTTTTCTCATGAATGGAGAAATGGAGTGGTCCATTATTCCCTGGAAGTCTTTAGTGTAGTTTGCCATGGGGTTTTCCTTCATTACCTCAAATGAGGTGTTATGGGCTATCTTGTTTAGAACCTCCTGACTTAAGTCCTTCCCTAGGAACTTTGCAATTTTCTGAATTGCTTGCTTTGGATTCTGCAAAGACAATGACATGGCATAAGTTACAGAGCCAGGAAAAGCAAAGAAATCAAATGTAGACTTAAAGCTGCAGTTCTCAAACTGGGAAGATCAGGTTATCATAAGGTTTACTGATACATCTGGCATTATAATTCAAACCTTGTTTGTAGGCAGTATCAACTAAACTTCTGGATTTCTGGAGCTCTATAAACATACGTTTAACCCTTTACCTCCTTCATGTCTTCATAGAAAAGGTAGAGAATACGGTGGTTATCTTTGGCCTTCCACCATCCTTTTACATGGTCATGCCAGGAACCCCAGAGCACTGAAAAAGAAGTACCATCAGCAGCAGCTACAAATGCCCTAACTATCTTTAACACATGTGACAATTATGATTCCCTCATGACCAGTGCCTGGGAATTTCCCAGATGGTTTTGAGTCACTGTGGCCATGGCTACTGTGCTCTCTGCTTGTCACAGCATTTGTGCTATCAATTCCCCAGGGGTAGGGATTCTCAGAGCAGGATCTATATGTAACTTTAGATGGCAACAATTGCAGATTCTTACTCCTGAACAAAAAAATCCAGGCTATCTCTGCAGTCAATGGAAAGAAACAGATTGCCAGCAATTCATCTCATTAGCTGGACAAGGTTGGTCTTAATTGGCCCTGCTCTGAGCAGGGATTTGGATCAGATGGACACCAAAAGTCCCTTCCAGCTTATATTATTCTGCGAGTCTAATCAGTTTAAATATTTGGTGTACTATCAGAAGTGCCTTTTTCTTTCCAGCAGGTATCAAGGTAATTAGCTAGGACTGCACTGGGACAGATGGCTCCCAAGCTGAGCTGGTCAAGCACAAGACACAAGGTATCCTTTAGACATGAGACTCATACTGGTCCAGACTGTGTTCTTTCTAGGCTTACATGATGGCAAAAATATTAAGGACCTAAGGAAGTTTTAACAACCCAAACTGTAAACTGCCACCCGCCTGACCAGGTTTTCTTTCTTGGATATTCCATGATATGGACGCCTCTTTTAGAAAGGGAATAATCAGCTTCTGGGGTTGCCTGCCCTTAGTTAGATAACTTTGTTCAGATGCCTGATTTTCAGATAGATTAATTTATGTAAAAAGACTCCTATCTAAAATTCACACTGCACATTTCTAACAAAATTAACCCTTAATTTCTTGTATATCATGTTAGAGTAAAACCAGTTAAATGGCTGTTCCTTTTTAACTGGCTTCTTTTAAAGTCAGAGAGAAGAGATTAAGGCTCAAAATCATCATACAGGTCTTTGAATGATCACAGAATAAAGAGTAGTGGTTAGGTTGTTTGTTTGGGGTTTTTCCCCCCAAAGTGCGAATATAGATTTAATAATCCTTTAGGTACTAATAAGAACCTGTGAATTAAGATAAATTATGACTGAAACATCTTCAGTAGATATCATTCCATTGAGTGTCAGCACTGGATTTTAAACCACAACTGAAATAAAGAAATCATTGCCATGCATTTTTAAAATTAACAAAATCTCTTATACAACTGATTGCAGGTCATCACCTTTTCCAGTCATGAATTTCTCCACAAATTCTTCCCAGGTTCCTGGCTCAGGCAATCCCTTGTTCATTCTGTGGAAATGGTAGTATGACACCAGGTTGTCTTTTGCATTCCTTGCCACATAGATTATCTTTATTGATATGAAAAGAGAGAGAGAGAAAAAAAATTAACTTGCATGTGCTTATATAGGTACTGAGCATATCCTGAAGTTTTCTCTTGGAGCCTGATGAGAGAAGTTTAAGAGATAATGCTTTGCATCTGTCATTTTCTAAAATCTGACTCAGGTAACTTAGTCGTGACTTCTTTAGATTCTCACAGACTTTGCACATTAAAGGGAAAATATCTGTGGGGACCTTTAGGTTTCATGGACATTCTGAAAAACATATTCTGTCCTGGTTTATGTCCCTTTCTTTGCCTGTGAAGTAGATTTGAGCCCAACCTCCTCAGCCTTACCTTGCAGTTTTGTTCCCAGAAGGAGGGAGGCAGCAGCTGCACAGGAAGATGAGTTTTTATTGTTCTTGGAGATGGCATGGCATTAGCTAACTCTACACCTGTGGGATATTTAATTATGAGATGTGAGTTGTTCTCTAAATTGCACTAGCACTTCTTTGCTATTCTCATACGTGTAATTTCGACCATGACTTTTCAGCAGTACACCTTGCACCAATCATTCGTCTCCAAAACAATTACATAGCAGTGTAACATAAACAACATTGCATAAGTAACTTTAGTGTTTCTAGGGATTTTTTTACCTATATGTTGAAGTGAAAAAGGGGAAATACTGATTCATATCTTCTTGCTTTCTTGTGCCCACATTGAACTCCTGCATTATGAGGAATAATGATGAATACCAATTTATATTTACCCAACTGAAGTTTTTCTATTGCAATAGTGATCTCCTCCCACTTTAAAGGTAAGGAATTTTTGTTCCTTTCTAGAATACCAGCATATGGCTGGCTGACTAGATTTCTGGATATCACATAAAGAGAAACTAGGGGAATGACAGACAGTGAATTTTCAGTAGCTATGGATATATGGGATTACTTGGGATTATCTGGTGATATTTGGAGATGTGTTATCTCCTCCTCTCTCCTTTTTAAACATCTGCCATGACCTCCATCATTTTCCCCCTGTCATCTTCTATCATCCTCTGTCATAATTTTGTCTCTGTGTCAACCCAGTCTAGCTTAAAAGAGAAAAAGTACAACTTCTGCAGAGTCAGTCAAGCTTTTTATCTCTTCAAATGTGAAGGGAGTCTGACAAAGATTTGCTGTGGTCAGACTCTTGTAGGAAACTGTCTTTGCAAACCAGTGACGCCTTCTGGCTGCCCGAATGCCCCATGGCTTGTTTAGACGACCAGAACCTAGAACTGAACAACAGTTACTTGAAACAGTAGCAAAGCTGCTGAAAACAGTATCCACTTTTCCAGGATACATCCAGGGACAAGTTTCTCTTCCATACAGCCTAGAATCAGAGACTGGAATTCATTTGCCCCCATGTTCCCATCTGGTTTAGGTTCCATGGACTGTCACGCAGATATTCAGATACCACTCCATAACAGCATGGTCTTTAGTAGCACCTGAGTCACATCTGCCAGCCTTGCATCACCTTGAGTAACACTAGATGTTTATGTTAAAGCAACAGAACTGATTCTTAATACCCCAAATGGTGCATAGTTCACTAACAAAGCAAGTGAAACCTTTCTCAGGAATCTTATGGCATCAGCACTATGTGCTTGTTTTGTTTCATTTTGTCTAAAATACAAACTTATTTGTATAATATTCACCTGAGTAACGTGCAGCTGGAGGCTCTGCAATATACCACTCAAGGAAAGGATGGCGTTTGTAAGTAGTCTCACGTTTACACTTCTCAGTATCTGCATTTTGTTGAATCATATCCACTATCTCCTGTGTCCATGTGGTACCTGAAAATGTCAAATGCTTAGATGTTTGCCTCTGGGATAGCCAAAAATCTCTTCTTCTAGGAAACTGAAAGGCAGAAGGATGGACTCTGTATTAAAGGAGGAAGGAATAGCAGAGAAGATAATGAACAAAGCAGAAAGAGAGGCTGATGGTGGAAAAATGTCTCATTGGAAATACAAAGATAATTCCCAAAGCACAGCTTCAGAGATTCCATTTTAGAACAGGCTTCTTCTTGACAAAAAGAAACAGCCCGCAACCCCACATCAGTACTGAAAAAAAGCTCTGGAATAAACTCACTATTATTTGGAACTTGTATTAGCTGTGATCACTGTGTTACCCCCTTCTCCTCTGAGGTACTATGGCAGGTCAGCTAGAGAACAGGCTGAAGGGTAACTTGGAAAGCGATGTGGGCAGGAAGTTCAGCTCTTGAGATGCTTCTCAGGCAGACATGACATAATGTCAAATGGACTCCCAACTTTATTTATTTTCATTTCAATGGCTGAGAGGTTTTAATTGAGACTAGATTAAATAAGATGGGTTTGTTTCCAGTACAAAGACAGTAAATTAAAAGTTTCAGGTTCTACAAAACCAGTGAAAGGGTGGGTTTTTTTTGTGTTTTTCTTCCCTACTGAAAAAGAAAGTCCTTTAGAATTGTCTTTAATTCAAGTCATTTTTTTATGATAGTCACGTTCCCCTATCTGTTCCTGAGTCTCCTAAGATGTACATGTTTTTATTCATGCAAGATTGATATTTATGCTTTTCATTCATTGTTTTCCTGTGTAGTAAGTACAAAGGGTCTGATGAAGGAGACAAATAGTGTCCAGTCACTGAACAAAATGCCAGATAGTTAATATTAATGGTGGATATTTAGTTTTATTGGCTGAAAATTCCTAAGTGGATTTGGTTATTTCATTAATGTAATTAATCCATTTTCAGAAACCACTCTTGGTTTACACACCAAGTCATTCCCCAAATATATAATATGTTCCATAGTCGTTCAGTCAGTTTCTATTATTTCTTAGTAATGTTCACTTTTTTCTAAACATTTTAAAATCATTACATACTGGTGGAAAACTTCTTTTGTTGTCATTAATATAAATGTATAAAATCTCGATTAAGGGAAATGTTTAAGTATAGGTAGTTAGACTTTAGCCATTTGTACTTCAGTAATAACAGATTATTGTTACTTCTGCCAAAGAAGTCAGAAGTTACTAGTCACAGCTGACACAGCTTCATGTCTTTAAAATATATCTGGTTTGGAATTATGCAAATATCAGTCACAGTAGGAAAATGTGTTTTTCAATTCCAACAATAAGCACTAAACTTTTCTATTCTATTTCCTACCCACACCAACCTGCTTTTGCATAGGTTGCAATGATCACATCGTCAGGTCTGGCTTTGAACTTCTCCACTTGGTCCCAGATGGTGGCTGTTGGTTTTGTGAGGGGAATACCTTTCACTTCAACTAACTCAGATCGAGTAATTGTCTCTTTCAGGCTCAAATCTTTCATTTTATCCATGGCCATTGGATATCTGCGTGAAGAAAGAAAGGCTTGGAATTAACATGGCTACTCAGAAAAAACCCCTAAATTTACTCATCCATTCTTGAAGTCTTTCTTATTGATTGAATTCCATGTTCTCTGATTTCTTTGGCCATGATTTGGCCTATCTGGATCCATACATAAACTCCTTAAAGTTGGATCTCATTTTCAGAAATGCTTGGTGTATTGCTGGTGGTAGTTCTCAGTGTCCCTAAAGATCAGTCTGTTTACACAGATACAAAATTATAAAAAAGCCATTATTCTCATACCAAACATATTTATGTAAAATTCTGCCTGTAAGTATTAAGCCTTTGAAAGGCAAGAAAAAACAGTCAAAGATGTGATTCAAAAGAAGGCAAAGCGTAACAACTGGCAGTGAAATCAGCACACAGAACCCAACCCTTCCTCTGTAAATAAAATAAACAGAAATTCCTGCTAACACCCTTTGTGCCTCATACTCACGAAAATATTTTCAGACTTTTCTGTGTTTTGTTCCTGGATCTTTTCACTCCTGGGACTCTTTGCTGTATTTTGAAATTTGTTACATGTAAATAACCTGCACTAGATAAATCATTAACTAAAGGTTGTTAGGCTTTAATTACTTAAATCAAGCTGTTTTACAGTAACTAGTTATTGATTTCTTGATTTCTCTCAAGAAGACCTCTTCTTAGCCATAACTCCAGAATCTAGTCAGAGAAAAGCTCTGCTTAAGGGGAGCCTATAGAATTAATCTCAGTTAAAAACATCAGCCAGAAAAGACATTTCAATCTCAACAGCAAACATTGCTAGAATATTTCCTTTCATTTTCTTGTTTACTCACAGCAATATCACACAGATTTAGTTGAGCAGTGCAAGAGGTTTGATTGGTGGCTGGGCACTGACACGAGAAAATTTTTAGAAAAGAGAAGGAAAAAGAAACTTGCCAGAGAATTTTTCCTGCTTATATGTCTTCAGTCCTTGGCTGTATTTACAACTACGCAGCAACTTGGACCTTCAGGCATAAGTAAGAAGAAAGCTTGGGTGGGTGGAGATTCTATTCATCCTATCAGTGTGAGGTGAGTGAAGGAGGAAGGGCAACAGCAACCAACAGCTGACCAGTTTTCTGGCATGGTCTGTGAAATCTTTTCTAATCCTGTGAAAGGTCAATACTTTGAATTCTTATCTAAAGTATGATTCTTTACTGGCAACAACATCAAATGTTGGACAGTAGCTGTTCCAGCAGGATTATTTTAATTTGTCTGTCATTGTCAACAGTCTTGGAATAATTAATTTTCTTCCTAATATCTAATCTAAATTGCAAAGGTCACATGTATACACAAGCAAGGGAAAAAAATCTCAGAAGATTTTATTCATTATTACCTACCAGCCGTGGCCCAGGAAGCAGGGCTTCAACCCACACGGTGGTTGCTCTCTGTAAGCCTATTGCCTTTATACTTGCACTATGAGGGCTTCTATGGGGAAAATTAACTCCATCTTGTGGATGTGGCATCCACAACTTCTCTGGGCAGTCTGTTCCATCCTGTGTCTCACGACCCTCACACTAAAGAATTTCTTACTAACAACTAATCTAAACCTACCCTGTTTCGGTTGGAAGCCATTCCCTCTTTTGTTCCTACATGTCCCTGTTAAAAGTCGCTCTCCATGTTTCTTGTAGGCTCCCTTCAGGTACTGGAAAGCCACAATTACATCATCCCAAAGCCTTCTCTTCTCCAGGCTGAACAATCCCAATTCTTTCAGCCTTTCCTTATAAGAAAGGTGCTCCATCCCTCTAATGATCTTTGTCACCCTCCTCTGGACTTGCTCTAAGAGGTTGATGTCCTTCCTTGCCTCGGGCCCCCAGAGCTGGAAGCAGTGCTCCAGATGAGATCTCTCCAGAGCAGAGGGAGGGGCAGAACCACCTCACTCAACCTGCTGGCCACACTTTTTTTGATGCAGCCCAGACCACAGTTGGCTTTCTGGGCTGTGAGTGCACATTGCCAGCTCATGCCCAGCCTCTCATCCACCAGCACCCCCAAATTCTTCTTGTAGGGCTGATCTTGTTCTGTTCATCTCCCAGCCTGTATAGATACTGGGGGCTGCCCCGGCCAAGGTGTAGCACCTTGCACTTGGTCTTGTTAAACCTCATGAGAGTTCCATGGACCCTCTTCTTGAGCTTGCCCAGGTCCCACTGGATGACATCTTGTCTTTCAGGTTGCACCACTCAGCTTGGTGTCATCTGCAGCCTTGCTGAAGGTACACTTAGCACTTTGTGTAGGTCATTAATGATGATATTAAATAACACTTGTCCCAGTACAGACCCCTGAGGGATACCACTTGCCACTGCTGTCCATCAGGACCCTGAGCTGATCACTACCCTCTGGATGCAACCATTTAACCAATTTCTAACAGTCCATCCATTCAATCCATCTCTCTCCAATTTAGAGAGAAGGCTGTTGCAGGGGACTATGTCAAAGGCTTTATGGAAGTCCTGATAAATGGCATCTGTAAGTTCCTTGTCCACTGATGTAGTCACTCTATCATAAAGGCCACTAGGTTGGTCAAGCAGGACTTGCCCTTGGTGAAGCTGTGCTAGCTGTCACTGAATCACCTCCCTGTCCTCCATATGCCTTAGCATAGCTTCTAGAAGGATCTGTTCCATGGTCTTTCCAGGCACAGGGATGAGGCTGACAGGTTGGTAGTTCCCAGGGTCCTCCTTTCTATGCTTCTTAAAGGTAGGTAAAAGTTTTCCTTCTTTTTCCAGTCACCTGGGACTTCACTTGACTGCCATGACTTTTACAATACCATGGAGAGTGGCTTGGCAACTACACCAGGACTCTGGGATGCACCTCATCGGGTAGCTCTTGTGCTCTGTGGAAGGTTTCCTTAAGGATTTGCTAGCTCTGTTCTGCTCCCTTGTCCCTGAGAGAAGTATCCCAGGGGATCCTACCAAGTATCTTCTTGAAGAGCTGGAAGTTTGCTGTGCTAAAATTCCAGGGCCTACCTTTACTCCTTGCCGGATTCATATCCCTCAGGACAGCAAATTCCACCAATCCATAATCACCGCAGCCCAGGCTGCCTCCAATCTTGATGTCCCCAATTAACTCTCCTGTGCTGGTGACCATCAGACCCAGTATCACATCCCCTCTGGTGGGGTTGTCTATTACCTGGCAGTGAAGTGTCAGACACAAATCTGCTCACCTGGCTGGTGGCTGTAATCTTTTCGTATGTCTCAAAGTTCTGATGAGGTCAGAGACCATGTCGTTTCCTCTTATTTTTTGAATTCTTTCACTCCTTCTTCCAATTTCTTTGTTGAAGAACCAGCTTCTTGATAAGACCCTTCATACAGACTGGGGAATGAGATGCTGGATAGCAACCCTGTGAAAGGGCCCTGGGGGTCCTGGTCAATGGCAAGATGAATATGAGTCAGCAGTGCCCTGGCAGCCAGGAGGGCCAACTGTGTCCTGGTGGGCATCAGGCACAACATTGCCAGGTGGTTGAGGGAGGTGATTGTCCCACTCTGATCTGCGCTGGGGCGGCCTCACCTTGAATATTGTGTGAAGTTTTGGGTGCCACAACATAAGAAAGACATTCAGCTATTAGAGAGTGTACAAAGGAGGGCAACAAAGACAATGAAGGGCCATGAGGGGAAGCCCTATGAGATGTGGCTGAGGGCACTTGGTCTGTTCAGCCTGGGGAAGGGGAGACTGAGGGGAAATCTCGTTGCGGTTACAGCTTCCTTATGAGTGGAAGTGGAGGGGCAGGCACTGATCTCTTCTCTGTGGTGACCAGTGTCAGGATCTGATGGAATGGTCTGAAGTTGTGTCAGGGTAAGTTTAGCTTGGATACTGGAAAAAGGTTCTTCACCCAGAGAGTGGTTGGGCACTGAAACAGGCTCCCCATAGAAGTGGTCACAGCACAAAGCCTGAGTTCAAGAAGCATTTGGATGATACTCTCAGGCTCATGGTGTGACTCTTTGGGATGGTCCTGTGCAGGCTCAAGAGTCGGACGTGAGGATCTTTGTGGGTACCTTCCAACTCAGAGTATTCTATACTTCTGTGATTCTGTCCTTTTCCTCCTCCCTTTTCTATCTTTGATGATATGGACCTGTTGTTCTGTGTTCACTTTTTCACTATTGGGACAATTGCCTTAGTTGTTGTCTGGATCCCTATCTCAACCATGGTGCCCTCAAATGCTTTTTGTGTCCCTGCCTCANTCTTTGGGATGGTCCTGTGCAGGCTCAAGAGTCGGACGTGAGGATCTTTGTGGGTACCTTCCAACTCAGAGTATTCTATACTTCTGTGATTCTGTCCTTTTCCTCCTCCCTTTTCTATCTTTAATGATATGGACCTGTTGTTCTGTGTTCACTTTTTCACTATTGGGACAATTGCCTTAGTTGTTGTCTGGATCCCTATCTCAACCATGGTGCCCTCAAATGCTTTTTGTGTCCCTGCCTCAACTACAGTCCTCTGAGAGTACTGAGTGGTGGTTTGATAGGCGCAGGCCAGGCCCCAGTACAGTGCTAGAAGCTGCTGGATTGCAGTTTACCAGAGTAATTTGTCTGTTCAGGTGTAAAGTCCCAGGTTATGGGTGGTGATAACTATCCCAGGAATCTGCCCAAATCCTTCCATATACCCTGCCACCAAGGGACTGACCACTCCCAGGCACATTTCAGTTTTGCCTTATTGCAAATTTGTTTACTCCAATAGCAGGGTGACATCAGATTCCACAAACTCCATAATATGCTGACAGTGTTAATTATTAGTGTGAAACAGCTCAGGTAAGGGTGAACAAGGACCTTGGCAGCCTGACTAATAAACAGTCCACATCAGTCCCAGGTAGGGAGAGGTAGATATTCCCTCATCTTCTCTGCAAGGCAGATACAACACAGCAAGGCCATCAGTTCCAGGGAAAAGCACAGAGCCATTATTTGTATTAACATGTTCCCAAGCTAAACAAAATAAAGAGACAAGCAGTGCAGCCAACAAGCTGTGACCTGAACAGGAGCTTGCTGCTTAATAAGTGCTATAGCATGCTTAACACGAAACTGCTATTATCTTTAGCCCCATGCTGGGTGTCAAAAAGGACTGTGGTGAGTTGACTGTCTGAATACCAGGTGCCCACCAAGCCACTCCACCACTCCCCTCCTCAGTAAAACAGTAGGGGAGAAAATAAAATGGAAAAATACCCTTTGTGTTGAGAAAAGGCAGTTTACTAAAGCAAAAGCAAAGGTGTTTCATGTGTGGAAGCAAAGGAAAAAAACCCCAGGAGATTTTACTCTCTACTTCCCATCAGCAGGTGATGTCCAGCTGCTTCCTGGGAAGTGGGTCTTCAGCACACATAGTGGTTGCTCTGAAAGGCGAATGCTGAATATCATGACTGCCCCCTCTTCCTCCTCCTTCCTCTGAGCTTTTATTGCTGAGCAGATGTCATATGGTAAGAAATATCCCTTTGGTCTGGTCAATGCCTTGAACTTTTTCTGGCTCTGGCACCAGGTTTTATTTCTGAAGGTAAACAACATCAGAACTAGCAGAGAATATATTGTTAAGGTATAATATTTCTTCTTTCTACTTTCAAGTTCTGTCATGGGAGGATTTGTCATTTTCCTCTCTGTATTAAGCCCTTAATGGTTTTATTTGTTGTTCTCATAGCTCCACCTGGCCATTCATTTGCTGTTTTTGTGATGTTTTTCAGCACCCTTCCAGTTATGCAACCATGCTGATAATACAGTAATCCCCAAAGCATATCAGATGGTGTGACTGAACAGAGAAAACCCAAGAACTCCTTATTGAGTGGCTCTCTTTTATTGCAGCTGTGAATCTGAGTAGCCTTTGAACAGTGCACTGTGTCAGATAAGCTACAGTGAGGTCAAAACCCAAAGGGAGATGAGAGTTAAACTGATTGGCTCAGGGACTGGGTTTCTGGTCTGGCATTATGATTTACAGGTTTACTCTAAAAAAAGACCAGACAGTCTCTGCAGAGAGTTTCATCCAGGTTTCTGTTGACCTTTTCCTGAGTGCAAACTGATGTCAGATGTTTCCTCATGTGAAACACGCTGTGTTTATTTTTTTCATTTTATTTTATTATTTGAATTGATTTTAGCTTGGTTCTGTTTTATATTGTTTGCAAAGGATCAGGCTTGAAGTAGGTTGAAGACTACAAATCCTACATCAGTATCAAGCACTATTTAAAGTCTGTTTTTCATCAGATTTTGCCTATATTTACCAGTCTAGATAATATAGGATACTATGTCTTATAAATTAAACTATATATTAAAATATATACCTGATATATTTGAGTGAATTTTTTTCCTTGTTATGCTTAATATTTGTATTACATTTCCCTGAAACTCTAGTCTCCCTCTCTTCTCCGCAGACACGCCCTTATCACGGGGGAGAAGCTTGCATGCCCTTATGAGGTGAGCTATGCTGGCGATGGTTGCGCCTCTGGTAGGGTCTCCCATGCTAGTCATGTCTCAGCTGAAGGGTCAGACAAAGTGTGTCCATGGGCAGGATGGGCTCGCCAGCCTCCCGGCAACCATCCTAGGAGAAGGACAACTCTAACTCCAAACCCGGGCAGATGGAGCTTGCTTAGCCCTGGAAGGCCATCCATCTAAGAGAACTAAGCCTACAACCTGAGGATGTCGCTGCCACCGT
>VWZG01009354.1:0-24977 GCA_013396735.1 Grallaria varia | reverse complement strand
GGGTGTCCGTGGAGAAGAAAATTTTCTGTAATGATGATGGTAATAGAATGTTTTCAGAAGCACACAGGAAACATGAAATTCACTTACAGAAAGGGCTTCTAAAAGGACCTTAAAAACAGAGACCAGTAATATTTCCCATTGTCTCTGTATATGACAATTAGAATGCTTAAACTATACTGCAGTAATAGTCTTCTTAGAGTAAAATTTTAATACTGTCAAATCTTTATAATCATTCCTTATTTTTGGTGCAACACTGTCACCTTTTGTTCCACAGGTAATTAAGAAATCTTGAAGACTATTTTTCATATTATAGAAGGAACTATTAAAAAAAATAAAAAGTGAACCTCCGGTTTCAAATTCATCTTTTGGGGTTTTTTAAGTAACAAAATACAAAACTCCAATATAACTATGTTGTTGCAAAGAACAAAAGTCATCTCACATAAATGCTGTTTTGAGCAATGCACATCAGAATTGGTTTAAATACTAACACACTGCTGGTCTCCCAGGGTCAAAATGAGTATGTGTAACACTTTGTAAGCAATGGCGGAACATTAAACACATGAATTAACTAAACTTTAGCCAGAAGGTGGCCATTTCAAATAATGTTAAAGCACGAAAGGTTACAATATAAAACACATATATTGAATGTCAAAATTTTGTATTTCATGGTCAGCAGATATTCATTGCATCTGTAAAAATTGATAGTGTTTACTATGCTACAGGAAATAGCCTCGAAGAGACTGTCTTCCTCTTATGTGCTACACTGGTTTTCCATCCATGTTTTTTTAACACCTAGAAACCCCTTATTTCAAAATTCCACTAAATCAGTTTAGAAAAAAAATGTTCTTTTTTACAAATTTAAGTGTTTATTGTGTCTGTTAAATAGTGTCAGTCAAATTTACTTCATAAACCACCAAACTTGGACTTGCGCTGCCAGTTATACAAATTTGGATCACAAATTTAAAACCCACCTTGTCATTATCTATTTACAGCAGACAATGATCTCGATTCAAAAGAGGTTAACAAATTTGAGTGTGAGTGGAGGGGATCATGTGTCATAATATAAATGCAATATTTATTTTAGACAATTCAACAGCTATTCAGGAGCTCTGCTGAAGTATTAAAAGTTTTGCTCCACTGATATACATTAGATTGTAAAGTTATCATGTTTCTTCGTTGTCAGTCCCACACCTGTAGAGAAACTCCTCTGAGGTCACAACAAATACACAAGATTTACTTTAATAAACTTACTCTTAAGGGTTCTGTGATAGAGTTCCATTTAGAATGTCTCTTTCACAGAAAGGTTTGCTTCATTTTTATCACACGTGAATATATATATATAGAGTAAGGCAATTATGAGGGAAGGAATACTGGTGTCACTTGACTTTATTACAGATAAAAAAAGATAAAAGCAGATAAAAGCCTATGCTACTAATAAAACCCAGGTTTGCTAGATATACTTTATCAAAATTAGATTTTTTAAATAGATGGGGGCTTGCCATTTTTATGAAATTATGGATAGATGCAATAAAATATATAAATCCAACACACCCTGATTCAAAAAGTAGAAAACACAATGGAAAAAGCCTAACTTTCTGCTTGTCTGGTAGTATCTGTTGACATACCAATTCAGTAAGGAATTTATACATCTAAGAGGTTTGGGACTGGACAAATACAGGGGGGTTAAAGATAATTATTAAAATTTGTGACATTTACATTACCATGAGGAAACTGAACTTAGCCTTTGCAAGCATTTCTGTATTGGGCCAAAACCAGACCCTGATATAGAGCAATACATTATCTTCTGTCTTTCAATGGCTCTCCAATTACTGAGCTTTAATCCACTTCTCAGAGGAGTAAGAAACATGAAAGACAGCACTGTGAATGACTGATTAACATGGAAAAAGATCATTTCACCAAGATTGTACTGTATTACTAACAAGACCAAAAGTGTGCACTAAATTATTGTTATGCTAATTACCTTTCTCAGACTTTGTCTTATTGTTAAAAAGCAGTAATATCTTAAGACACAGAATAATTACACTGAACTGCTGTAATTAATAAGTTAATCCTCAGGCTAAAATGATTCACAACATTGGAATTATGTAACTGCTGCCATTTAAATTTTTACTGCAATGTCTTCATATAATTTAAATCAAGCATTGTTAATATTTCTAAAACTTCAGTAAGATAAGAGAAAAAATTCATTTCAGGAAGGGGACCATTTCATTTCTGTGCCAATGGACTGGAATGTCTGAAACTGAATATCAAAATACGCATTACTACACAGGAAGTCATACAGGTCATCAGTTTTCCAGAGATGAATGTATAAATCCCATAAAGGGGCAAGGAGAAACACAAGACCTTGACACCATGCAAGCACTGCTCGGCAACAGCTAAAACATTTGTGTGCTGTCAACACTGTTCTGGTCATAAATCCAACACATAGCAACATACAAGTTACCACAAATAAATTAACTATTTCAGCCAAAACCAGCACTGTTGTATATAATTAATTGTGCATAAAACTGACTGCATATGTAAATGAAAGACCAATACAAATAAAGTAATATACTCAAATTAATTTAAAGCTAGTGAAATGCTAGTGAGATAACTGCATATTATAGCATGTGTATATCATAGGGGATAAGAATTAGCTTGACAATAGTCTAAGCTTCCAAGACACAAAAGCAGTACAAGTACTGACTGTTCTGTAAATTTGAAGTGAAAGCAGACACAGGTGGCAAATCAACTTGAACATGCTTAAGAGGGAAGGAGATGGGCAATTCTTAGAAAGCACTTGAAAGAGTTTGATGTTATTATGATTTAGAATGGTATTCCCCAAATAAGTGCTCCCACTGAGACTCCAAACCATGCTGCTGCTCAGTCACTCTCCATCTTCCCTTCCTGGCTACTGCAAAAATAACCCTGTCCTGGCCAGAACCAGGTGTACTTTCATTGACAAGTATGATGTGATTATGATTTGTCTTCTACATATGCATCAACATTGACATACAATGCTCAGGTTTTAACAGCATTCTCTGCAGATCCTCCCTCACAGCAGCTTTGGGAACAGACATCATCACTAAGCAGACAGTCTCTTTGAGCTGTGTAGGGGTAAATAGCTCTTTTCCAGAAGATATTGCTACCAAGGAGGCAGTTAGTTTTCGCTACGGAAGCTTTTCTGCCTGGAACAAGGCATCTTTCCCAGGCACAGTTTTGGGATGTTTCTCTGCGTGCATTTCACAGAAGGTTACTCCCTGGGCACAAGAGAAATAACACTCACAGATCTGCTGCAAGGCCTCAGCAGCCAATGGGAGAACCGAGAGGGGGGAAGTGATGATAAAGCTGAGGCACGAATGAAAGCTTTGCCTTTTTGGTTTTGCTCTGAGGCCCGGTGCTGGACTTACAGTGCTTTAGGATCTATAAGTTTTCAGCATTCTCATCTCTGAAATAAACCTTTTGAATCCTTTCCCCTGCTTACCACTCTTTGAGGGAATGCCTGCATATATTTTGCTTTACAGCTGGTTGTCAGGTCCAGCCCAAAATGAGAGAAAAAACCTGACAACTCAATGGCTGTAGCAGCCATAGCTCAAAGAGTGTGAGCTCTGCTATCTAACTAGCTTTGTTCGCTCTCTTGATAACAAAAAGGCAGTAAAAAATATAATATTTACAATGCATCACCTCCTTTTAAGGGCTGTCCATGTAATCTTGACAAACATGAGCTGCAGTGTACTAGATGATTAATGTCCCTTCCAAGCCAAACCACTCTATGAAGGCACTACTACTGAAGAATAGGAAAAGAGAACACACCCTTAAGATTCACATGAATGGAGCCAATAGCTAATGAGGCAGAGGTATAACTATCCAACAGCAATCAAAGAAACCATCAGGACAACGATGGATTTCCTCCACTCTTTCCAAATGCTAGCAAAGGCCCTGTTAGAAATCCAGACTAAGAGTTTTGGATATGTGCTGATAATATGTTCTTTTTCATTTTTGCAACACTGTTTCCAAGTTTATAATAGCCTACCTGATATTATACTACCATAAAGTGAACTAGCATGATTCTTCATCACATAAATTTGTCTAGTCAGCAATATTGTTCTTAATTAAATTTGATAGGATGTGAGCTCGAGAGTGGTAGGTCTGTTTCCAGTGCCATGCATACTTAACTGGACTTATACACCCTAGAGACATTTTGGATTCTCAGAACTGGGCATAATGTTTTAATACCCAGCTGATAGAGTCAAATTTATGTATTTATCAAGTCAGACATGAAATCAGAGGAAAAAAATTATGTCCTTTATGCAACAAAAAAAAGCTGTGATTCATTGCAGAAGAAGACAGCTTAGAATTTCTGATATATTTTGAAATTCTACTGTGATTTGTCTTCATTTGTTTTTAATATTTTCCCAAAGATGGAACTATTTATTTTAAATGTGATAGAATGTCAGTGACCAAAATGGTGTAGTTTTTTTCAAATATTCTACTGAGTTTCTATGATACACCTCTAAAAAAGTAGAACACTTATTTTGTACAAAACTCCCCAACCAGTACACACAGAGGAGAGGGGGGGCAATACTGCAGAAGAATGGCAAGAGGACCAGAGGGCTGGAGCGCCTCTCCTGTGAAGACAGGCTTCAGGTTGTTGAGCCTGGAAAAGGCTCTGAGAATCACATTCCAGTACCTAAAAGGGACTTACAAGAAAGCCAGAGAGGGACTTTTTATAAAGGCACGTAGTGACAGGACAAGGGTTAATGGCTTTACACTGAAAGAGGCCAAGTTTAGATTAGACAATAGAAAGAAATTCNAGGGCTGGAGCGCCTCTCCTGTGAAGACAGGCTTCAGGTTGTTGAGCCTGGAAAAGGCTCTGAGAATCACATTCCAGTACCTAAAAGGGACTTACAAGAAAGCCAGAGAGGGACTTTTTATAAAGGCACGTAGTGACAGGACAAGGGTTAATGGCTTTACACTGAAAGAGGCCAAGTTTAGATTAGACAATAGAAAGAAATTCTTCACTGTGAGGGTTGTGAGACATCGGGACAAGGGTGATGCCTTAAGATTCTTGGGATTTGAAGCATACAGATTTTTAATAATATAGCTGTATAGTTTCTAACACTTTTAAATAGCAGTTAACAGTTACAAAGTCCCTTTCTCATAATTTATATCAAATTCTTGAAATTTTGTTTACTGTTCTTTTCAAGGGAAAAGGACATCTTTTTTTTGGATATATACTTAGAAGGACACAGTAAGGTGTCATTGTAGTCAAAGCAGAAGGCCCAGAAACCTTGGAGAAGATCCAAAGAAGGCATGATGATGATGAAGAAGTAAGGGGTCTTGAGACTTCCAACTCAGTTCCAGGGAAAGTATGCCAAGGTGCAGACCTGAAGGAGCTTCTGGGGGCAGGTAATCTCGCATTGGATGTATTCATTAGATGTGGTAATTAATTAGTGTTACAAATTTGCAGGAGCCTTATACTGTAGTGTGCACTTTAGTGTACCTTAAAGGGATTTAATTAAAGGCCTGCTCTCCATTTCATCCATACTAGTATTGTTTGGAAAGTTCTTCCATTTTAGGCATCAGGGGAATCTGTGGTTACCCCATCCCTGGAAATGTTCAAGGCCAGATTGGATGAGCCTTTGAGCAACCTGGTCTAGCAGAAGGTCTTCCTGCCCAAGGCAGAGTGGTTGGAATTAGACAACATTTAAGGTCCCTTCCAACTCAAACAATTTTGTCATTCTGTGATTTCCACCTTAATTATCAGGGCTATCAAAAGCAATTAAGAACATCCCAAGACACCACAGAATCAAGGCTTCACAACAACCCTTTCAGATAAGGCTCTGACTTACCCAAAGGCCTTCTAGCATTACAATGAAGACCAGGGGAGTGTTGTTCCTGAGAACACTCTAAATTTAGATTATAAATTTCATTTTAGCATTCAAGAAGAAAAAATGAAAGCAGTTTTCATGTTCCAAAAACTTATTTCAGAAAAAAATTAATAATACAATTACTGTTCCCTTGTTTGATAAAACAGTTGTTTGAACAGTTTTCAGTATTTAGCACAGAATTTAACACATGCAGCATATTTAGATCTTACATAATCAAGGATTTTGGAATCTGCTTTTAGAATGAGCACACCACTCAGCCGGATAAAGAACATACTTTGATATTTTATCACATAAACATATGTAAACACAAAAAAATCAAAACAATGAAAGTCAAAAAATGTTCCTCACTGTAGCATCATGGAGAAATGGGCCCTGAAAGAAACTGGATGAAGTCCACATAAAATTCAGAGTTATATCAGTCACTGTCACACTTACTTTCAAAATCCTTGTTAGTTTAACAATACTGAATTTTCACTCCAGTCCTCCAAACTACTCGACCACATATTCCTGCAGCTAACATACAGATCCCATCTTTGTTTTCCCCCACTTCAGCCCAGTTACCTGAACCCTGTCCCTGCTGCAGACACCACTGGTTAACCTCCCATTTGGAATAATAAAACACATCTTTTTCACTTCAAGGAGTGCAAGTGAAATGACACACAATACTGTTTTCAAGACACATGTTTTTCAAAATATGACAAAACTACCTTAAAAAAAAGGGGGAAATATTTCAACCCTTTGCATACATGCATTAGCAAATCAGTTCGTTCATTTATGCTTCTTTCATGAAAAGGAGCCACAAGCAATTATTCTTGCACCTTTACAAGCCTATTTGAACACACACTTAATGAAAAGATGAATGACTAATGAGCATGGGGTTTTGATGAAGGACTTCTGTCCATTATGCAGAAGTCCGTATTATGGAACCTAACACAGAATCATAGAAATGTTTGCGTTGGAAGGGTTCTTAAGGGTCACCTAGTTTCAACCTCCCTGCCACAGGCAGGGACACCTTCCACTAGATCAGGTTGCTCAGTGCCCTATCCAGCCTGGCACTGAGCACCTCTAGGTATACTCTGGTTTTGTCGTCAAGTCACATCTACAACTGGAAATAGGTGTTTTTCAGAAGAAATACCTCTGTGCCATGGGTACAGAATTTAACTCATTGGAAAAAAGGCACTGCATTAGTTTCCTGAAACACTTTTCGTGTGTGCAAACTGTAACACAATAATAAGCTGTATTCATTCAGGTATTCTAAGCTTATTGTTCTTATTATAACATTACCACTTATTGTAACATGTTTCAGGCTTGCTCAGACTACACATTTACAGGCTTGCTAAAAGCTTGCATTACAGTGGATCAGTCATACAGTGAAGAAAAAGATAATATAGTGACTGTCAAAGAAGGGTTCAAGTTGTGTCTTCTGCTCTCTCTGCCTCAGCTGGAAGGCAAATTTCCTCAATGGTCTCATGTTCCCCTTCCTAAGATTCATCATCAGTCTTTGGTATTCTGCAATCCATTTATGTTATTTCTATAACTTAATTCCCCAGTTAAAGCTCTGACTCTCCAGGAACAAAATCTCTACATATACACTAGGAAATGAGTGCTTCATTCAGTTCCTACTGACGTAAGCAGACAAAGAGGGTCCATGCTAATGTCTCAGCACTCCTTCTGGCTTCAGAAGGAGCAATTACATTATAAGTGTTTAACCCAAAAAATAATATAGTTTCGAGATATGATGATGCTACCTGAATCTATCACTGATAAGCAGCGTTGCTGATATGATAATTTCTTTTATTTAAATTTTTTCCTCATTAAACATCCTTGAGAATCAATAAATACTTTGAGAGATAAAAGAAATCATTACAAGATAAATGAAGCAGGTTCTTGTGAATATGATAAAAGTTTAAGTCATAAAGGGTTCTCTACAGGTGCTAATTTTACTACTTGAATGAAATTAATAACACTCTCCATGGAACAGCAGGAGATCCTTAGATTACGTGAGTAATCAGCAAGAAAATTCATCGTGGATTCACGAAGCACAAAGTGCTTGTGTAATGTATGCAAAAGTGGTACTTTACTCTTTGCAGTGAACAATTCTGAGTCCTTATAATAGAAAAATATTTAATAGCTTGAAAACTCTTGAGGCATAGTTTCAAAAATTGTTCAGCTGCGATTAATTCAACTCATAACAAACTAGTAATAAAAACAGGTCCACCTAATTTTAATATTCAGTAGGATCCACTATTAAAATAACTGCTTATGGTTAAACAATGGATAGAGAAACAACTGAAAATACAACTTGATGTCTAGGAAGGTAAGGGTTAGGAGAGTGGGTAGTACATGAACCTGAAAAGCTAAACTGCTTTTCACCTTGGGTACTGTACAGTTAATGTGTTTATTTACACGACTACTTATTCCTGTAAACTTCATGTATGTTTTATGAACCATTTCAGATGAAGTTCCAGCAGAAGTCCCAAAAAGGAATTTCTATCCTATTTGTGCTATTAAATTTTCATCAAATTATACCCTCCAGAGAACAGTGCATAGCCAAGCTTTAATAATTTTTCAAAATTCTCTTATTACAATGTACCATGGAATTATGAGTTTGTGTTCAATACTTTATAGTTAATATTTATTGATTGCTGCAATTAATTGCTTTGTTTTGTCTCTTGGGTCTTAATTAAGTGCACTAAAAGTGTCAATACACTGCAGCTGTTCAACTGACTCACAAATTAAGCTAAACAATGCTTACCATGACTAGTTATTACTGTTCTGTCAATGGAACAAGCTAGGGGACTGCATGGGTCAAGGAATTAGCAATAATAATAGAAGACATGGCCTTTAATTTTTAGATTAGCTGCTAAGCAGAGATTAACAGTAGCTAAAATGATTGCAGTCTAAGGACCCTGATTTACTCATGTTGCACATGTTATGTAAAATGGAATTTTTGATAGCAGTGCAGTGACTAAAGACATCTCATGTCCTGAACAGAGGTGAGCAAACTGTCCATCTTTGGAACTGACTGAAAGGCACATGGCTGTCTTTGTACAGTGTTAAACCAAAGCAAACACATCCTTGAGATGAGGTCACAAAGACTAGCTGGAGCTAGTGAGCATGAAAATGTGTTCCCAAGGCTTTTGAATTGAATCTGTGTCGTATTCCACAGGCCTACAGTTTGAGCAATGGCAATACACATTGTGGATATATCCAGTGACAGTTCAGGAAAGAGCCTTTGCATCAAGTAACTTGGGGACAGATTTATACTGTGACTTCTGTAACTGTTCACCCCATTAGAGGGCTAACCCAGTAGTGTACATACACTCTACTGCTGCACTTGTCAAGTATCTAAAAAAGGAAAACCTCTGTTTTGAGAGCTTTGGCACTTCTCAGGAATACTATGTTCAAGCATATGGAAATAAAGACACTGTTTGTTGAGGTCACTTGGTACATCTTCTTTGATAGCAACAAAAATTTGGAGAAGTAAACCTGGTTCAGAATATGAACTAAAATCCAGTTTCCCTGCCTAAAATATGAGTTGCACATTAACAGATGTTATCAACTCTAACTTAGTAATTTTCTATATCTATTCTATGCAGGTTCTTTCTAGTGTTATCACTTAAAAATCTGGACACATTGTTTCTAAGATCTAGTTGGTTAATTTACCTTAAACCAGAGATGTTCACATATTTTTCATCACTAACCACAAGGCTTAAAGTGAAACTTCATTTGTCAGTATTGCAGGTTATCCATGAAGTTTCTGCCAATCTTTTGGGCATCAATATGATAGCAAATTATCTTTTCCCAGGCTTTTGAGGTTTTCCCTTTCCTACATGCAAAGCAATTTGTCATTTATCAGATTCCTTTCAAACTTCCACACCTCTACCCTTACAAAAGACAGCATTCAGCTATGGATGATCTTAAGCCACTTGCTTTTGGAAAGCTGACTGACTTGGCTCTCAATTTGCTCAGAACTTTGGAAATCTTCCTTTTTAACAAGGATTAGTGTTTTCATGACTTTTCTCTCCAACTGCCTTATCATGTTGAATCTCCTTTTAAATTACTTCAGCCTTCTTTTTAAAATTACTTCAGCCTTATTCCCCTTCCTCCACACACCAACACACATGTATGTATCTATTTATGTGTATATTTATACATCTGTAGGTTTACTGAGGTTTATCTGATGTAGATTTCCTGTAATGCCTTCAGCCATTTTCTCCCTGAAGGCAAATCAATCTCACTAATACTTCAGTTTACTATGTGTTTTGAGCAAATAAAATCAGTCCTCATTCAATAATAAAACACTATGTTTCCATTACACATTTATAAAAAGATAGGTTACAGAGAAAGATAAGATTTAATAATTTGTAAAATATTTATATTTTGAAACAATATTTATGGTTTTTATATCTTTGCAAATACAAATGCAAGACACAAATTATGTCATTTAACACAGTCCTCTGAGTTTTCTGAGACTAGATCAGATGGAACATTTCATCAGAATCCTTGAAGTCATGCAAACAACAAACGTGAGTGCCTGCATTTTAAGTACTAGCTGTTAAAGCACCATGAAAACCTCACGTGCTGGTTTTAAAAGTAAACCAGCAGGAGAAATGAATCCAACTCAAAAGAGTTTAGAAGTCAGAACTACAATTTAATAAAAAGATTACAATAAATACACTGATACAAAGGAAAATTGGTTTCAGCCCTCAAAACCCAGTTGTACAACCCAGACCCCTGGGGCACAAACAGTATGGTGCTCACCAGCCCCTGTGCTGAGCACCACGTGGTCCCCTGAGTCCAAAGCAAAAAGAAAAAGGAAAACCTGTTTTCTTTCCCGAAGGTTGGTGGTCGCAGTCTGGTTGAGAGCGGTAGTTGCAGTCCTGTTGAGGTTCTGGTCCTCCTCTCAGTCTGACGAGTGAGTGCCTCAAGTTCCAAAACCCCAAGCTTATATATGCTTCAGTTCAGATAGGAACACCCAGTACCTCTCCCAGGGTGAGGTTTTTCACAATGAGCAATTTACTCAGTGAGTCACAGGATATTTTTGGTCTGCTTGATGGCCCATTAGCAGACATGACCCCTCAGGTTGGATGTGAAGGTGTTAATGACTCCTGGAGGGGAGTTATCACACCTGAATCATTGGTGTGGAGACAGGGAACCTTTTTATCTCTGTTTTCCCATGCACACAGTTCATAGCCTGGGGTGTCAGGTGTGTCCTGGGCAGCTGTTGCAAACAATGCATCGTTAACAGTTCATGATAAAAGGCAGAGAGGGTATGGAATACACAATTCCAGTTACATTCACACAGTGATAAACCGGTCCCAGCCACTATAACTAGGACACCTCAGCACTGGCAGATTTGCTCCAACTTCTCTGCCAAAGGGTGGGATCATATTCTTCACCCTGAAATCGTTCCACACAAGAGACCAATGTGAAATTTAGCTTTCATAGCTGATACACATTTACCAAAAAATCTTACTGTCATTTAATCTAATCCTGATAAAAAAACCACAATAATTTCTATGGTAAATAATTTATATTCTAGTTAAAGAGACTATTCAGTAGGCCCAAATGCAAATAATTATATCCACTCTTCCAAACAGATATCTTTGAATCCTAGTACTGTTAGTTCAGCATCTGCAGAAGCAGCATTACCTACAAACACACACACACAAACTTTGCCCCAGATGGGCTAGTTCCATCCTTTAATGGCCTCATGCTATGTGACTGACCTTTATCATTTAACTTCTTTGGCCACTTCTTTATCCAAGCATTTAGGAGAAAACTCCAAAACAAATCAGAAAAAAAAAATTAAATCACAGGCTATTCTTTAATAAATAATTCCATGTAATCACAAAGTCTAAAATATATATGTAAAAGGCAAGGCCAGCTGTCCGTGTTTTTCTACTTTGTAGACTATTTTCTAGTTTTCAGCAATGTTTACGCTAGGCGATGCAGAACAGACACAGGAATTCCCATGTCTGACTTCAGCCAGACTAGTAAATCTGGAAAAGGTTTTCATACAGAACTCTGCCCAAAGTGTTCCCTCTGAAAAAATACCTGGGATGAGGGAAAAAAAATCCAAACAGCCAAATGGTATATACAGTGTCTCTGAGAAAGATCGAGACTTTAAAAGCAACAATAACCACAAAAGTATGCAGACAAAATCTGAATGGTCACATAAAGTAAGATTTGGAATAGAATTTATAGCTTGGCAGAGTTGCAACTTCAGTTTCTTCCTTTCCTTAACCTTTCTACGTGTAACAATATATTTCTTTTATCATATATCATTCCATACATTTGGGTATGTGAGGTGGTCAAATTAAAAACTGTACAAGCTCTTTAAAGAAAAGAAAATAGGCCTACGCACTGAGAATTTTATAACCAGCCCAAGATTCCAGTTTCCAAAATCCCCAAGGCCACTTTGCAAATCTCAGTCTAAATGTTTAGCCGAGTTATTATCTGCTTTGTTTTCAAACTGTAAATCCCAGCTGTTCTCACAATTTCCTAATGTGTAACACATTTATCCATGAAACATAAGCTGCGATTATGATGAAACCTTTGCCCTGCATTTTCTCCATAGATATAAACTGTCTGTCAATGTGCTATAGCATTGCTCCCATTCAGTTCACATTGCAGTTACCAGCCCCTGTACTTTAGGATCTAGGGCTTCAGAAACCATCTTTTTAAAGCATTTTCAGCAAAGTAAAAAGCAATGTTGGTCAATTTCAAGTTTTTTTTTTTAATATGATGCCAAAGAATGTGACATAGTTACAAATACACAGTGCTGTGGAAAGGAAGCAGGCATTTTAGATAAAAGTACTTAAGATTAATTTAACATGCACAGGATTTCCCAGTTAAAACTTTCACTTTAGCACTGCATTTTAAACAGTTACTCTCCTAATGAGACATCCCCAGCAATAAGAAGTGAATTGCAGGACTGAATAAGGCCCTGAGGCCTGCATCTGGAAAAGGCCGTGCTTTGTAAATGCTGGATTTATCCTGCCAGCCCAAGTTCTTCAATGAAAGAGCTGCACTGCCACCTACAGCCAAGATCGCTTTTCCCATCAGGAACTGCCACTAGAATTACCAAAGCACTCACAAAAGAAAATGGCGTAACTTACTTCTTCATGCACATAATTTTTTATTCTTTTCTAGTAGACATAGTCACTACCAAATGCTCATGAAATTATTTTTTATAAGTAGCAGAAAACAAAGGGAATTGATATTTCAGAATGCAGAAAAAGACATTTAGTGAAATAGGGAAGAGAGAACATCAGGATTAATGAATGTCAGATGTGCACTCTGTAAATTCTAGCTGACATGAGCAACCACATATCTAGGATTTGAGCTACAGTAGCCCATAAGAGTGTGTTTCTTCGCCTTAATTGAATCTGCAAATAACATTATAGACATATTGGGGAGAGAATCCCCACGCTCATGTTTATAGTTATTTGGTAACATTAAAGCACAAACCAATTCGAGCTGCTGCTAGGAAGATCACAGCATTGCATATCATCTGTAAGCACCCTGGAGAGAAAAATATCTTCAATTTACTGTGTGTCAGTGGTGTCTCAGACTGAAGTTGTAAACACACACTCAAGGAAATGTGCCTTTCCTACAGTACCATCAAAATAAGTTCAAAACAAGAAAGATAGCTTAATTGCATCTTTTAAGACTAGACTCTTTTTTTTTTTTTTTTTTTTAAGGGAAAAAGATGAGGTCCTGCAAGTACAGATGGGGTGAGATTCACTTGTTTAGTATCCGGGGAATAAAACTCCAGACATCCCAACAGAATCTCTCTTTTCTCTGCCTTCAGGCCTAGCAATACTCTACATTTCAAGTACAAATTCAACTACCAAATTTCTATGACTCCATGCTGTGTCTTCTTAGATACATAATATGGTCACGGCACCAAAGGATTTCTCTGTTTGGGCCCTAGAAGAGAGCTGTTTCTGTTTTAAAGCACAAATATAGTACAATAATCCATGAGAAAACTTACATTTCCATACATTTGCACATGAAAAGTGTCCTTTCACTTTTCATTTATCAAGAGAGTAGTTCTGAAGAATTAATTCTATTAGAAATTCTATTCTATCTGTTGCCCTGAAATTAAAATCTTGTATTTATCTGTTCCTCATTTTATGAACTTTAGGGGGTTTACTGCAAATACATTCAGAATTTTTGTCTCCATTAGAGAGCAGTGGCAACAAAGGTAATAAAATGCAAACAATTTTTTCTTCTGTCTTTATAGAAATGTTACCTTTTGCTTCCCACTGGAAATGCTTAAAAAATCTTCCTTCCAGCAACAAGACCAGATGAAAAGTTTTATATAGCATACTATGTAATGTTGACAAAAGAAAGTTGTGTTTTATCTATTCCTTCTATCCAGTATGTTTAAATTCATCTAACGGAATTATTTCCATCAGGAATAGTAGACTTTTAAGCCATGTCTACAAAAGCCCTTCAGGGTACGAAGTCTAATGAGTTATATGTTTTCATCTTGTCTTTACACAAAATCATCTGACAAGACAAATACATAGCAAGAGAAGACCAGAAACAACTTTAGGAAGACTTAATCTGCCCCTGTACACTTTCAGTAGCTGCTGTTTTGGGTTTCACCCCTAGATGGCCAGACCGTCACATACTTGGCCAATGTCAGTCACCACTTTTATCTGTGTTAGCAAGATGTGTCCAGGAAACACATCTGAGCAGGAGTACATAAGCTTAATGTCCTCTAACACAGCAAGTATTTAAGCAGTCCTTAATCCAAAAGCATTTTGGTTTTCTATGTTAATCAAAAATATTGAATTCCTTTCTGTACTTAGCTTTATAAAACTGGGCGCTTTTTTCCCTCTGCTCTTCTTTATTTTCTTTCCCCCAAACTGACTCTCTTGGCATCCTTTCTCTTTATGCAAAGAAACATCCAACAGTACTTGAGCTGAACCTTCGTGTTCAGCTGTGCCCATGGTAGAAAAGGTAGGCAGTCCATTTTCAAAAGAAACTACAATAAATATGAGAATCAATGGAGAACTGAGGAAAAAAATTATAGGAAAATTATGAAGCTTGTTTTGGCAAGTAAACAACTTCTAACAAAAACTATACATATTCATTTTGTTGTTATTGTTTGTGAAGGACCTATCCTGCAATGCATTCTCTTCTCTTTTGTAGGTTACCTTTTTTAGTACTGGAAAAGCAAAGAGAAAGGCCAGAACCTCAAATGCTGTAAATGATGGGGGCTTGACGGCACGTAATACCACTGTTCTAACAGAAAGCACAATTAAGCAAAATCCTGATGTACTACAATGCAAAAACAGGATTTCTACTGTTTGCAGTGAATTTGAGAATTCACTTAATGAGAAAGCTTCATTAACACACAGCAGGTATGCTGTTATGCAGGCTAACAGAAGAAACTTCTGGCTCTCACGTAGAGAGTAAACCTTTAAGAGCCCAGATGCCACTTTCTGACAGAGACTGAGTGAAACACTGGCCAACTTCCTGCTGATGAATGACAGCATGTCCAGATGACAGCATGGCCATTTAACTGAGCAAAATAAACAAACAACCCTCCAAATGACAAAGGTGTGAGAGACTGGATTCAGACCTCACTGGATTATTTCTTGGGTGGAAACAAGTCCAAGCGTGTGTCCTGGGGGGAGGGGCCAGGTCAGAAGCCTCATGGCAGTACTTTACTCCTGTTTCTTCTCTTGATCTCTCTCCTTTACTCTGTTCTTATTCTGTCCTTAACCTCTTATGGGTAATTTTAAACCCATGGATTGTATTTTACTAAGTGTTGTGAGGGTTGTCATGTGCTGGGTACTTTAGTGAAATGCTTCTGCCTTGGTTGTATGTTTCTCCTGTAAACCTTTTGTCAAAATGCATATTTTCTGACTAAATTAAAAGAAATCTCTTGAGTAAGAGTGTGTGGCTTTTTCTCTTTAGCAAAGGCTCTGCAAGAGTTCAGTGGGGACTCTTGGAGTCTAAGTATAAAAATAATACTCCCAGTAAAGCTTCAGTCTTCAGTACTGGGGTCTTACCAAAGGTTAACCACAGAGAAACATCCAGGCTAACAAGAATGCCACATTACAAGGCTTTAGCTGTAATTTTTCTCAGTATTGCTTCACTATTGATAACCTGATTCCTACTACAATAGTGAACAACATTATCAACTGAATATGCTGGCTGACCTGCAAAGCTCTTTCATGTCTTTCTCTGCTCACAACCTGTATTACTGGTACTCTCAGACAAAAGCTCATGAAATATCTGCAAGATCTGTATACACAGTTAGAGTTATACTAACTTAGAATTTAAAGTTCTCTTTTATAAATACTTAGTGTCATGCCTGGGTCATTTTAAGGCATATCTTCCTGGGAAAAGTAGCATAGCCAGAAAAAGTATGGAAAGATGAAAATTGTTTGCTTGGAGATTCAGGTTGGTGTAAGCTTTTACAGATCCTCCAGTTCTGACCACCTCTAAGGCTTGGTCCTGTAGATAGAAGCAGGATTGCAGCAGGATTTCTTACTCAAATTCCTCAAGAGATATCAGCTCCTAATTTTATTGTTACCTGGTTATTTAGGCTTCAGATGATTAGGTAAATTAAATAGGCTAATGTCTTAGAAACTAGTGGTAGATTTAGTACAGAGTACTATCCCTCTTTTTGTACCAGATGCTCTATTTTGCATGTTCATACTCCTGATAAGGCTCTTCAAGGAAAAGAAGAAAGATAAAAGAATATGCTTTCAACTTTCATTATCAGCTTAAAAATGTGGTTCAGTACCCTAAATTCCTCACAAAGAGGCTTCTTTGATTTCTGATCTCTGTGATGGTAAGGAAAAAAATAAAAATGTTGAAGTGCTGGAAAATATTCATGATATACAATCTGTTTTCAAAAGGAAAAGCACAGCTCAATCCTAGACATAAAAAATAGTTTTCCTAAAGTAATGTCTTTAAGTAAAAGTGGTTAAGCTTAAACCACTATAGTTTAAGGAAAAACACTTTTTCCTTCTATTTTTTTCCCACCATATTAGGCACAGGGAGTTGCAATGAATTGTTCTTGACATTAAAGGTAACATGATCAGTAAAACGTTCTTCACATCTTACAGATGCTGGCAGTTATAGTGTAAAGCAATGTGCTTTATATATTGACACGATCTTTGTGAATACCTGGCAAGTGTGGAGCATACTTGAGGTGAAGGCAGTCTCTGCACCACAGTTCTTCCAACCACAAAGAAAGATCGAGAAAAGAAACAAAATCTTAAAGTGGTAACCCTGCAGCTGGGAGAGGTAGGATACTGTTGAGCTGAGTGATACCTTTGCAGTGAGACGAAGTTAAATCGGTATTACGCATCCACATACAGTTTTATATACTGATTATGCCTTCAAAGTACTCGTGCCTGGTTTTTAAAATTGGTTCTTACACAGTCACCTATGAAGAATTTCTGCTGAATATAAGTGACCCCCAGAGATCCATCTAATCCTTAGCTACATGAAACAACATGTTAGATTTAACTTTAATCTTCATTATTGAACACAATTGACAGCCTGACTTAGTTTTAAGATTTACAACTATATTTATGTATAATGAGGTTTATGTGCCCCTTGCTTGGATAAGCACTGAAGGGTGTGCTCATTAGGCACAGAACACTCATTTGTTTCCAAGTTAAGTAATTTCAAATTTGATATCAGGTGAGACTCTTAATTTCTGAGTTGCATTCTCCCACAGCTTGATCAAGCTGCAGTGACAATTTGGATGGTGTTCTGTTAAGGCTTTACAATTGATGGCACGGGACTATATAACTATGGCAGAACATTTTACCATGCATTTTCCCCAAGGAAAGCTATGACAGTTTACTTGCCAGTTGAATTATTAAGCTCCTGCTTAATTCAGTCAAGTGAGGAGGAGTTGTATGAACGATGTAAACTGAAAGAACTCTCAGGGTGCAATAAAGAAATAAAAAAAAGACCCCTCCAGTGTTGAACAAGAAAAAGAAGGAAATCATAAGCTCTGAAGAGATCTTTCTCGCCCTTTAAAATAAAATATTTCAGAGCCCACAATATAGTGAGGTTAAATAAAGAGGGAGCCTTCCTCCTCATGCTTGAGAAACATGCATGTTAAGATTATTTCTCTTTAATGAACAAGCCTGATGTGACCCATCTTTTATTTAAAGTATATTAACATAATCCCCTTTAACCTAGGAACCTTGTGTGGAGTACAGGCATCAGGACCTTTTGGAAAAGAGGTTAACCATGTCCAGTACCTGAGACTATAGGCTAAACATTTTATGACTAATTCCTCCACCTTAAAAATATGATATAAAGGTATTATTCTTGAAGGAATAAGTGAATGTCAAGAAAGCTTGCCAGAATTTCTTCTAGACAGTTCTGTCACTTTCTTTGATCACTGTTTCTTGTGCCAGACCTATGAATAAAGATTAAAGGTGCCAAAACACATTTGCAGGTTACCCAAAGCACATGCTTTGCAAGAGTTCAAAGTGTTTTGTTCTGACTCTAATACACAACAGGAAGTTAAAGCAGAAACACCCACCAAAAATAAGACCATGTTAATAAATGTACTGTCACTTACAAGACAAAAAATCTTGAAAAATGATCTTGTCATTTTATACTTGACAATGGCAAACTGACTGAGAGCTCGAGGTGAGGTGAAAAACATTATATTGACAAAAATATATCTGCTTCAGTCTTTGTATTAAAGTGCTCTTCAAGTTTTACCGAACTAAACAAAGTTGAGAACATTATTGCAATGGCATCACACTTCTGAGAAGCTGCTGCAGCAGTCAGGATGAATCTAAAATATTCTTATGCTAGCAGGCACAGCAGCAGGCAGAAGGAGTCAGTGGTACTAAGGCAGAAAGGACCAATATATGTTGGAGAACACATATATGTTGGAGAACACATAGCTGGATCTGCTTTTAGAAAGCCCGAGATCAAATAAAACTTCTTGGTCTGCTGGCAGGAACTCCTGGAACAGGTAGCCATGATATAGCCTTTTGATAAGTGATAATGCATGACATAGCATTTTGATGGTGTGACTCGCCATCTCGCAGCTCATGGAGGACCTCAGTCATTCCTCCCTTGCACACACTTCATGATTCACTGCTATAGTTTTAAAATCTTACATGGAATTTTTTTTTATTTTTTTTTAATTTTCCCTTACCAACACAGTGGTTTGGGAGTTGGAGGCCAGGACAAGATGTCTTGTTGAAGCTCAGCCCCCCAAGTACCTGCTCCCAGAGCCAGCTAAGTGTCTAAAGCCTAAACAGAGGGATGGCTGATAGCTCTGCATTCCAACGTGATGGCTGGGGAGAGGACTGGAGGGAGGTGGGGAGAGAGAGAGGCTTTTCTTGGTTCTTGCCACACTTCTCTCCTCAGTCGGCTTGGGTGCCAGTAGCGGCTTGCTGGGCTGGTGGAAGCACTGGGAGGGGGTTCCTGGCTCGCTCCCGACTTCGCATCCTGTGCCATTCTTCTGAGGGAATGATCACTGCTGTCTGAATTCGCTACGGCATCCTTGAGGGGCTGATACCATCTGCAGAGGAGTTGCTAACCTGCCCCAACACTTTTGGACCAAGGACAATGAGAGGGCCCTTATGTAAGAAAATGTCTCTTTTTATTGAATTTAAAAAAGGAAGCAACAGAAACTGTGAAGCAAAGAAATATAACAAGTAGGAATTTTTACTTACAACATGTGTTAGATGCTCAGGCCACGTAGGTCCAAAAACACACCTCTGAGTTCAAATTCTGCTCTTTTATGGTCTCCAAAACCCCACGCCATTTACATAACAGAAGAGGCGTTCCCCCCTCCCTGGTTGGCTGTGCCGTGCTGGGAGGTGGAGCCCCGAGCAACATGGTGGCCCCCATGGCTGGCCATGTGGCGAGCGGGGTTTTGCTATCCATATTAATTTTACAGTTCCCCATCCCCGGCTGCATGGTTCCCTGGAACAAGTTCCAGACAGGATCAGGTACCTTACAGCTCCACGATACACCTTATAGGTTAGTAGAAAAGAAAAAACCTAACATGTAAACCCCTAGGTTAGTGATCCCTGTTCAATTAATTTGCTTGTAATAAAACCGCATGTTTTTCTGATACTTACACTGCCCAGGTTTCAGCCCGTCCTTGTGGCCACTATTCCCCCATGGGCTTTCGGAGCCAGCACCTCTCTCCACTCCCTGTCTTTGCCTCGCCAGAGCCCATGAGTCACCGCAGCCACTCCCTCTCGAGGCGCGGCATCTCCTCCTGCTGTCTGTGAATGTAACTGCAACAAAGGGGCAGCGAAAGGACTTGATTTATTTGAAAGTTTTGGTTACAGTGTTGCTGTTTGTTCTGTTCTGGTTTGGGGGATTTTTTGGTTGCGGCAGTTCTTTTGTTGGTTTTGATTTGGTTTTTGGTTTTCTTTTTGTTTGTTTGTTTGTTTTGTTTTACACATGTATATTTGCAGTAAAGAACTGTTATCCTTTTTCTCTACGTTCTCTCATTAGTCTCTTAATTTCAAAGGTTGTGGTTGTTTCTGAGGAGAGGCCCCCTTCCTAGTCCAGAAGGGTTCCTCACTTACCTTCATAAACATCTTGGTTTCTTTTAAACTGAGACAATGCTTTTTTTTTAACATTGCTAAATTAGTAGATAACATTGAAACAGCTACATGTCAGAACCTACTGGGGATTTAGGAAAACATTTGATACTTAAATGGATTTACAAAATCATAAAACGTTATATGAGCCAAACCTGCTTAAATAGAACAAAGAGTAACGTGAGTTGAGCAAGCATCCAGTAAAAAAGCCCAGCAGGGGTAGAAAATGCTGATGATTCTCTTATGTTCTTTGCAGTTGCATTCATGGTATTACCAGTAACCAGGTTTACTGATTTGTGGGAGAAACAAGAGAATCAGGAGCAATATCTCAGATTTTGAGAAAGCACCATTACCTTATTGGATGTTATAGGTTTAGATTTTATCAGGATTTTTCTTTCCTCTCCTGCTAAAGCGAACTCTGGGGGCTGACGGTGCCTCCACCTAGTTAACGACCTGAAATTCCACCTTGATGGCTCTAAGGACAGTTCTTTTGTTCTTGTTTGGGGAGTGTTTTGTGTTTTTTTTCCCCTTCACTTCTTCGGCTCGGCTCGGCTCTGTTCAGGCTCAGCTCTCGTCGGCTCAGCTCGACTCCGTTCGGGCTTGGTTCTCTTCGGCTCGGCTCGGCTCTCTTCGGCTCTCTTCGGCTCGGCTCGTCTCGTCTCTGTTCGGCTCGTCTCGGCACTCCTCACCTCAGCTTCGGCGGCGGTGAAGTGTGGACCGGCTGGAGGGGAACTCCTGCGGGTTCTGGCTTCTTTCCCCTGTCTCCCGTTCCTGGCCCGGTTTGTCCTTGTGCTTCAGACTCACCATCGCCTGGCAGTGGCAGCGGGTTGTGTTTTCCCTCCTCGGGGCACCGACAGCGCCGGCGGCGGGGAGCCCCCGGCCCAACTCCACCTCTGCCCAGTCTGAGCCAGCGCCTTCCGGGCGGAGAACAAAGGAGAGCACGTCACCTGCGGGAGAACTTCTCACTCCGTCACTTCAGAGACTTATTGTTCGAAGGTTTTTGGTTATATAGTTGTTACCTGTTCTGTTCTGGTGGTTCACATATACATATATGCATATATAACTATATTTAGTAGTTAAGATCTGTTATCTCTCCTTCTACATTTTTCCTTCAAATTAAAATTTTGTTCTAAATTTAAAAGAGGCGTGATCTTTTCTTGAGAAAGGCATTCCAAATTATTTCGGTTTACTCTAAACTAAGACATTGGAGAATTAAAAATAACACATTGATTGCTCTCCAATTTGTTTATGTGCTAGTGATACATATGAAAGTCCCTGCTTAGCTTGTAGCATCTCATGAACCTCTTAGAAGCTATTCATCATAATGAATGGGAGGAACTGCAAAGGAAGTATCTGCTGGAATCTGGAACAGTTAGGAATAACAATATAAATAAGCACAGCTAAACTGGTATAATTTGATTTGCCACGTGTATTTCAGTACTCTCTTTTTATATAGTGCTGCCTTGAGATGAATCATGTTCCCAGTACAGTCTTAGTTCATTAAAGTATTTCCAGTTTGTCAAAAACTATACAGAGTGGTATCACATCGGAAAAGTGTTATCTTCTTGTTGGAGAGAAGTGAAGGGAACATTACTGTGATTCATTTTTAATGCTGGGTAATACTTGGAGGTGCATCATGAATACATTTATTATCGTAGTGGAATAAACCATACTGTGCAAAGACCTTGAAGAATAGTGTTACATGTAGGGTGTAGTACAGTACATTACAGCTCTGCTGCTGCACTTAGGAGTCAGTTGACACTTACATTATCTTCTGATTTATTGCTAGCGTTCATATTACAGAAGCATCTAGAAGTACTGACTGAGATCATGCTGCACTGCTCTGCAGAGCTTTTACTCTGAGCGGGCAAGATATGGCAGTGGGAGGGGAAACAAAAAGATGAAATGACTTCCCCTGGACTAAGAACCGATTCACTTGGGAAGTGAGAGATGAGAGGAGTCTGCTCTGAAGGCTGAACAGCCACATAAGCAGAGACCTGAACTTGCAAGTATTTGCTTTAGCTCTCAATGGGCTTGTTAACTCAGCACTCTGGTAATACAATCTCACAGTTTTCAGCTGAGGACAATTCTGACAACAAACAGAATGAGTTTGCACCTCTTTATTTAGTACTTATTTTAGTTATTTAATTAGAATGTGAAAAGGGACAGAAATTAATGTGTTTTTAATAATTGATTGTCACTACATAATAACTTCCATATGTGATAAGTGATTCATATGATTCATGCCAGTAAAGAAACAAATGGGTTAATTGCATCCCCATAAAGGGATTTAAACAAATGGATTAATTCAACTGCACCCCATAAAGAATTATGGAGGACTGGGGTTAGGGGTCAGCTGAGTCTTCATCATGAATTATGGTAAGACTGATATAAAGTCATTTAGACTCCCTAAATTCTTGTAATCTTTGTCAGCAACTATATGAATTATAGTGAAGTCATTACTGAGATAGTAAATGAACAAAAAGTATGTGTTCATATGATGTAATGAATATGTATGAAATGACTCTATAAACACCTGACATACCCTGCATCTGTGTGTGGTTTTGGCGGAGCAGAGGCTCCGCCGCACCCAGCACTGTTTTGCTTTTACCATATAATAAACTCTTATTCGAAAACTCATTTGGGCTTGAGACTCTGTTTCTCACAAATTTGGTGACCTCGATGTGATTCCTCTGAGCCCTGCTGGGTTTCTTAGTGCTTGAAACAGGAAGGGTGCCCCTGCTGATTTCAGCGCCCCCTTTCGAGCCTAATTTTCCAACAGAGCTGGAGAAACACACTGTATGGTAAAAGCAAAGGATTACTAAACTCCTGGATTGCTGCAGCAAAAGCCCATAATTCTCATGCATGAAGACCCGGGTGAAAACAACGGACTGTAAGTATCACTCGGTTGGGCAGATAAAAGAGGTCGGAGTTGAGTGAGTGAATGAGACATGGCATAGTTGCGACCTGAGCGTGGTGTCCTTCTAACCTCGGTTCTGTCACCCCGCGAGGGGCACAGCAGGTGAAGGGATGAAGCGGGAGAATCATTGAATAGACCTCTGATGGCCGGTGGTGGGGATATTTTAGAAGGGATCTCTCTGTAGATCGGTGAAAGGGTTTTAGAAGGGACCTCTCTGTAGATCAGTGAAAGGATTTTAAGAGAGGGTCAGTGAAAGGATTTTAGAAGTAGCCCTAGGGGATTGGTGAAGGGATTTCAGAAGGGACCTCAGGAAGAGTGGGGCAGAAGGTGGCCACAGGAGGAAAGGGAGCAGGCAGGCATTGCCGGACATTACCTCGACAGACCTTTAGGGGGCAATGAAGGATTTTAGAAGGGACTTCTCTGTGGGTTGGTGAAAGGATTTTAGGAGGAGCCGCTCTGTAGGTCAGTGAAAGGATTTTAAGACAGGGTCGGTGAAAGAGTTTTAGAAGGAACCTCGGAAACCATGGGGCAAGGAATTAGTAAAAAGGTGGCCCCAAGAGGAAAGGGAGCAGGCAGGTATTGCTGGACATTCCCCCTGACAGTCCTTTAGGGGTAATGATATCAAATTGGGAAGATATTGAGAATACAAGATATAAGGATAAATTAAAAATGATTCAGTGTTGTATGATTGAATGGGCAAAAGAAAAGATCAGGTCTGACGACATCTTTTGGCCTTTGTATGGATCATTTGAGGGTTGGATATGCCAAGCCCTCAACACTTATGTAAATAGCAAGGAGCCATCTGACCACGAAGAAAGTGAATATGCTGCTGGCTGGAAAGGTGAAACTTGGCCAGAATCTGTTAAGATTTATAAGTTAACAAAAGAAGGGCCAAAGAGAGAGGAATCAACAGAGACAAAATGGGAACTGTTAGATAACTTACCTCCTCCCTATAATCCTCCCCCGCTTTACAACCTCCTCTAGTTGCTGTTCCCACTGCCCCGCTAAATAATCCACTTCCGCTTTACATCCCTCTCCGGCTGCAGACTTCACTGCCTTGCCAAATCAGGGACATGGGAGCCCCAAAGGAACCAGGGCCCAAAGGGGAAGATAGGCAGTGCAGAGAGAAGTCAGAACTTTCTTGGTAGATCAGGAAAGCCCTGGTGAGGAGGATGAAAGTTTGAAAACAATGCAGAAATTATATCCACTTAGGGAAGTACCCTTGGGAAGAGCCCAAGGTGAATTTGGTTTCATAAAACCCCCTTAAGTGCAAATGAAGTTAGAACTTTTAAGAAAGAGATAAGGAGACTTCTAGAAGACCCCTTTGGGGTAGAAGAACAGTTAGACCAATCCTTGGGACCCAATATCTATACCTGGTGGGTAATGCAATCCATTATGGGTATTTTGTTTACCTCTGAGGAAAGACAGATGATTCAAACGGCAGGGATACGAATACGGGAAAGGGAGAATCAGCAAGAAAGGGATGAGACACCCAGTGCATGGTTGGAAAGGCTGAGAAAAGAATCTACAAAATACAGGAGCTCTAACGTATATAACCAGAGTTCCCCAGGGTTGTAAGACTAG
>VWZG01009353.1:94788-106433 GCA_013396735.1 Grallaria varia | reverse complement strand
CATATAAATATTTATATCTATGCAGTTATATATATTATGTAATATATAGTCATATATAATTTTGTATATAATATACACCTATATAATATACACGCATATATTATATATGTATCGTTATGATTATAATAATGATTATTAATATTGTTATCTGCTGTATTGTTATTTTATTATTCTATATTATAGAATACATCTCTATTACAGTATAGATAGCATAGTGTACATTATAATACTATATGTCATATAATAGATATTATAATAATATATATTATTATATGTTGTAGCACACTTAATATGCGGATATATTCTCTATTATGCTAATGTGCTCTAAGAATACATTAATGCCATTATAAGAATCCTAATCCTTGTTATATTTTTCCAATACCATTTAACGGCCCCACCCCTCCCTCCTCGCAGGGAACCTGGAGATCCTCGATCCCTTCCTCCGGGGCTGGGAGCGCTCCGGGGGGTTCCAGGCGCTCCGGCAGCACGTGGAGCACGCGGAGTACACGGGGCACACGGAGCATGTGGAGCACACGGAGCACGCGGAGCACACGGAGCACACGGAGCACACGGAGCACGCGGAGCTGCGGGCGGAAATTGCCGTCGTGGAGAAATACCGGGAGCAGCTCCCGGAGCTGCTGCGCTGGATCCGACGGAGCCACGTGGGCCGGGAATGGCGGGCGGGTGAGGCCGGGAGCGGGGAGCGGATCCAGGCGCAGGGTCAGAGCCGAGTCCGAGCGGTGCCGGGAAAACACCGGATCCAGTCGGTCCTTCAGGGGGTCGAACGGGAGCTTTTGGGATTTTGGATCCCTCTGCTCCAGAGCCGGGCTGGGAGAGCTGGGAATGTCCATCCTGGAGAAGGGAAGAATCCAGGGAAATCTTGGAGCCCCTTGCAGGGCCTGAAGGGGCTCCAGGAGAGCTGGAGAGGGACTGGGGACAAGGGAGGGNAGCCTGGCACTGCCAAGCTCTTTCCAGCACATTCCCATGGACACAAAGGTGTCCTGACTCCAGGAAGCCCACTCTGAAGTTCCCAAAGGGGCTCCAGGAGAACTGGAGAGGAACTGGGGACGAGGGATGGAGGGACAGGACACAGGGAATGGCTTCCCACTGCCAGAGGGAAGGGGATATTGGGAAGGAATTCTTCCTTGGGAGGGTGGGGAGGGGCTGGTCTGGAATTCCCAGAGAAGCTGCAGCTGCCCCTGGATCCCTGGGAGTGTCCAAGGCCAGGCTGGAATGATCTGGGATAGTGGGAGCTGTCCCTGCCCACGTCCTGCTGTGGGACTGGAGGGGCTTTAAGGTCCATTCCCACCCAAACCATTCCATGCTTTTATGATTCTATGGATATTTGTGTGCCCGGACGGAAACGTGGGGAGGGGAAGCAATCCAATAGAAAATTCCTCAGATAAAGGACATTCCTGTCTGAGAATCAGGCCTGGGAATTGCCTCCATCCATCAGAATTCCCGACAGAGGAGCTTTGTTTTTACATTTGGAGAGAAATGGAATGGATGGAGAATGGAATGAAATCCAGAGCCCCTTCCCTGCTCCTGGGACTGACCTTTTCCCTTTTTTTCCCCCCTGTTCCCACCTGGCTGCATTCCAGAATATCTCCTGGGGACTGTCCAGCAGGCCAAGGGGCTGGAATTCCACACGGTGCTGGTGGGCGAGGACCTCATGGAAGCCTCTGGAACGAGAGGAGCTTCCCAGAGGAGCCCCATCCCTGCCCAGGGTGAGGGAGCTGCTCCCCGGGAATGGGAATGCCGAGGGAAGGGAAGGGGCTGGAGCAGCAGGAGCGGCTGAGGGAGCTGGGGGGGATTATCCTGGAGAAAAGAGGGATCAGGGAGGGGCTTCTCCTGCTCCACAAGGCCCTGCCGGGAGGGGGGACCCTGGATGGGGTCGGGCTCTGCTCCTGGGAAACAGGGACGGGTTGGATACCGGGAAAATTCCCTCCTGGAAAGGGTGGTCAGGCCCTGGAAGAGGCTGGAGTGCCCACCCCGGGAGGGATGTCCAAGCCCTGGGGATGTGGCACTTGGGGACATGGGCAGGGGTGGCCTCGGCCATGCCAGGTTAAACTCCGTGACCTCAAAAGATCTTTCCCAACTTAACGCTCCGGTGATTCCATGACTTTGTGCTCTTGGAGAGGCGGGACCCGAGGGGACATTCCCAGTCCGGCAGCCACGGACAAGTCTCACCCCGTGGAAAAACCCACAGAGCCCACCCCGGGTGAAATCCCAAAGCCAGGGTGAAATCCCAAAGCCAGGCTGATCCTACGGATCCTACGGATCCCTAAAATCCCCGCCCAGCTTCCCTGGACACCGGAGGGGAGGAACAGTGGGAATCCAGGAGGGAGGTGGGCAAGGGGAACACCCAGGGAGAGGTTGGGGAATGCAGGGAACAGTGTGGGCATCCCGGGGGGAATTCCCTCCTGGAAAGGGCTGTCCAGCCCTGGCACAGCTGCCCAGGGCAGGGGTGGGATCTCAAATCCCTGTGGATGTAGCACCTGGGGACACAGGCAGTGGTGGCCTCAGCAGAGCTGGGAATGGTTGGAATCCACGGTCCTGGAGGGCTTTTCCAACCTTAAGGATTCTCCGATTCCCTGAATATTCCTGCAATTGTAGCCTTGCAGTGACAGACCAACCCCAGGCTTGGCAAATCCACTGCTTCCGGAGGCTCCTGTTGGAGAGGAGCCGGGCTCTTCCCGGGGAGCAGAGTCATTCCAAGGGCTGGGAATCTCCCCCCAGGGAGGAAAACACAGAGCCAGGAATGGCTTCTCCAAGCCCATCCAGTGCCATGGTCAGGGACACCTCCCTCAATCCCGGGTCGCTCCAAGCCCTGTCCAGGCTGGATGGAGCACTGGGAGAAGGACAGAGCTGCTCATCCGTGCTCCCTAAATCCCTGGATCATCCTGCTCCATCCTAGGCACGTTCCCTGAGGATGAGTGGAACCTGCTCTACGTGGCGGTGACACGGGCCAGGAAGTGTCTCCTGATGTCCAAATCCCTGGAACACCTTTTATCCCAGGCTGGGGTGAGTGGAACCTTTCCAAGGCAGGAAAATCCTCCAGTGGGGTGATTTGGGACACCTGCACTGAAGGATTATCCTAAGATTCCCCCCAATCCCAAGGTTTGGGTGGACTGGTGCTGGCACACACCGCGACAGCCGAGGTCGTGTCTTTCCTGGTTTTGCTGTTCCAGACTGGGATTCCAGCAGGAAAACACAGGATTACAGCATTTCCCCCCCCATAGTTCTTCCATTTGGGTGTTGTTTTCCACAGATCCCAAGTTCTTCTCTCCAAGATTCCCTTTTCCCTGTCTGCAGGGCTGCCAGCCCTTCCCTTCCCTTCCCTTCCCTTCCCTTCCCTTCCCTTCCCTTCCCTTCCCTTCCCTTCCCTTCCCTTCCCTTCCCTTCCCTTCCCTTCCCTTCCCTTCCCTTCCCTTCCCTTCCCTTCCCTTCCCTTCCCTTCCCTTCGCGGTTGGCCTCTGCTTGTTTTTATCTTATCACAAGAAATTTGGGATTTTGTGCCCTTTTTAAACCTCATCCCATTCCAAGTCATTTCCCAGGGGTTAAAAAACTTCTGGCTCCCTCTGCTGGGTGTTATTCCCATTTTCCCTGGGTTCCCAGGAGCGTTTCCTTCGGGTGGAGCTGCTGAGTGAGGCTGCCAAGGACGGAGCATCCCTCGCGTGCTGTGTCTCGGGATGTACGGGAATGCTGGATCCCGACTCCGGGCTGGTGGTGAAGAAGCTCCCAGTGACTCGTGTATGTCCTTTCCCTGGGATTTTGGGATTGGGAGCCTTCCCGAGCAGCAGGGATGTCACACCCACAGCTCCCCATCCTGGGGCTCTTCACTGGGGGTGAATTCCCGGGGGGATTCTGGGTGGGGCTGCCCTTCCCACAGATCCACCCGATCCCGCGGCTCCCACCGGAGACCAGCTGGGGGGGTTGTTGTGCCCAATCCCATTTCTGAGTCTTGGAGCCTCAGCTGAATCCACGGAGCATCCCCTGGGATTGGCAGGGCATCCCTGAGTTTGGGCTCCAGGCTGGGCTTTGATCCCGCCCTCTGGCTCCGGGATGGATCCTTGGGGAGTGACCCTCCAGGCAGCTCCGTGTCCGGGACAAGGGACAGCAGCTGGATCTGATCCATCGGGTGGACACGAGGGAATGGCCTCAGGCTGGGCCAGGGCAGGGTTAGGCTGGATAGTGGGGAAAATTCCTTCATGGAAAGGGTTATCCAGGGGCGGAGCCACCATCCCTGGAGGGATTTCCCAGCCCTGTGGATGTGGCACTTGGGGACACGGGCAGTGGTGGCCTGGGCCGTGCTGGGGACAGTTGGAATCCACAGTCTCAAAGGTCTTTTCCAACCTGAAGGATTCTCCAATTCCATGAATATTCCGGGGACGGTTGGGCTTGATCTTAACGATCTTTCCCACAATTCCATGACTCCCTAAGGGCTTTCCCTGCCTTGGGCACATCCCCGTTCCCTTCCCTGGCTGTGGGGGGATTGTGGCCGAGGCTGGAAGCGGAGCTGGTGTTCCCGCAGCTCCCTCTTCCCTGAAATTCCCATCTTTCTTCCCACAGAGTGACGGCAGCCGCGATCCCGGGGGATTCCTGTGCCAGGCGTGTGCCCGGCAGTGCTTCGGCTCCCTGGCTGCGCTCACCTCCTTCCCAACGCTCCGGGAACGGCCCCTCCGGCTCCGGGAAAACCATTCCAGCTCCCCAGGGCCTCCTGGTGAATCCCAGCTCTGAAATCAGATGGATGTCGGAGCAGGATCCCAGCCCAGCTCTGAAATCAGATGGATATCGGAGTGGGATCCCAGCCCAGCTCTGAAATCAGATGGATATCGGAGCGGGATCCCAGCCCAGCTCTGAAATCAGATGGATATCGGAGCGGGATCCCAGCCCACCTCTGCGGGAAATCAGGTGGATACTGGAGTGGGATCCCAGCCCAGCTGGAATGTGGGACATCACGTGGATATCGGAGTGGGATCCCAGCCCAGCTCTGACATCAGATGGATATCGGAGTGGGATCCCAGCCCAGCTCTGACATCAGATGGATATCGGAGTGGGATCCCAGCCCAGCTCTGACATCAGATGGATATCGGAGTGGGATCCCAGCCCAGCTCTGACATCAGATGGATATCGGAGTGGGATCCCAGCCCAGCTCTGACATCAGATGGATATCGGAGTGGGATCCCAGCCCAGCTCTGACATCAGATGGATATCGGAGTGGGATCCCAGCCCAGCTCTGACATCAGATGGATATCGGAGTGGGATCCCAGCCCAGCTCTGACATCAGATGGATATCGGAGTGGGATCCCAGCCCAGCTCTGACATCAGATGGATATCGGAGTGGGATCCCAGCCCAGCTCTGACATCAGATGGATATCGGAGTGGGATCCCAGCCCAGCTCTGACATCAGATGGATATCGGAGTGGGATCCCAGCCCAGCTCTGACATCAGATGGATATCGGAGTGGGATCCCAGCCCAGCTCTGACATCAGATGGATATCGGAGTGGGATCCCAGCCCAGCTCTGACATCAGATGGATATCGGAGCGGGATCCCAGCCCAGCTCTGACATCAGATGGATATCGGAGCGGGATCCCAGCCCAGCTCTGACATCAGATGGATATCGGAGGGGGATCCCAGCCCAGCTCTGACATCAGATGGATATCGGAGCAGGATCCCAGCCCACCTCTGAAATCAGGTGGATACTGGAGCGGGATTCCAGCCCAGCTCTGTGGGAAATCAGGGGGATCCCGGAGCAGGATTCCAGCCCCGTGGGATCTGGAAGAGCATCTCTCCTGCCCTGCCTTGATGTCCAGGAGCTGGGAATATCCCAAAGAGTATGCACTAAAAGAACTGGATCAGACAGAATTCCTGAGCGTTATTGCTGTCACCTCTGCCAAGGTGACCGAAACTCCTGGATGTCCCTCCCTCCCGTGCCACACCCCAGGGAAATCCCTCAGATCCACTGGAAGAAGAGGAAAGCCGAGGCTGGAAAGTTTCCAAAAAACCAGTTTATTTCTGGGAAATGGACTTTTCCTGGCCAGCAGTTGGAGGAAATCATTAATCCCTCCCGGGGAATTAATTTCCCTTCCCCGCAGCCGAGGACTTTTCCAGGTGTTTTCCCTATTCCTGGCACCAAACCAGGAGGAAGGATCTCTTGGTTTTGGCTTCTGTTTCACTCTGAGACAGATCCGAAGGAGTTTTTAATCCTAAAATTAGATTTGTAACAACAAAAAGTACCTTTTTTTTTCTCTTCCTTAAGAAGTACCTTGGCTGCATTTAATTCCCAGCCTTCCCAGCGGTGCTCCTGGGAATGCTGGTGGATCCCGCTCTCCGTGGCTCCTTGTGCCACAATCCCAGAGCCTGTGCCACGGCAGAGCAAAACTGAATATGGATTCGGGAGAGGCCTGCCCTTGGACACGGGCCCAGAGCAGGAGGAAGCTCCTGCATCCTGTTATTCCCAGGGCCCTCCGTGGAGCCGGAGCCACTGGAAGTGCCAGCTCTGGGACCACATCCCTGCTCCGCTCACCTTCCGGGCAGGAATTCACTCTCGGATTAGGATGGAGCCACAAAGCTCAGCGTGGATGTTGGAGCAGGAGCCTCCAGTGCTCCCTTCCAGCCGTTTTCCAGCTGTTTTCCAGCCATCCATGGGCTGCAGGGTTGGGATTATCACATCCCCGCGCCGATCCCTTCCCCACAAACAGGAGGACGAGGCACAGCAGCCCGGGAAGAACATGGAATTCCAGCTGCTGGATCCCTGCTGCCTTCCAGGCTTTTGCCATCCAGCTGAGAACTGGCTTTTCCACGACGGGGATACCGGTGTCCAACAAGCGCTTGGCACCATGGAGATGGATTTCATCCCAATCCAGCCCTTCCCACCATCCAGGCTGAGACTCCCGACTGGTTTAAAAATCAAAGGAAAAATATTCCCAAGGTGGTGTCGTTGCCTTTGGTCTCTGGAAGGGCCTGGAGTGAAATCGTTCCGGGTTGGGATCCCTGGGAGCAGCCGGAGCTGCTGGGGATGGGGATCCGGAGCCTGGATCCACGCTGGAAGTGCTTCCAAAGGATCCCTGAGCTGCGGGATGGTGCCGGAAGCCTCGGCTGTGCTCAGTGGCTGGAAAAGAGCGGGAAGGGGTGAGGATGTGGGGAAGGATCCCTGGAAGGGTCCCTCTCCTCCTCCTTCCAGGGTTTTGTGGGAATTTGGGCACAAAGCCACTCTGGAGGGGGGGTTGGTGTCCAGCTCCGGATGTGCTGCTGGACAGGGAATGGCACTACTTGGAGCAGGGCAGCTCAGCTGCATCCCAAATACCCGAATCCAGCATCCCAAACACCTGAATCCAGCATCCCAAACACCCAAATCCAGCATCCCAAACACCCAAATCCAACATCCCAAACACCTGAGTCCCGGCATCTCAAAGCCCCAAATCCTGGCAACCCAAACACCTGAATCCCAACATCCCAAACTCCCAAATCCAGCATCCCAAAGCCCAAATCCTGATATCCCAAACTCCCAAATGCAGCATCCCAAAGCCCAGATCCTGATATCCCAAACTCCCAAATGCAGCATCCCAAACCCCTGAATCCCGGCAACCCAAACATCCAAATCCCAAACCCCCAAATCCCAGCATTCCAAATCTGGCATCCCAAAGCCCAAATCCTGATATCCCAAAGCCCCAAATCCTGGCATCCCAAATCCCCAAATCCAGCATACTGGCATCCGAAACCCACAAATCTGACATCCCAAATCCCGGCATCCCAAATCTCAGCATTCCAAATCTGGCATCCCAAACCCCCTAATCCCAGCATCCCAAATCCCAGCATTCCAAGCACCTGAATCCAGCATCCCAAACACCTGAATCCCGGCATCTCAAAGCCCCAAATCCTGGCAACCCAAACACCTGAATCCCAACATCCCAAATCCAGCATCCCAAACCCCCAAGTCTGGCATCCCAAACACCAAATCCCAACATCCCAAACCCCCTAATCCCAGCATCCCAAACACTTGAATCCCAGCATCCTAAAGCCCCAAATTCAGCATCCCAAAGCCCAGATCCTGATATCCCAAACTCCCAAATGCAGCATCCCAAACCCCTGAATCCCAGCATCCCAAACATCCAAAGCCCAAATCCCCAAATCCCAGCATTCCAAATCTGCCATCCCAAACCCTCAAATCCTGGCATCCCAAACCCCCAAATCCAGCATACTGGCATCCCAAACTCCCAAATCTGACATCCCAAATCCTGGCATCCCAAACCCCCAAATCTGACATCCCAAATCCCAGCATTCCAAATCTGGCATCCCAAACTGCCAAATCCCGGCATCCCAAATCCCGGCATCCCAAATCTGGCATCCCACCCCGCTCCCAGGGGCACAGAGCTCCCCTCCCATCCCCTGCTGACCCCCCCCCATTCCCACAAATCTTGGCTCCTGCTGGGGCAAAGCGCCTTACCCGTGGCAGCCGGAGCCGTGCCATCCATGGGAATCCCTGGATCGGGCTGGGAAGAACAGCCACACATCCCTGGAATGAGGATGCTCCCCGTGGAGACCGGGATGCGCCTCCGGCTTTCCCTGGGAGCCTGGAGCATCCGTGGGGCTGGCGGGGCCGGCCATGGGCTGCTCATCCCACGGGGATGATTCCAGGGGGTGGCACCTCCTGGTTCCCGGTGCCGGGAGCCACCATGGGAATGTCCCTCGGTGTCACCTCGTAGCCCTGCCGCGCGTGCCTGAGGAGGGAAGGAGAGCACCCCCGGCATTCCAGAGCCTTTCCTCGGCTTTCTGGGAAGCGCGGAGGTCGAGGAAAACTCATCCCCGGCGTGGGAAGAGCTCGCGGGGCTTGGAATTACTTACGTTGTCCACATCCAGCAGGCCACGATCCCGGCGAGCAGGAGCACCAGGAACCCTGCGGAAAAGACGCAGGGGCTGTCTCCTATCCACGGATGAGGGCACAGCCCAGCTTCAAAGAGATCCATAAAAAACCCTGGATGCAGTCCCAAGGTGCCCTTCCCACCTCGGCGGGGATGAAACTTGGGATTCTTCTTTCCAGGAAAAAATTGGGGTGCTGTTCGTTCCCACCTCGGGGACATTCCCATTGAACCCGAGGGCTTTGGAGCTTAAAAATAAGGAAAAGAAGCCCCTCCTTCCCAAAAAAATAAGGAAAAGAAGCCCGTCCTTCCCCAAAAGTTAAGGAAAAGAAGTTCCTTCTTCCCCAAAAATAAAGGAAAAGCCTCTCCTACCTCAAAAATAAGGAAAAGCCCCTCCTTCCCCCAAAAAAATGAGGGAAAGATGATCCTTCTTCCCCAAAAATAAGGAAAAGAACCCCCTCCTTCCCCAAAAAATTAAGGAAAAGAAGCCCCTCCTTCCCCCCAAAAAATGAGGGAAAGATGATCCTTCTTCCCCAAAAATAAGGAAAAGAACCCCCTCCTTCCCCAAAAAATTAAGGAAAAGAAGCCCCTCCTTCCCCAAAAATAAGGAAAAGAAGCCCCTCCTTCCCCAAAAATTAAGGAAAAGAAGCCCCTCCTTTCCCAAAAAAATAAGGAAAAGAAGCCCCTCCTTCCCCCCAAAAAATGAGGGAAAGATGATCCTTCTTCCCCAAAAATAAGGAAAAGAAGCCCCTCTCCCCCCCAAAATAAGGAAAAGAACCCCCTCCTTCCACAAAAAATAAGGAAAAGAAGCCCCTCCTTCCCCAAAAATTAAGGAAAAGAAGCCCCTCCTTCCCAAAATAAACTCATCTTACCGATGGAAGAGGCCAAGGTCGGGATGGAAACTGGAAAAGAAGAGGGAAAGGGGGATTTTTAGCTGGAAAGGTGGGGATGGCGGGAGGAACCTCACTAAGGAGTTTGGAAAGAAGGGGAAAATCCCGTGGGAAAGACAATGAGCGTGTGGAGGGTGGAATGAGCCCCAGCGGGGGGTTATTCCCGCGGGAAGTGTCCCAACCTGTGGCACTGTCCGAGGGGGCACCGGGCACTGGCGTTGTCCCTTCTCCCAGCGTGGATGTGTCTGGTGCCGGGAGCATCTCCAGCGGTGATCCATCAGTTCCAGGCTTTCCTGCTGGAGAGGGGCTGGAAGTCGGGCTGGTTCCTGCAGGGAAGAGTGTAAAATTCCAATTTAATTCCCCATTCCGAAGATTAAAGGGCAGCTCCGTTACCTCCGTGCCTTGTTGCGCCGAGGGCAACACCCCAAATCCAGTGGCTCCGAAATGATGTCATTCCAAGGAATTTAATTCCTTGGAATATTCTGCGTCCCGCACCACGGGGTGGGGGTTTGGGGACCCCCCCCAAAATCCCAGGGGCTGAGCTCCCCCATTCCTCACCCCTCGGGGTCCTGCTCTCCGGGCGTGGCGCCGTCGGGATCGCTGGGATGGAGGGCTGTGGAGGCAGAGCCGGGTCTCCTTTGGGAAAACAACATGGGAACACCATCAAAAAACAGGGAATAAACCCCCTGAGCCGTTTGTTGGGGTGGGAAGTCAATCCTGCTCAAGGCCAAAGTGCCCGGGGGGTCACTCCACAAAAACATCCATTGATTATCCAAACTTTTACCTGGTTTTCGGCAAACACTGGTGCGGATTGGTTCATTAGTGCATTAATTAATACTCTGCCCTCTCCTGGGTATTGATTTCCCACTTCTCATTCCAATGAATCCCCCTTTTATCATCCCTTTTCCCAGAAGGGGCCTCTCTGGTTCCGCATAAATTCCGTGTTCCCAGTGTTGATTCCTCAGGGATGAATTCCACGGGATCCCAGAGGAGGCTCAGCTGGAAAGGCCCTACAGGATCCTGTTTCTCCCAGGCTTTCCCTTCCTGCCCCACCTCCGGGAACACTAACTCTGTTTTCCCAACCCGGAGTTTGCCCGCCATGCATCGTTTATTCCATGGATAATGCCGAGTAGGAAGTGCAACATCTCCCCACGTCCTCTGGTCATGGAGACATTCCCACTCCCCAATTCCCACGGGATGCTTACGGATGCACCGGAGCGTGGAGTCTGTCCAGCGGGGCTCGGCGGAGCCGTCCCGTCGGACACACTGGATGAGGCTGGAAGTGCCGGCTTTCCGCTTGTATCCCGGGTTGCAGGAATAGCGCAGGAGCGAGTGGAGCGCCGTGTTGTTGCCCACCTCGATGTGGGCGTTGGCCACGGCCCTGGGGTGGCCGCACCGCGCTGGGGACGGAGAGAGCACCCATGGAATGCCAGCGGGAACGGCGGGGAGCACTGGGAATGGGCGCATGGAAACACTGGGGACGGAGAGAGCGCCCATGGAATGCCAGCGGGAACGGCGGGGAGCACTGGGAATGGGCGCATGGAAACACTGGGGACGGAGAGAGCGCCCATGGAATGCCAGCGGGAACGGCGGGGAGCACTGGGAATGGGCGCATGGAAACACTGGGGACGGAGAGAGCGCCCATGGAATGCCAGCGGGAACGGCGGGGAGCACTGGGAATGGGCGCATGGAAACACGGGGGATGGGAGCACAGGGAGCATGGAAACAGTGGGGACGGAGAGAGCACCCATGGAATGCCAGCGGGAACGGCGCGAAGCACTGGGAACGGGCACATGGAAACACTGGGGATGAGAGTGCAGGGAGCATGGAAACAGTGGGGACGGAGAGAGCACCCATGGAATGCCAGCAGGAACGGAGGGAAGCACTGGGAA
>VWZG01009353.1:57086-79337 GCA_013396735.1 Grallaria varia | reverse complement strand
TTTTCCCCCCCTTCTCTTTTTTCCCTTCCCAGGGAACAATGTTACAGGCCATAGAGCGATACATGAAACAAGCCATTGTGGACAAAGTCCCCAGCGTGTCCAGCTCCGCACTCGTGTCTTCCCTGGTGAGTAAAGCAGTAGATCCTTAGAAGTCTGGGCTGGGATTAGTCTGGTTTGTTCTGTCTTCATCTCCTTGTCCTTGGAGATGGCTCTTCGTCTCCTCGTCCTTGGAGATGGCTCTCCATTGCCTCACTGGGACATAAAAACAGTAGCAGTGGAACTTCCTTTGGCTCCTCAAACTCCAGGGCTGGGATTAGTCTGTTTGTTCTTTATCTCTTTTTCCTTTAAGATGACTCTTCGTCTCCTCACTGGGACATAAAAACAGTAGTAGTGGAGTTTCCTTTCTCTCCTTAAATTCCTTCAACGTTCTCTTGCTTTAGAGCACATCAATTATAATAAGTTGGTGCAAAGTGCTCTCTGCAGTCAGTTAGAACATTAATTTCTGTGGGGAGGGGCCATTAAACCACTGCCCTAAGGATGATTTGTTGTGGATTTAGTCCCTTCAGGTTTATTTTTTGCTAGGAGAGCAGGATGAAAGATTCCACTGTGTTTTCCTCTCCCTTGTTTGGGAGAAAAGGCCGGGAAAGCTCTCCTGAGTACTGTTTTTATTGAAGAGGAGAACAAAAGTGAAAGCATGGCTGTTTGAAACGTAGCAATAAACACGTGGGTTTGGGGCATGTGGGATGAGGATTGCTCGGTCTGGGGGGAACTGTTTGCACTCTGTTTGTGGCCTCTTGCAGCACATGATGAAGATCAGCTACGACGTGGTCAAACGGTGGATCAACGAAGCCCAGGAAGCAGCTTCCAGTGACAACATCATGGTGCAGGTATGCCTGGGGGTGGCCGTGCCAGGAGGCCCTGGCCACCCTCTGGGCTTTGGGGCTATCCTGGCAGGCCTTCAGAAAACCTCAGAAAGAATCCCTAGTGTTCCTTTCCCCCTCATTCTCTGGAAAACAAGGATTAGGACTTGGCTGTGTGGAAAAACCCTGAGTTTTCCCATGATCCCAGCACAAGGTTGTTGCTTACGAGCTGGTTCTCGATTCTCTTCCCATTCCCTGTTAACCCTGTGATAGTGGGATATCCCTGCGTGTTCCTCAATGCCTGCTGCAGAAGGGCTTTGAACCTGAGTGCTCAAAAAGCTCAGGAAATGATCTCGCTGCCTCCCAGTGAGCATCTCCTGCCCTGACAAAAAGTTGCCAGTTGCTACAGGGCCAGAAAGATTAGCCCAAATCTCAGTAAAATATCCACATTGGCTACATATTCCCACAAATATTCCAAACAGCTGCGGAAGAAGGGAAGTCGCTCACGGTCAGGAAGATTCTGTTATATCAGCTCTATCCTCGCCCACTTTGCAGCTTCGCTGAGCCTTGCAGTGGAGGCTTTTGGCTAAAAAACCCCACCCAAAACAACTAGAAATGCTCCTTTGTGCTTCCCCAGTAAATCCCTGGAGGATTTTTGTAAGGCAAGCTGTGGTTTCAAGGCCTTGGGATCTCCTGGGTGTGGAGAGTGTCAGAAATGCAAATGTTTCTGTGCAGTGTAGTGAGTAATAGAAAACCTTTGTTATACAGTGATATACAGTGATAGAGTAACCTCTGAAGCTATATTGAAAGGGGAGAAAAGGGAGTAAATTAACTCCGTGGCTCTTCAGAAATACTGGAGGCTGTTTTAGGGTGGGCAGAAAGGGGAAGGAAATACTGCAGGGAGTTTGCAGAAGTTTGGCAGGAAGCGCAGCTCGCTGGAGGTTAGGAGGTATTCCTCCTGGGAAATGGGGGGCTGTGATCCCTTTCCTCTGAGTTCCCGTGGCTGTGTGTGTGCTCAGTGCCCTCCCCTGTGCTCCCCACCCCGCAGTACCACGCCCTGGGGCTGCTCTACCACCTGAGGAGGAGCGACCGCCTCGCCGTGTCCAAGATGCTCAACAAGTTCACCAAGGCCGGGCTCAAGTCGCAGTTCGCCTATTGCATGTTGATCCGCATTGCCAGCAAGCTCCTGAAGGAGTCCGAGGAGGGGTGAGCGGGAGCCGGGGCAGGGAATTGCACGGATTAATTGGAGTTGGGGATAAACAGCAGCGTTTTTTGATGTCTGGGAACGCACACGGGGACAGAAGCGTTGTGTTGAATAGAACACGGGTAGGGGCACAGTGACTGAACTGAGGGGTGAGGTTTTCATCCTGGCAGTTCTTAAGAAAACTTCAGAGAAAGCACCTGTATTTCCTTTTCCCCATTTTTTTTTTTCTTTTGAAAAGCAAGAATCGTGAGTCGTGGGAGACAACAAATCCAGAGTTCTTCCACAATTCCAGGGCAATATTGTTAATTCAGAGCTGGCTCTTTAGTGCAGTTCTCTAAATGCTGGTAAAGGTATTTATTTCTATGTTCCCAATACAAGATCGTTAATTAAGAGCTGGGTCTTTAGTGCAGTTCTTTAAATGCTGATTTATTTCCACAATGCCAGCACAATATTGTTAATTTAAGAGCTGGCCCTTTAGTGAGGTTCTCTGAATGCTGATAAAAGTATTTATTTCCACAATCCCAGCGTAAGATTGATAATTAAGAGCTGGCCCCTTAGTGGAGTTCTCTAAATGCTGATAAAAGTATTTATTTCCCAGTCCTGGCACAAGATTCATAATTAAGAGCTGACTCTTTAGTGAGGTTCTCTAAATGCTTATAAAACTATTTATTTATACAATGCAGCATTTCTAGCTTGAAGATATATAAAATAACAGTAAATGCATAGCTCAGGTAGGAGTGTGGTGCTGAAATGTGAAGGCCAGTGCTGGGGTGGTGCCTGGGCTCTGATCCTGGAGGGTTTTTTCCACCCAAAATGGCTCTAAATGCCTTCTGTTCATAGCCACGAGAGTCCCCTGTTCGACTTCATCGAGAGCTGCCTGCGGAACAAGCACGAGATGGTGATTTACGAGGCTGCCTCTGCCATCATCCACCTGCCCAACTGCACGGCCAGGGAGCTGGCCCCTGCTGTGTCAGGTGGGTCAGGGCCCCCTGTGCCCCCTGGTGCCCCAAACATGGCAAGGGGGGTAAAGCACACCAGAGGCAGTGTAAATAAAGCACCCAAATCAGGGATTTTCTGCTGCTCCCCAAGTTAAAGGGCTCAGGGGGAGAACCACCTTGATCCCTTTTCCCTGTTCCCTCCAGAGGAATGAGCAGTAGAAGAGGCACGGGGTGACTTACCTTTATCCAGCTGTGGGAATTTGGGGGTGACAGAATGATTTGAGCTGGAAAGGACCTTAAAGCCAACGGGCAGGGACACCTCCCACTGTCCCAGGTTGCTCCAAGCCCTGTCCAACGTGGCCTTGGGCACTTCCAGGGAGCCACAGTCTCTGAGCAGCCTCTTCTCTGCATGGAAGGAGAAGTGGATGCACAGATACCCATCCCTGTCTATTACTGATCAGCAGATAAACCCAGGGGGTTCTTTTGAACCTGCCTGTGATAAACAATGCCCAGAGCTGCATGAATATTGAGCACAGTTGAATGGAGATACATTAGACTTTCTCCTCTATTCCCTTTCTTTAAAAGACTCTGTATTTTATTCCCAGTGTTGCAGCTTTTCTGCAGTTCCCCCAAGCCTGTCCTGCGCTACGCAGCCGTACGGACCCTTAACAAAGTGAGTGCTGCCCAAACCTTCACGTTTCAGTCTTCAGTTCCTAATGATGTGTTACCTCAAGCTTTGTGATGGCTCCATTTGGAGCTACTCCAGCCTGGAGAATTGGCTTTTCCATGCCACATATCCTGGGGTGGCAGAAATCTGCCCTGCAGTCAGTCTGGGCTTGCTTAGTTCTGGACCACAGGGATTTAACCAGTTCAATAACCTGTGAGCTGTGAGGGAGCACAGTCCTGGATATTTAATCCTGGAAAATCTGTGTGCAGGAAATGACACCCTGATTTCAGAGTAGCTTGTGACTGTCAGACCCAGGAGCTGTAACTTAAATTGAAGCACTGAAAGAAAAGAACCTGAGTGTTGCACCCAAACCTTTGCACTGTGGGCTGTTGCTGCTCCTGTGTAATTTGGGATTGCATTCCTTGCAGATACCAAGCTGTAGTTTGGTAACCTGTGAGCTGTGAGGGAGTAGAATCCTGGATATTTAATCCCGGAAAATCTGGGTGCAGGAAATGACACCCTGATTTCAGAGTAGCTTGTGACTGTCAAACCCGGGGGCTGTAACTTAATCTGAAGCCCTGGAAGAAAAGAACCTGAGTGTTGCACCCAAACCTTTGCACTGTGGGCTGTTGCTGCTCCTGTGTAATTTGGGATTACATTCCTTGCAGATATCCTGGGATGACAGAAATCTCCCACTCAGTCAGGCTGGGCTTTCTCAGTTCTGGACCACAGGGATTTAACAAGCTGTGGTTTGGTAACCTGTGAGCTGTGAGGGAGCAGAATCCTGGATATTTAATCCTGGAAAATCTGTGCAGGAAATGACACCCTGATTTCAGAGCAGCTTGTGACTGTCAAACCCATGAGCTGTAACTTAATCTGAAGCACTGGAAGAAAATAACCTGAGCGTTGCACCCAAACCTGTGCACTGTGGGGTGTTGCTGGATAGTTAATCCTGCAAAATCTGTGTGCAGGAAATTACACTGATTTCAGAGCTGCAGAACAGCAGCTTGTGACTGTCAGACCCATGAGCTGTGTAACTTAATTTGAGAGGCTGAAGGGAAAGAACCTGTGTTGCACCCAGCCCTCTGCGCTGTGGGTTGTTGCTGCCTCTGTGTGATTTGGGATCGCATTCCCTGCAGGTGGCCATGAAACATCCCTCTGCAGTCACTGCCTGCAACCTGGACCTGGAGAACCTGATCACGGACTCGAACCGCAGCATCGCCACCCTGGCCATCACCACACTGCTGAAGACGGGCAGCGAGAGCAGCGTGGACAGGCTCATGAAGCAGATCTCCTCCTTCGTCTCGGAGATCTCCGATGAGTTTAAGGTGTGCCACTGGAGGCCTCTGCTCCTCCCACCTGCAGGTTTTTCTCCCATTCTTGTTTTTATGAAGCTTGGCCTGATTTTTAATCTGGCAGTGACTTGGGCTGGTAGAGCAAAGCCAGCTTGAAGTTGAGGTGTGATCCTGTGATCCACAGCTTAAATATCCACATCTTTTCCTCCCACCCCTCCAAGAGAAGGATAATTGTCCTCTGGTGGGTTCCTGGCTCTGTCCTTTCATCCTCTCTGTGAGTGCTGGGAGGAATGTCCTCTGGTGGATTCCTGACTGTGTCCTTTCCTCGCAGCACTCACAGAGAGGGCAGTTGTCTTCTGGTAGATTCCCTGGCTCTGTCCTTTCCTTCCACCACTCCAAGAGAGGATGAATGTCCTCTGGTGGATTTCTGGCTCTGTCCTTTTCTTCCACCACTCACAGAGAGGATGAGTGTCCTCTGTTGGGTTCCTGGCTGTGTCCTTTCCTCCCAGCAGTCACAGAGAGGATAATAGTCCTCTGGTAGATTCCCTGGCTCTGTCCTTTCCTCCCACCCCTCCAAGAGAAGGATAAATGTCCTCTGGTGGATTCCTGGCTCCTGTGCAATATCCTCCAAAACCTTGTCCTGCCTTCTGGATGCCACTTTGGGGAGGAAGAGGGATTTATTCTGGTTGAGTCTGGATCCCTTCAGTCTGATGCATGTGTAGCAAACACTGTTGATTGTAAATTTCTACCTCATTTTTAAAGTTTATAGTGACTGAATTCTGGAACTAAATGGATTCAGGATATGCCTGCCCATTTTACATGGTGGATTTGCCTTGAGGAGCACAGCAGGTCTCTGCAAAATCACTGTCTGCTGACAGTGGTCTTAAATTCTTGTTTTTATGAGAGAATTAAGTAAGTACTAGACAAATTTGAAACTGAAAATGATTTTCAAGACCAAAATGTGATGTGGGAGGTTGGGATTAGATCAGTACTTAACACAGTCCATCCTAAAAGCCCAGTCCCTCCAGCAAAGCCAGGCCTTGCGTGCTGCCAACAAGGTTATTACGCTGAGAACCCACCAGCTGATTTTTATCCTTGTGCATGAGTTTAATCACCCCAGGTGACAATTTGTGATGCAAGCCCGTGCCTGTCACGGCCGGCGCCCGCCCATGGTTGATGGTGCTCCTGGTCTGCCTTGCAGGTGGTGGTGGTGCAGGCCATCAGTGCCCTGTGCCAGAAGTACCCTCGCAAGCACAGCGTCATGATGACCTTCCTCTCCAACATGCTCAGGGATGACGTACGTGGGGCGCTGGGCTCCAGGGGCCTTTGTGGGGGTGGAGGGTCCCTTCTGGCAGGGGTGGGTCAGGCAAAGTGCAGCCATTGGATTCCAGCGTCTTGTTTGTGTTGGAATGGGCTCAGGAATTTGGGCTGGGACATTGCAGAGGTGCTCAGATGCTGAGTCAGGGAGGCTGGGAAGACCTGGTGGGTCTCCAGCACACCTGCTCTCTTATCATTTTATAAATGCTTGTTTTAATGTGTGGAAGTGATGCCTAATCCTGCAAAAGGCTTTTGAAACAATAGGAGTGGAGATATAGAGAGAGATGCCTAAAGTAGCCCCTTTATTAGGAGCTTCTAAGCTGCACAACCAAAGTACGCGCACACATGTCAACCAGATGTGCCAGTTTTTATCACTCTCAGTAATTAACATATTTGATGACTATACCCAACCCGTGGTACCCTTTTCCCCTGGTACTCACCCTCAGAACTGCCCCTTGGAGCCCCTGTAAGGGCTCTGAGCTGACTCTCCCGTCAGCACGTCCTTGGGAACGTGCATCCAGCAGAATTCCAGGAACGCGTGAGAAAGCACTCAGTAACTCCTAAAGGCTGCTTAAAATGGGAGAGAGACTTAGGAAAACTTACTCAGCTTCACCTCATCTCTCTCTACAACGCCCTGACAGGAGGTTGTAGCCAAGTGAGGGTCGGTCTCTTCTCCCTCCAATCAGCGGTAGGACAAGAGGGCATGTCCTTAAGCTCTGCCAGGGGAGGTTCAGGTGAGATATCAGGAAGAAATTTTTGGAATGACCTGCCCAGAGAGATGGTGGATTCACTGTCCCAGGAGGGTTTTAAGCTGAGAGTGGACGTGGCACTGAGTGCCATGATCTGGGAATGGTGGCGAGGTTGGATCGAGGGTTGGACTCTGTGATCTCAGGGGTCTCTTCCAACCCAGTTGATTCTGTGATTCTATAACCCCATGAAAATTATAAACCACACATTAAAATCCCTCAGCATCAGAAGTCCTACTCTGTGATCTCAGGGGTCTCTTCCAACCCAGTTCTTAAGCTCTGCCAGGGCAGGTTTAGGTGAGATATCAGGAAGAAATTTTTAGAATGGCCTGCCCAGAGAGGTGGTGGATTCACTGTCCCAGGAGGGTTTTAAGCTGAGAGTGGACGTGGCACTGAGTGCCATGATCTGGGAATGGTGGCGAGGTTGGATCGAGGGTTGGACTCTGTGATCTCAGGGGTCTCTTCCAACCCAGTTGATTCTGTGATTCTATAACCCCACGAAAATTATAAACCACACCTCAAAATCCTTCGGCCTCAGAAGCGCGAGGGGAGCGCCGCAGGCCGAGCTGTGCCCGCCGGGTCAGCACCCTTTGTCTCCCTCTCCTTGCCCAGGGGGGCTTTGAGTACAAGCGAGCCATCGTGGACTGCATCATCGGCATCATCGAGGAGAACCCCGAGAGCAAGGAGGCAGGGCTGGCACACCTCTGCGAGTTCATCGAGGACTGCGAGCACACCGTGCTGGCCACCAAGATCCTGCACCTGCTGGGCAGGGAGGGGCCCCGCACACCCGCCCCCTCCAAGTACATCCGCTTCATCTTCAACAGGGTGGTGCTGGAGAACGAGGCCGTGAGGGCTGGTGAGTCCTGGCCCCAGGCTGGGGGCTCTGCTGCCGCCCCCGAGGCTGGATCGGGGATTGGGGGGAGGTGGTTATTCCACTGGGAATTGGCTCCTGCTGTGTGTTCAAACTGCTCTTGGCATTTTGGCATCAGCACCTGATGATCCTTCTTTACAGAGTATAGGCAGTATATTGGCTTCTAGGCCCTTTTTGGAGCATCTCCTGGGAGTGGAAAGGTAGTGAGGAGACACTGTTTAATTGGGAATTCCCTATTTCGTGCTCATAAAGCTCGACCTTCCCTCAACAGCTTTCTCTTCTCTCTGGGTGTGGATTTTCTTCAGTCTGTGCTGAGCTGAAATTTGATTAGTTTGAAGTCCTTGGGCTGAAACTGGACTTAGGGTTTGGTGGTTATTCCAGAGGCACAGGGATGGGGTTTTTTATCCTGCTGTGTGTCCAAACTGCTCTTGACATCTTGGCATCAGCAGCTGATGGTCCTGCTTTACAGAGTATAGGCAATATATTGGCTTCTAGGCCCTTCTTGGGGTGTCTCCTGGGGGTGGAGAGACAGTACATGAGGAGGGGGCACTGCTACTTCCATATTTAATTGGGAATTCCCTATTTCATGCGCATAAAACTTGACCTTCCCTAAACGCCTTTCCCTTCTTTCTGGGTGCGGATTTTCTTCAATCTCTGCTGAAATTGGATCAGTTTGGAGAGGCAGCTCCAAGTGGTTGCTGAGGGGTTGCAGCTCCTTGGAGAGTCACTGGGTGTTTGTGTGAAAACCAGATTTATCCCTCGAGACAAAACTACTTCCCCTTGAAAACGTGGGAGTAGTTTGGTCTTTCCTTAGTTTATGGTGTGGAGGTGAAAGGCTGTGTGAACAGGGGAGAGCCCAGGGCTGTGGGATTGTCTGTGTGTCACCTGAACCCCCTGACAGCTCCCTGTTCCCTCCCCAGCTGCTGTCAGTGCTCTGGCAAAGTTTGGGGCCCAGAATGAGAACCTGCTTCCCAGTATCCTGGTGCTGCTGCAGAGGTGAGCGGGAAGGGCTGTGCCCATGCCAGGCTCCTTGGGGCATGGGGGCAGCAGCTGGCACTGGGGAGTGGGGCCATGCCTGGGTTTCACCTTCTCTGTGTGCCTGGAGGGAGCCCAGACCTCTGGGAACAAGGAAATGAAAGATGGGATTAGCCATGGAAACATGACAGTGGTCTGGTCTAGAACGTTCCTCAGTGAATCATGGAGTGGTTTGGGTGGGAAGAACCTTAAAGATCACCCAGTTCCAACCCTGACACCTTCCACCATGCCAGGCTGCTCCAACCTGGCCTTGGACGCTTCCAGGGATCCAGGGGCAGCCACAGCTCCTCTGGGAATTCCATCCCACTCCCTGCCCACCGTCCCAGCCAGGAATTCCTTCCCTATATCCAACCTAAATCTCTATTTAAAACTGTTCCCTTGGTCCTCTCCCTCTCTGCCCACGTGAACAGTCACGCTCCCTCTGCAGAGCTTTACTACGTGGGGACATCCTTTGCACCCCTTGAAGCAAGAAAACACATTTCCAGGCTGCCATGAATAACATTTTTATTTGCTCCAGCAGTGGCCTGGGGTGTCTCCATGTGCCAGCTTCCCGCCTCTTGTTAATACATGTATTAATCTCAGCCTTCCCGTGTCCCCCTCGCGTTTTAACCTCCAGTTAAACTTCAGCCGCCATGTTGAAACACTTTCTTTGCTTGATTGGGAAAGGCCCATTGTTGTTGCAGTGCCAAGCCCAGTGTGGCCAGCACCATTCTGAGCTGGGCTCTGGGCTGTGCTGAGCTGCGCCGTGTCCTCTCCATGTCCCCCCAAACAGGTGCATGATGGACAGTGACGACGAGGTGCGGGACAGGGCCACCTTCTACCTGAACGTCCTGCAGCAGAGGCAGCTGGCCCTCAACGCTGCCTACATTTTCAATGGTCAGTGAGAGAAACAGCCCTTGGTTTCTCTTGGTTCCCACCTTTGGTCTGACTTTAGCCCACTCGTGCTGAGGGTGGCACCTCCAGTGAAGGATTGCCCGGGAGCCAGGAGTGGTAGCTGGGCTTTTCTCCCTGAGCCTTCCTCCACTTGGGATGGGTTTATTGACTTCTGCTCTGTCTTTTCTGTAACAAAGCAAGGACGGTGCCAGGGTTGGTTATAAAAAGGTTTTACTGTCTCTGAGTGAAAGTTCATGGGAGCAGAGGAGAACGTTCAAGATGACTTTGCTCCAGTGAACTGTTTAGACCTTTGTGTCACTCTCAGAGCAGTTGTTCTGTTCTGTCCTGTGTCTCAAAGTACTTTGCGTGCATGTTTACTAAAAACTGAACATGCATCATCCCTGTGTGGGGATTTTAAGAGCAGTTCCTGCTCTTGAAACCACGTTTCGTGCCCTTCTCCCCTGCAGGGCTGACGGTGTCTGTCCCTGGCATGGAGAAGGCCCTGCACCAGTACACCCTGGAGCCTTCGGAGAAACCTTTTGATCTGAAAACAGTTCCCTTGGCCACAGCCCCAATCTGTGAGCAGAAAGCAGGTAACCCCTCAGGCTTCACTCGGGAAGGGTGTAGATGTGGCCCGGAGCATTGCGTTGTTGTTGTCCTCCCGATCTCGTTATCAGAGACAAGTTTGCACACGGTCAGGATTTATTGGTTCAGAGCCTTTGGAAAAACTCCATTGCAGAAGTGCTGAGTCACTTCCTTGGCTTTCTTCCATGTTCTTGCATAACTCTTGCATTTTGACTTTGCACAGCGTTTTAAAAAAAGCTTTTGGGGCCTTTTTTTTTCCCCCCTTTTCCTTCTGTTTTTTCCCTGGCCATTCCGGACTAAAGTGTGGTTTAGTCCTTACATCTCAAACATCTCTCCATAAAATCCAGTATTTCCTCCCCTGAAAAAAGGGCTATTTCAGTGTGAGAGGAGCCAGGCTGGAAGTGGTTTGCTCCAGGAGTGGAGATACAATAGAGTCTCCAAGTCCTGCCTGGTGTAGTTGTGCCTTTGCTTTTTCCTCCCCAGAGATTGCCCTGGTGACCAACAAACCCGAGAAAGTTGCCCCATCACGGCAGGATATATTTCAAGGTACAAGAACATCAGTGGGCTCCAGGAGAGCTGGAGAGGGACTGGGGACAAGGGAGGGAGGGACAGGACACAGGGAATGGCTTCCCACTGCCAGAGGGCAGGGATAGGGGGGAGATTGGGAAGGAACTGGTGTCTGGGAGGGTGGGGAGGGGCTGAGATGGAATTCTCAGAGGAGCTGTGGCTGCCCCTGGATCCCTGGGAGTGTCCAAGGGCAGGTTGGAGCCACCTGGGCTAGAGGGAGGTGTCCTTGCCCATGACAAGGGGATTGGATTGACACGATCGTTAAGGTCCTTTCCCACCCAGAACACTCCATGATTTTCCTCTCGCGGGAGCGGTGGGCTAGCCTGTCACTGTCCTTAGTGTCCCTGTCCCTTGTCCCCAGAACAACTGGCAGCCATCCCAGAGTTCCAGGGCCTGGGTCCCCTGTTCAGGTCCTCGGAGCCCGTGCAGCTCACGGAGGCAGAGACCGAGTACTTTGTCCGCTGCATCAAACACGTGTTCTCAAACCACATCGTTTTCCAGGTGAGAGGTGCCTTCCTCGCTTTTCCCGGGATTTGGCAGGGAGCAGCGGGGCCACTCGGAGGTGTGGGGCACCCACTGCATGCCACGGGGCATTTTTGGGATGAGGGGGGGGCAAAACCTCCCACTGAGGGCTGTTTGTTGGCTGTGCCGCAGTTCGACTGCACCAACACGCTCAACGACCAGCTCCTGGAGAGGGTGACGGTGCAGATGGAGCCGTCGGACGCCTACGACGTGCTCTGCTGCATCCCGGCTCCCAGCCTGGCCTACAACCAGCCTGGAATGTGCTACACCCTGGTCAGGATCCCCCAGGACGACCCCACCGCAGGTACTCCCGGAGAGAGAGGGAGTTCTGCCCGGCAGAGCCCTCGGAGGGAGGGCTTGGAGAGCACAAAGTTTGGGATTTGGGCACCCAGAGGTTGTCACAGGGGCTGGATTTTGTGCAGGACCCACGTTGGTGCAAAATATTTTACTAATTTTTTTAAATAATCAGTGGTATTTTGGACGGTTGGAAGTGGGATGTTAAAGAGGATTGGGGAGTGAAGGTGATGGAAACTTGAATTTCCTGGCCGGAATCCGTGGAAGGAGCAAATTGGAAAGCACAGGTGTTTGGTAACACCAAAGATCAAGATCAGGAGGATGCCTAAAAATTCCTGCAAAAAGCTTTCAAAACAACATTAGTGGAGACAGATAAATGTACAAAATACATGCTAAAATCCTTAGGCATCAAGTAAAAGGAAAGTGCAAATAATAAAGAGTAATGCAAATAACAAAATAATGAAAATACTGCTAGTTTGGGGTTCTGTGTAATCGACCAATGGAATTTTTCCACTGTTCAGAGAATTTAAAACAGCCCTGAAATGTAGGAATGAGATTTTCCTGGGCATAAAACTTCCCATTTTTTCATTATTCACCCTTAAACACGGTTGGGTTTGCCCTAACTCAGCTCATCAGTGGAGTGCTTATTGCTTTAAAACCAGGGAAGATCAGAATGGATCTGAATTCCCTGAACTGTGGTGTTGGATCCTGCTCCACGTGGTTGAAATCCTTGTGGAATTTCTCCTGCTGGCTGGATCCTGCAGCACCGGGAGTCCCCAGGATCCCCCTTGGGCCTCCCTCCTGAAATCAGTGCATTCCTGGGGCAGGGCTGGGGGACGCCCATTCCAGGCTTTCCTTGGGAAGCGAGGGCTCTGGCAGAGGGAGGGGCAGCCCCGATTATCCCAGATTTCTGTCTCCTCCCCAGTTGGCTGTACCTTCAGCTGCACGATGAAGTTCACGGTGCGGGACTGCGACCCCAGCACGGGGGTGCCGGAGGAAGATGGCTATGAGGATGAGTACGTCGTAAGTCCAGGATTTGGTTCCTTTTCTCCTTGTCATTTAGTTGGGAATACACATAGGAGAGTTGCCTTTCCAATCTGAAGTCACTTGGAAGGAAGGACTGGAACACCGGAATACTCAGAATTGCCATTCCAGATCCTTCCCCAGACCTTCGCTTGTGCCAGGAGTTTTAGTGCCCTGTGGAGATGGGATTTGTGGGCACAACAGAAGGAAGGAAGGAAGGAATAACTTCCATTGTTTTCTTTCAAAACTGTGCCCAGATCTTTCCACTCCCAGAATCTGCACTCCTGTTTATTGTGGAATTATAAGTTAAATGTCTGGAAGTGTTGGAAAAAGTGAAGGCTCCAGGGAGAGCTGAGAGCCCCTTGCAGGGCCTAAAGGGGCTCCAGGAGAGCTGGAGAGGGGCTGGGACCAAGGGAGGGACAGGACACAGAGAATGGCTTCCCACTGCCAGAGGGCAGGGATAGGGGGGAGATTGGGAAGGAATTCCTGGCTGGGGCTGGAATGGATTTCCCGGAGAAGCTGTGGCTGCCTCTGGATCCCTGGGAGTGTCCAAGGCCAGGCTGGAGAAACCTGGGATAGTGGGAGGTGTCCCTGGGTGGGACTGGCTGGTCTTTAAGGTCCCTTCTACCCCAAACCAGTGTGATTCCATGGATCCTGAGACTGCCCCTCTCCACGGATGCCCAGTGAGGGCTTTGCCTCACGGAGCAATGGCCTCATTTCTTGCTCTCCTTTAGTTCCACAGATATTCTGTGGGAGTGGTTTTAAGGTTTATAAATGGCCACCACGAGCCCTTATTTTTCCTCCTTTTAGGAGCCATCATTATTGGGCTCTCCCCAAAGGAAAGCCACTCCTGCCAGAGCTGCCTTGGCCAACTGCTGCTGGCTCTGCTCCTTCCCAAGGTGAGGATCATTCCCGTCACCGCCCTGAAAATCTCCCTCCCTTTTCCCCTCAGTTGGAAGACTTGGAAGTGACTGTGTCGGATCATATCCAGAAGGTTTTGAAGCCCAACTTTGCAGCTGCCTGGGAAGAAGTGGGAGACGAGTTTGAGAAGGAGGAAACCTTTGCGCTCAGTTCCATTAAAACCCTTGATGGTGAGATGGTCTCTCCTCTGCGGGCGGCCCACGTGGCAAATCTCCTCGCTGGGATGCCTTTAGTGTGGTTGGCAATTCCCTGGAGGTAATTCCCTCCTTCCGTCTCCGAATGCAGAGGCTGTCAACAACATCATCAAGTTCCTGGGAATGCAGCCCTGTGAGAGGTCGGATAAAGTGCCGGAGAACAAAAATTCCCACACGCTCTACCTGGCTGGTAAGTGTTCCTTCCTGCTGTTGGATTCCGTGTTTCCATGCTGAGTGAAGGGAAATGCTTCAGGAGATTCTGCTCTTACTTTGGGAGTTTTTCCTCTGGAAAAGGTTGAAGTGAACAAGCAGTTGGTGCTGTCTTGGATGTGCTCAGACTGGGCTTTGTCTCTTGGAACAGAGGAATTCTACCCATGGGAATGGGAGCGAATCCTCTGAGCTGGGAGCTTCCAGAGCAGACACCTGAATAACCTCAGGCAGCGAATTTGTCTCGGAAGGTCAATTCTGGGGCCTCCTTGTTCTGCAGGTCCTGTCACTAAGGACACATCCTGGCTTGCCCTGCAGCACCCACAACTTCCTCTAAAATCAGGGAATCATTGGGGTTGGAAAAGCCCTCTTAGACCATCTAGTCCAACCATTCCCAGCACTGCCAAGGCCACCACTACCTATGTCCCTACGTGCCACATCCACAGGGATTTGAAGACCCTCCAGGGATAGGGACTCCAGCCTGTTACAGTGCCTGACCACCCTTTCCAGGAGGGAATTTCCCCACTATCCAACCTGTCCTTGTTCCCTGGAGCACAGCCCGACCTCTCCCCAGCTCCCCCCTCCTGGCAGGGACTTGCAGAGCCAGAAGGTCCCCCCTGAGCCTCCTTTTCTCCAGGCTGAGCCCCCCCAGCTCCCTCAGCTGCTCCTGCTGCTCCAGCCCCTTCACAGCTCCCTTCCCTTCCCTGCACACACTCCAGCCCCTCCGGGTCTCTCCCAGAACTGCCCCCAGGCTTCCAGGAGGGCCCTCCCCAGGTCCCAGCACGGGGGCACAATCCCTGCCCTGGCCCTGCTGTCACACCATTGCTGGCACAGCCCTGGGGCCATCGGCCTCCTGCCCACCTGGGCACCCCTGGGCACGTGTTCACCAGTACCCCCAGGCCCTTTCCCAGCTTTCCAGCCCCTGTTCCCCCTCTTCCTCCCAGAGCGTCCTGTGGGATCGGCGCAACCCAAGCGCAGCATCGGGGTGAAGACTAACCCTGCCTTTTGCAGCTGGCCCCTGGGTTAGGACAGGCCCAGCGAGCCTCTCCTAAGCTAACCCGTGCCTCCTTTTGTCCCCAGGTGTGTACAGAGGTGGCTGTGACGTGCTGGTGAGGGCCAGGCTGGCCCTGGGGGACGGGGTAACCATGCAGGTGACGGTGAGGAGCAGGGACGAGGCGTCCGTGGATGTCATCCTGGCCTCCGTGGGTTGAGGCGGCCCCGGGACCCCCCAGAGGTCTCTCTGTCCTGCTGCATGTGCTTCTTATTCCTCAATTTGGGAAGCGTTTGGGATGCTGTTACGTCAGTGGCCGGCTGGGGCTGGCCCTTCCCATGTCCCTTCCCTCGGTGGCACTCACCCATTCCCACCTAATTCATGGCATCTCCGGCCACTTGCAGTGGAAACAGGGAAAAAGGGGGCAGGTGCTGAGGAAACAGTCAGGACTTTTGTCCAAAATCGATTTTTATTAAGAGAAAATAAAACACTGGTTCAAGTGGTGGCATTCGTATGAATCGCTGTTAATAAAATAGAAATTTCTTGTTCTAGTCCTGGCTGGTTCGGTACAGAAAAAAATAGCCCTGAATGGCTCTTTGTTCAGCAAAAGCCCCGTATTCCCAAATTAAATTCCCAAACAGCAGGTAAAAACCACCCAAAACCTGCACGTTTGCAGATGCCCTCGTGGTTCCTGCGCAGGGAAAAATCAATGTACAGAGAGATTGAACTTCATCTCTTGAGGCAGATTTATGTCAGGGGATTCCAAACACCAGTGCAGCCTTTTCCTGGGCTCCAAATGGGAGACATTCCCCATCCAAAATCAGGGAGGGAAGGGATGGAGGGACCTTGTGGTGGCTGAGGGAACGTCTGCATCTGCCTGGTGCTTCTTTACCCAGTCAGGGCGAGGGAGGGAGGAAGAAACGCTGATTTAATGCCAGTTTAACCTCCAAACCCGGAGTTAGGCTGGTCCAGAGGGTGGAAGAGCTGCTGGCATCCTGTAATCCCATTTTTTCTACGCCTCCCTCATCCCTTCCCGGCGCTCAGAGGATTCCGTGTTGGATGTGGGAGATAAATCCAGGGATTCTTCCTGCCCCCAAAGCCCGACTGGGAACCAGAGGGTGAGGACTGGAGCGGCAGCGGCGGCTCAGAAGGAGTTGATGAAGTTCAGGTAGGAGTTCAGGAATCCCATGGGATCCTCCAGCTGAGGGTAGTGGCCGATGTGGTCATCTAGCACAGACACTGTGGATGTGGGAAGCACCTTCCTGGTGGGAAAAACGAAGCAGGGCTTAAGCTTAAGCCCAGGAGCTGCCGCAGGCTCAGCCCAGTGCCACCAGAGAGGAGGCCGAGCTGGGATTCCACTGGGATTCTCTGGCTTTGGGATCAAAGCGCTTCAGCTGGCCACTTTTCCAGGTGCTGGTTTTCTCTCAGGTTGGTTTGTTTGGAGGAGAAAACTCCCTCAAGGCTTCAGATTTTCCCTCTGTGCTTTTAAAAGTGGCTTGACCGAAAACTGTGGCTTTGATGCCTAAAAAAGGGGAACGATTCCCACACTTCCGGTGGAATCACTTGGCTGTGCAGGTTATGGGGGTGGGGAATTGGGAACAGCCTCCAGGAGAAGGGGGTCCGAGGCAAAGACAGGCAAAATATCCCCAGGAATGAGGTTCCGGGTTCCCACCTGGAGGTGGGTGTGGCCTTACTTGTAAAGCTGGAGAAACTCCGGGTGTGGATTCACGGGGTCCAGGGGCCCGTAGATGAGATGCACTGGAAAAGAGGAGCACAGGGATTTTCTATCCAAGGACATCCCTAAATGAGGCCCAGGAGACCTTGCTGCAGACCAGCTTCCCCCCTCGCAGGGAGCTTGGGAAGTTCCCAGTCAAGCAGCCTCCAAACACTTGGATTGCAACTTCCCTTGGGCTTGGAAAGCTCCTGGGCTTCCCTGGAATGAGCCTCTGAGGGAACATTCCCTGCTCAGCGGGACAAACTTCCCATGACAAGTGTGACTTAAGCAGGGAAGTTTGGGATACTCCCCCTGGATTTGAGCTTCAGCAGCATCATTGGGACAGCAGGAAGCTGCGGCGATGCATGGAAGGAATTCCCAACAATCCCAAGCAGGGAAGGAACGGATTCATACTCACGTGGGACAGAGGTGGATGTCAGAGCCCCGAGCCAGCGGTCCCTGTGCTGCTTCCTCTGGTCCATGTACTGCAAAACACTGAAGAGAAACCCCTTGTTCCGGTGCCTCCGGGGCCCTGGAATGCGCTCCTGGGGCCCCGGACAGCCGGGTGGGCTCCACATCCCCATGGATCACCTTGGGACAGCAGTAGCACAGCATCATCCCTGAGATTAGAGATGGTTTTCCCGGTGGGAGAAGGGAGGGAAGGACACACTGGACAGGGACACTGAGCTTACAACCAGAAGATCCTCCTGAAAGCCACAAATTCCCAACCTGGCGGCAACAGGCCCTTCCAAACCTCCCCAAATGGAGCCAACAGGTCCTTCCAAAATTCCCAAACTGGAGCAAACGGGTCCTTCCAAATGGAGCAAACAGGTCCTTCCCAACCCTCTAAACTGGAGCCAACAGGCCCTTCCATGCTGGACCAAACTGGAGCCAACAGGTCCTTCCCAACCTCCCAAACTGGAGCAAAAAGGTCATTCCAAAATTCCCAACCTGGAGCCAACAGGTCCTTCCAAACTGGAGCCAACAGGTCCTTCCAGACTGGACCAAACTGGAGCAAACAGGTCCTTCCAAACCTCCCAAACTGGAGCCAACAGGTCCTTCCATGCTGGACCAACCTGGAGCCAACAGGTCCTTCCAAACTTGCCAACCTGGAGATTTGGCCCTGAGACTTCTGGGAATGGCCAAGTTTGGTCCAAGGTTGCCCAAATCCTGAGGCAGATCTCTTGGGAGAATGCCAGGGAATCTGTTCCCCTGCCACAGATTTATCTCCAGCCATTAAACCCCCCCAAATCCAAGCCCTTGACTTCCAAAGAAATATTCCCATGTACAGCCCCAGCGTTGCAGGCTCCAGTCCAATTCCAAGATGTTTACCTGCCTCGCATTATCCCTGTGTGAGTCCCAGCTCTTTTTTTGAGATGCAGGTAATCCCAGACTCCACAAGAAGCAGCCGCAGGCTCCGAGGAGCCTGGATGAGCTGCAGGAATCTCGGAGCAGGTGTCCAAAAAGCTCCTGCAGGAATTCCCCGTGACCTACCTGTCCATGATGAGATTCCCGTCGTTATTGCGCACCGCAGTCCACATATCCCAGAACTCTGCCTGCGAGGGTTGTGTGTGGGGTCCAAAAACTGCTCCAAGCCTAGAAAAAAAAGAAGTTCTGAGAGACCCGGCAGCGACTCAAAAAACACCGGAGGGCAAAGAAACTCCCAGCAATTCCCATTCCAAATTCCACATTCCGGGCAAAACATGGGTGCAGCACTGCCAAATTGTCTCCCAGGAAAGTGAGGATAAGTGTTTTTTGGGGAAAAAAAGAGGGATTTCAATGCTGATAAAATCCATAAATCTGATTGTGGGCCGTGCATGGAGGGTGGTCGGGGTTTTGTTTCCTCTGGAATGTGCAATTCCAGTTCTTGTGGGAGAGAAGGATGTTGGTGTACAGGGAAAAGCTGTGGAAGGGGAATGGCCCAGAAGGCCAAGCTCATCCAAATCCAGAGCCAGTCCCACCTGGGAACCGTGCCAAGGCATTTCCTCACCTGCCAAACACCTGCTGCACAAATCCAGGGAATCCTGGAATGGTTTGGGTTGGAAAAGACCTTAAAGCCCATCCAGTGCCACCCCCTGCCATGGGCAGGGACACCTCCCACTATCCCAGGTTGTTCCAATCTGGCCTTGGGCACTTCCAGGGATCCAGGGGCAGCCACAGCTTCCCTGGTATTTCCATCCCAGCCCGTCCCCACCCTCCCAGCCAGGCATTCCATCCCAATTCCCACTTCCCTGCTTGGCTGGCATCCCCATGGATGTTCCCAGCAGTGCCCGGACCCAACTCACGCCGTGGAGAAGAAGAAGAAGTTCATGAGCCGCATGACGAGCGGGGACAGCAAACCCCCATCCTTGAGGAGCTTGGGAAGGAGGAAAAGAGGAGATTGGACCCCTGGATCAATCCCACCTCCTCGGAGAGCTTTTCCCACAACTCCCCAGCTTGGCCCCGGAGACACCCACGGGGTCTCCTGGCGAGACGCAGGTGCTCCCAGGGGAGTTTATTTGGGATATTGGGATCCAGCGTGGCCAGAGTGGGGAGCAGCTCACCTTCTGGATGAACCTGGGGTGGTGCGTCTCAGGAAAAATCCCTGGAAAGGACGGCAGGGAACAGAGTTGTAAATCTACAGGTGCCTGGCTCCACAAATTCCAGCCTCTCCCTGTCCTCGTGGTGCCAGGGGAGGTGGGACTGGGAGCAGGGATCAAGGCTCCTAATTACAGCACCTTAATTGCCATTTCCTGGGGATTTGGGTGATGGAGACAGGACGGGCACCCCATCCAGGGATCCCATCCTATGGATCCCCATCCCATGGATCTGCATCCTGGGATCTCCACCCCATGGATCCCCACCCCATGGATCTCCATCCCGGGATCCCCTTCCTGTGGATCCCCACCCCACAAAACCCCATCCCAGGATCCCCATCCTGTGGATCCCCACCCCATGGGTCCCCATCCCAGGATCCCCACCCCAGGGATCCCCACCCCAGGATCTCCATCCCAAGATCCCCACCACGTGGATCCCCACCACGTGGATCCCCATTCCACAGACCCCCACTCCATGGATCCCCACCCCACAGACCCTCACCCCACGGATCCCATCCCAGCGCTCTGGGCAATCCTCACCTCCGTTGGACAAGCAGAGGCTGTTGATCAGGATGCTCCCGGTTTTATTGTGCTCGTACCTGGGGACACCGGGGCAGAAGATGAAACCAAAACCAAAAGCCTCTCCGGGCTCCAAGGAATCACAAGGAATCACTTGGAACACCCAGGAGGCCGTGTGAGCAGTGCCAGCTCATCCGTGTTTCCCCACTGGGATTTGGATGGATAGGAGCCTTGGGAATGAGAGCTCGAAGGCTTGGGAAGGGAAAGGGAGGGGGTTCTGTGCTACATCCTCCCCGTTATCCCCCGGGAATGGCATCCGTGGGGGCGGGAATGACCTGTGGAGCAGCTCCTGGGCCACGGTGTCGCCGTAGTCGTGCGCCAGGAGGTTGAGGCGGTGGTGGCCGAGGCCGAGGTGCCGCACCAGCCCCTCCACCACGCCGGCCTGCTCCAGGACGGAATAGTGGTGCGGCCTCTGGAAAAGCGGGATGAAGGGGTTCTCGCTGAGAGCCCGAGCCCGCAGATCCCAGGAGAAACCCCCAGATGGAGGAAGAGCAGCCGGAGACTGACATCGACAACCCCTGGATCGGGATGTCCTGGAATGCTGGTGGTGTCCGGGCTGTCCGTGGTTTGGGATCACCACAAACCCACCACAGGGCTCCCAACCCCTCCCACTGCCATAATTCCTTCTATCCCACACCTTATCCCGTTTCCAGGTGTAAATGAGACGGAAGACTGGACTCCAAAATGCCACATTGCAACTGGAAAGCACCCAGGAAAACCCCCCTCCCAGGCGACTCACGGGCTTGTCACTGAAGCCAAATCCCAGGAAATCCAGAGCAATCACCCGGTGGAAGCGCTGGGTCAGCCCTTCCCAGATCTGGGAAGAGGAGAAATCCGTTAGAAAAGCATCTGGAAGGGGCAGAGGAAGGAAAACCCTGCGGAGATGCAAGGCCACAGATGGCCACACTCTGCTCCCACCCTCCAAGAGCACCTCCCAGCTCCAAGAAAATGGCAGGAAGTCCAGCTTTCCCAATAGACAGCTGGGCCATCCCAAAAAAACCACCCCAGTAAATAGCTGTGGGTCTTTTCCAGCTTTGGGATGAAGCGTGGGAATGTGAACAGAGCTTGGATCCTGCCCTGGGAGAGGAACAGGGCTGGTTTCCCAGCGTGGCGCCTCCACAGGGAACCAGGAATTCCCCTCTGGAGCGTGGCTGACCCACCACCTCATCCCCCGGGAAGGGGAAACCCTGGGATTTGCCCTGGGAACCCAGCCCTGGCTCCCCTCACCTTGTTCCAGTCGTAGCTGGAAGTCGGGAAGCCGTGCAGGAGGATCACGACGTCGGAGCTTCCGACGGCGCCGGTGGAGTCTGCGGAGGGAACGGGACACCTCAGGATCGGCCTTTCCCACGGAATTCCTGCTTTTAGGGCGGGCTTTGGATCCCACCCGGCGACGGGGGGGACCTCTGCCCTTTCTCCCCCAAAAGCAGGGATGGGTTTGATTCCCACCCCAACTTCCCAGCGGGAAACCCGGAGTGGCCGCTGGCACCGAGAATAGGATGGAATCCAGGGATTTGTTTGGAGCCGCTTCCATGAGCAGCTGCTCCAGCAAAAAGGGTTCCCAGGATCTGCTCTGCACTGGGATCCACTGGAGGCTCTTGGGATCCTTCCCGAGCTACAGGAACCAAGCAGGTTTGGGGACTTCCCACTTTTGGGGTCTGATGGGGACGTGGGTCCCATTTGGGGTCTGAGGGGACACATGGTTCCCATTTGGGGTCTGAGTGGGATGTGGGTACATTTGGAGTCTGAGGACGGACATGGATCCCATTTGGGGTCTGAGGTGGGATGTGGATCCTTTTGGGGTTTGAGGGGACACATGGGTCCCATTTGTGGAATCCCAGTGTTTTGATCCAGCCCCGCCAGATCCCTTATTTCGGGAGGGATTTTCCCTCTGGAATGTCCCCAGGGCCCCCAGCCCCACTCCCCCCCGGGATGATCCCGATGATCCCGATCCCAGGGGTCCATCACCTCTGTAGAAGATGCTCCGGCCCTTGTAGGTGAAGAACGTTCCGGAGGCTCTCCAGGAGCGGAGCGGGGCCGAGGGCTGGGGGGCCGGGATGTGCAGGTACACGGCCAGGAGGGGCACACCCAGGAGCCCCACCTGCACCCACCACTCCTTCATCCTGCAGGACAGCTCCAGGAATGCTCCTGGAATGTGCCGGGATCCCACTGGCCCCAAAACCCACCTCTGTGTGCCCAAAGCTGCCATAACCCCAAAACCCACCTCTGTGTGCCCAAAACTGCCATAACCCCAAAACACACCTCCAGGGGCCCA
>VWZG01009353.1:25601-40724 GCA_013396735.1 Grallaria varia | reverse complement strand
AGAGTCAAGGTGGGGAAAAAGGGAAGCCAAGGTGGGGAGAAGGGGGGAAAAAGGGAAGCCAAGGTAGGGAAAAGGGGGGAAAAAGGGGAGCCAAGGGGGGGAAGAGGGGGGGAAAAAGGGAACCCAAGGTGGGGTAAAGGGGGGGAAAAGGGAAGCCAAGGGAGGAAAAAGGGGGGAAAAGGGGAGCCAAGGTGGGGAAAAGGCAGGGGAAAGGGGAGCTAAGGGAGGGGAAAGGATGAGGCAAAGGAGGGAAAATGATAATGGGAAAAGATGAGTCAAGGAAGGAAAAATGGGGAGCTGAAGGAGGGGAAAAAGGTGAGCTAAAGAAGCAGAAAAGATGAAGCCAAAGGAAGGAAAATGGTGAGTCAAGGGGGAGGAAAAGATGAGCCTGAGGAGGGGAAATGGTGAGTGAAAGGAGGGGAAAAGATGAGGTAAAGTAGGGAAAGGCCTGTGGGCTCCAGCCTGGGGGAGAGGATTCTCCCTCATGCCGCAGGCAAAGAGGATCACAGAGCTCAACAGCCTCAGCCTGGGGCATTCCCAGCTGCTGGCCCAGGAGCTGGAGCAGTTCCCAGGGGCCGGCACAGGAGCCAGAGCTTGCCCCTGCTCGTGGTGCAGGATGGGGTGACTCCTCGTGGAGCAGCAGAGCAGCCCCAGGTGCCCCCAGCCCCTCCCGGCTCCCGTGGCCCTACCAGCTCCTGCTGGTCCGGCACCGGCGTGGTGGTGTATCCGTAGGGGTAGAGCAGCAGCTGGGAATAGCTGTGGATGGAGATGAAGGCCTTGATGTTGCCGTGGCCCTTCACAAAGTCCACGATGGCTTTCACCTCGGGCTCCGAGTTGGCGTAGGGGCCGTGGTACGTCTCCGAGCAGGGGTTTGCGCTGGCGCCGGCCTCTGTGGAGAGCACGAGGGGGCTTTAGTGGCACTTGGGTGGCTCAAAGAGGCCCAAGGGAAAAGGGTCTTTTCCCTTTCCAAGCCCAAGGGTTTTTCCCACCCCTCGGTGAGGAACATTCCCGAGTCTCCTCGGGGGGATTTGTGTGAAAACTCCCATTTTTGGTGCCTGCTCTGCTGGTTCTGGGAGCCCTGGGGTGGCCCAGCCCCGCCCCCGCCACCATTCTGGCACAGTGAGCAAATCCCACCTCCTCCCCAGGGATCTCCGAGCCGGGAATGGCCCCGGAGCCTCCACATGGAGGGTGGGAACACCCCGAGGGAAAATGGGAGAGCTCTGACCTCCAAAGCCAGCGTCCCAGTTGCGGTTGGGGTCGACCCCGACACAGATGGAGCCCGCGTGCTTGGACCTGGTCTTGCGCCACAGGCGGTTCTGGGGGGATAGGGTCACCTCAGCTGGGCAGGGCAGGGACAGGGACCTGCCCTCTCCGTCCCCTGGGAATGGGCACCAGGAGCTTTGCCCTCCCAGGGATCAGCAGCTCCCCAGTGCCATCCCCCAGGAACAGGGACCAGGAGCTTTGCCCTCCCCAGGATCATCAGCTCCCCAGTGCCATCCCATGGGAATGAGGACCAGGAGCTTTGCCCTCTCCGGGATCAGCAGCTCCCCCGTGCCATCCCATGGGAATGGGGACCAGGAGCTTTGCCCTCCCCAGGATCTGCAGAACCCCAATCCCATCCCCTGGCAATGAGGACCAGGAGCTTTGCCCTCCCCAGGACCGGCAGCTCCCTAGTGCCATCTCACGGGAACAGGGACCAGGAGCTTTGCCTTCCCGGGGATGAGCAGCTTCCCAGTGCCATCCCATGGGAACAGGGACCAGGAGCTTTGCCCTCCCAGGGCAGTGCCTCACCCCCGGCCCCCCTGGAGGGGCCGAGGAGGGGGCATGGGGGCGGTACCGTGGTTTGGGTGTAGGCAAAGCCATCGGGGTTGGTGACGATCTCCAGCAGGATGTCCATGGTGTCCAGAATGGCGGCCACCCCCTCCTTATTTGCATGGTCCTCCACGATCTGGGAAGGACGGGGGGTTTGAGGTTCACTGTCCCCTCTGGGATGTCCCAGAGTATGGCCCGGGTGGCCCTCTGGGGACAGTGGGTGCGCATGGGCCATGTCTGTACCTTCTTGGCGAACCAGACGCCGCTGGCCTGTGTCACCCATTCGCGGGAGTGGATCCCGGTGTCGATCCACACGGCTGGCCGGTTGGTGCCCCCTGTGCTGAACTGGGAGAGCAGAAGGAGGGGGTTGGCCTTGTCCTTTGTCCCCAACCCTCCCTGGCCACCCCCAGAGCCCACCTCCTCACCTTGAGCACGTAGAGGGGCCGGTCCTCGGTGGAGCGGCCGATCTCCAGTTTGCTCACCAGGTTGGGATTCTCGGCCACCAGCATGTCCATGAAGGCGTAAATCTGGGAAACGGAAGGGGATGGGTCATGGCCAATTCCAGGATGTGAGTTTTCCCCCCAAAATTCCCCAAATCCCGGGCTGTCTCACCTCGTCCAGGGTGTGATAGGCCTCATAGTTGAAGGTGCTGGTGGAGAGTGGCAGCCGGCGGCTGCTCCGGAGCATCTCCCGCTGCTCCTCATCCAGCAGGGCCTGGGGGACAGGGGCGGGCTGAGCCCTCATTCCTGGCAGGACGAGCCCTCATTCCTGGCAGGCTGAGCACCCGAGTCCTGGTGGGCTGAGCCCTCATTCCCGGCAGGACAAGCCCTCATTCCCGGCAGGACGAGCCCTCATTCCCGGCAGGATGAGCCCCCGAGCCCTCATTCCCGGCAGGACGAGCCCTCATTCCCAGCAGGATGAGCCCCCGAGCCCTCATTCCCGGCAGGATGAGCACCCGAGTCCCAGCCAGCCATGCGGAGCTGACCTGCACATCCTCGATCATGATGGAGTAGGACACGCCGTGGGCCTCCAGGTGGGCCTTGACGGGCTGCAGGCTCGGGAAAGGCACCCGGATATCCACGGGCTGCCCCAGGCCACGGGGGGCCAGCCAGAAATCCAGCTGGATGGAGAGGGAGGAATTGGGGTCGGGAGGTGGAGACATGGAGCTCCTGCCTCGGGCTGTGCCCCCCACCCCAGCAGCAGCCCCTGTCCGGAATGTCCCCACCATCCCAAATACAGCCCCATCCCTGCTTTAGCGTGGGGATGGAGGGTGTCCCCAAAATCCACCCCTCAAATCCATCCCAAATCAAATCCTCAATCCAACCTCAAATCCACCCCCAAAGCCCAACCCCAAATCTACCTCCAATCCAACCTCAAAAATCCATCCCCAAGTCCAATCCCAAAATCCAACCTCCAAACCCTCCCCCAAAATTCAACCCCTCAAACCTACTCCCAAAATTCAGCCCCTCAAACCCACCCTCAAAATCCAACCCCAAATCCAAGCCCAAAAATCTACCCTCAAATCCCCCCCCCAGATCCAACCCCAAATCATCCAACCTCAAAAATCCAGCCCCAAATCCAGTCCCAAAACCCAACCACAAAATCCAACCCCAAGTCCACTGCCAGAACCCAAGCCCAAATCCAACTCCAAAAACCAAGCCCCAAATCCAACCCCAAGTCCACCCCCAGAACCCAAGCCCAAATCCATCCGCAAAACCCAGCCCCAAATCCAACCCCAGCCCCAACCCCCCAGCCCAGCTCCCCAATCCCCCCCCCAAACTCCCCTTTGCTGGTACCTTCAGGTGCTCGAGGCCCTGCAGCTCCTGCAGCTCCCGCAGCTCCCTGGGGGTGGTGGGCACCACGCGCAGCACCTGCTGCCTGTAGGCCAGGGTGGGTCAGGCCATGCGGTCCCGGCCCCATCCCACCCCGGCCCCATTCCCACCCCGGCCCCGTTCCTGCCCCATCCCTCCCCAATCCCAGGATTCGCCCCCCCCCTCCAGTGCCCCCCGTACCCCACGAAGGTCTCGGCGCAGGTGGCCACGGCCACCAGGGCCGCCAAGAGCACGGGGAGCCTCATGGTCAGCGGGGACACGGGGCTGCTGTCCCACCGGCTCCTGGAGCCTCTTAAATCCCGGGGGATCAGCCCAGCCCCCACAGCTGCCCCTTTTCCCAGGGCCGTGGGAAGGCTCTGCCTGGGCCCGGCCAAGGTCAGGCCGTGCTGTCCCCNATCCCACCAACCCTAGCCAGGAGTGCCAAAATCCCACCGACCCAGCCAGGAGTGCCAAAATCCTACTGAACCAGTGGAGGTGCCAAAATCCCACCGACTGGGCCAAGAGTGCCAAAATCCCACCGATCCAGCCAGGAGTGTCAAAATCCCACTGACCCAGCCAGGAGTGCCAAAATCCTACTGAACNACCGACCCAGCCAGGAGTGCCAAAATCCCACCAACCCTAGCCAGGAGTGCCAAAATCCCACCGACCCAGCCAGGAGTGCCAAAATCCTACTGAACCAGTGGAGGTGCCAAAATCCCACCGACCGGGCCAAGAGTGCCAAAATCCCACCGACCCCGCCAGGAGTGCCAAACGCTTGGCCTGGGATAGAGGCTGGAGCAGGTAAGGGTCATCCCAGGTGGAAAAACAGGCACCTGAGGATGGGGAGATGGAGCGAAGCTGCTCCAACCCCCCACATTTTGGCTTGGTTGCCCCCAAAAACACCCCCCTGCTCCTCCGGGGCCCTTGGGTGGGCAATTGTAGGGCGAAAATCAAGGGGAGGGCAGAACAAAAACTCCCCAGCAGGGCCGGGAAGCCTTTTCCATGGAAAAAAACAAAGGGCCCGGAGCCAAGAGCATCCCCAAGGGTTTATTGGGATAAGGGAAGTGGGAGGCCCTGGGATCAGTAGGGATGTTCTGGGGTTTGTCGGGATGGGGGGAGCGGGAGGGGCTGGGATCAGTAGAGGTGCTCCAGGATTTATCAGGATAAGGGAAGTGGGAGGCACTGGGATCAGTAGGGATGTTCTGGGGTTTGTCGGGATGGGGGGAGCGGGAGGGGCTGGGATCAGTAGAGGTGCTCCAGGATTTATCAGGATAAGGGAAGTGGGAGGCACTGGGATCAGTAGGGATGTTCTGGGGTTTGTCGGGATGGGGGGAACAGGAGGGGCTGGGATCAGTAGGGGTGCTCCAGGACGTGGACCATGATGTCCAGCAGCGCTGGCCACGTCTCACGGGCCGTGGGCAGGATGTGGGAGCTGGGCAGGAGGAAGGCGTAGCGCCCCGTGTCCCGCAGCTCCAGCGAGAAGGAATATTTCACCCCGTTGTCATAGGCCCAGTCGATGGTGTTGCCTCCTGCCATGTCTGTGGGGATGGGAGCGTTGGTGGCACCCCGTTCCCAGTGGGAATGCCGGTCCTGACGGCAGGGACGGAGGGAGGGAGGGAGGGACACTCACAGATGGTGTTGGAGATGCTGCCAAAGGTGTATTTGGTGCCGTACACGGAGGCCAAGTCGCTCACAGCCTTCTTGGCCAGTTCAGTCTGCAAGGGAGAGCCCAAAAGGGGAGGATCTGGTGGGAAAGACCTTGGGATGATGGGATTTGGAGCCTCAGAGGGGTGGGATGTGGTGGGAAAGACCTTGGGATGATGGGATTTGGAGCCTCAGAGGGGTGGCATCTGGTGGAAAAAGACCTTGGGATGATGGGATTTGGAGCCTCAAAGGGTAGGATCTGGTGGACTAGGACCTTGGGGTGATGGGATTTGGAGCCTCAAAGGGATGGGATCTGGTGGGAAATACCTTAGGATAGTGGGATCAAGAGTCCAGAATTGGTGAGATCTGGTGGAACAAAAACCTTGGGACAGCAGACTCTGGAGCCCCAAAGTGGTGGGATCTGGTGGACCAGGACCCTGGGACAGCAGGGTGTAGATCCCATCCCTTCCAACCCCATTTGCTCTTGCTTTTCCCCCAAAGCCCCCGATTTCTGGTGGATGGGAGGCACCTCCTGCCCTCCCTCCTGGAACCAGGGCATGGGCTCCGACGTGCCGACGGCGTCCAATGGAAGAGCAGGGATGGCCTGGGGTGCCCTGACCAGAATTTCCCAGCGGGGGGGGCCACCACAGCCCCTTTTGGGGCCACCCACCACAGCCCCTTTTGGGGGGGGCCACCACAGCCCCTTTTGGGGGGGGCCACCACAGCCCCTTTGGGGGGGCCACCACAGCCCCTTTTGGGGGGCCACCACATGGCGTTTTGGGGGGCCACCTCACCATTTCCTGGTGGTCAGGTGAGGGCGCTGACTTGTATCCGTAGGGGAAGAGCAGCATCTGGGAGTAGCTGTGGATGGAGATGACCGCCTTGACGCTCCCGTGGCCGCGGATGAAGTCCACGATGGCCTTGACCTCCCTCTCGGAGTGGGGGAAAGGGCCGTGGTAGGTGTCGGAGCAGGGATCGCCGCTGGAGCCGGCGCCTGGAGGAGGGCAGGAGGCAGCGTCCCCTGGCTCGGGTGTCTGGGGACATGGTGGGGACGTGGTGGCCCTGCCCTCACCTCCAAAGCCCACGGCCCAGTTGCGGTTGGGGTCGACGCCGACACAGCGGGAGCCGGCGTTGAGGGACCTGGTCTTGCGCCACAGGCGGTTCTGAGGGCGCACAGAGGGGCCGCCACCGTGGGCAGGAGGTTCCCACCCCACCCCGGGGCACCCACCCCTGGCACGGGGGGCACCCCCGGGGAGGGAGCAGAGCCACCCCCGCCCCACTGACGGTCCCCCCGAACCCGCAGACACGACCTCGGGCAGCACCACTCACGGAGCTGTGGGTGAAGGCGAAGCCATCGGGGTTGGTGACGATCTCCAGGAAGATGTCCATGGTGTCCAGGACGGCGCTGAGCGAGGGGTCCTGCCCATAGTCCTGGGCGATCTGCGAGCGGAGAGCGGCAGGAGCGGCCCCACGTCCCACGGGATGAGTGACGTGACGGAGCAGGGGCCACGTTGGGTAAGATCTGGGGACCCCCCGCCCGGGTCACCTTGTTGGCCGTCCAGACGCCGGTGGCCTGGGTGATCCACTCCCGGGAGTGGATGCCGGTGTCCAGCCAGATGGCCGGGCGGGCTGAGCCCCCGGTGCTGAACTGTGGGGAATCCCGGGATCACCAGGTGGGAAAAGCCCTCCCAGCCCACGGAGCCCACCCTGTGCCCGATGCCCACCTTGTCCCCCAGCCCAGAGCACTCAGTGCCACGGTCAGTCCTGCCTTGGGCACCTCCAGCCCTGGGCACTCCAAACCTCCCTGGGCAGCCCCTGCCAAGGCCTCACCACCCTTTCCAGGAGGGAATTCCTCCTGGTGTCCAACGTGCCCCTGCCCTGGCCCAGCTCTGGGGCCCCATCCTGCAGAGGGAAGGGGGCAGGAGGTGCCCCCAGACCCACCTTCAGCACGTACAGGGGTCTGCCCTCGAAGCTCTGCCCGATCTGGATCTTGCTGACAAGCCCGGGATGGTCCTCCACCAGGGTGTCCATCCAGGAGTAGATCTGGAAGGAGGAGCTGCTGGGCCCTGGGTCTCCTCCCCGGCTGCCCTTGGCATTGCAGGGTGTCCAGCTCCAGGGGCAGCGCCTGGGGCTTCCCTAAAGACCGGGGTCTTCCTGGAGAACACCTGGGGCTTCCCTAAAGACCTGGTGTTTCCCTGGAAGAAGGTCTTGGGCTTCCCTAAAGACCAGGTTCTCCCTGGAAAAGACCTCGTGCTTCTCTGGAAACCTTGTGTTTCCCTGAAGATCTGATTCTTCCCTGGAGACCTAGCGCTTCCATGGAGAAGCCCTGAGGCTTCCCTGGAGACCTGATGCTCCCTGGAAACCTGAAGCTCCCTTGGGGACCTGGTACTTCCTTGGAGAACACCTGGCATTTCCCTGGAAACCTGATGCTTCCCCAGAGTCCTGGGGCCTTCCTGGAGAAGACCTGGTGTTTCCACAGTGAAGACTTGAAGCTTGCCTGGAGAAGACCAGGTGCTTCTCTGGAGACCTGGTGCTTCCCTGGAGACCAGGCAATTCCCTGGAGAAGATCTGGTGCTTCCCTGGAGAAGACCTGCTGCTGGGCCCTCTGTGTGAGCAGGACAAGGCTCTTCCCAAGGCATTTCCCAAAGCAGGATGGAGAGCGAGGGGGACAAAGCTCAGAGATCCCCCCACACCATCCCAGCCCCCACTGGGCCCCCAAACGAGTTGGAAACGTCTTCCCGCCCCAACCACGTCCAGGGAGTGTCCCACCTGCCACCAGGAATGTCACCACGCAGATGCCACCCCAAGCCAGGCTGAGTGTGACCCACCGGGACAAACCAAAGCCCTCCGGAGCAAAGCACCTCGTCCAGGGTGTGGTAGGAGGCGAAGTCAAACCCCGGGGAGCTTCTCTTTGTCCTCCTCGCCTTCCTCATGGTTTCCTTCTCCTCGTCCAGTAACTCCTGGTTGGGAGGTGGGAAGAGCCCCAGTGTCAGGTCGGGAGGAGCTGCCATTGGGGTTTCCCTCCCTCTCCTCGGGGGTTCCCACGTTTTGGACCTTCCCCGGGGCCGGAGCCACCGGAGCTGCTCCCACCCCACGGTACCTGCACGTCCCGGATCATGACGCTGTAGGAGAAGCCGTGGGAGTCCAGGAAGGCCTTGACTGCCCGGAGGTTTGGGAAGGGCACCCGGAGGTCGGTGGGGTGGCCGGGACCGCTGGGGTGGTGCCAGAAATCCACCTGGGAAGGAGAGCTCGGCATGGAAGAGGGAGCTCGGCCCCACCCCGTGCTGGGCTCGGCCGCTGAGCCCCCCGGAACCCCCCAGGAAGGACCTGAAACGGGTCTGGGACAAGCTTGGGGACACGGCGGGGACCTGCAGGGGTTGGGCTCACTCAGGGGACACTCTGCAGGAATGGGTCACGGCCCACGTGGATTTGGGGTCACAAAGGTCCCTTTGGATGGTGATTTATGGGATGTTCCTTCTTGATATTCTCTCTTGGGCCACAAACGTCCCTTTAGACGGTGATTTATGGAATGTCCCCACTTGATGTGATGTTTGGGGGCACAAACACCCCTTTGGATGGTGATTTATGGGATGTCCCCACTTGATGTGATGTTTGGGGGCAAAAACATCCCTTTGGATCATGATTTGTGGGATGTCCCCACTACAAACATCCCTTCGGATGGTGATTTATGGAATGTCCCCAATTGATGTGATGTTTGGGGGCACAAACACCTCTTTGGATGGCGATTTATGGGATGTCCCCAATTGATGTGATGTTTGGGAGCAAAAACACCACTTTGGATGGTGATTTATGGGATGTCCTCACTTGATGTGATGTTTGGGAGCACAAACATCCCTTTGGATGATGTTTTTTGGGATGTCCCCACTTGATGTGATGTTTGGGGGCAAAAACACCCCTTTGGATGGTGATTTATGGGATGTCCTCACTTGATGTGATGTTTGGGAGCAAAAACACCCCTTTGGATGGCGATTTATGGGATGTCCCCACTTGATGTGATGTTTGGGCCCCAAAAGCCCCTTAGGATGATGGTTTTTTGGATGTTTTGGGCCCCAAAAGCCCCTTTGGACAATGGTTTTTGGGATGTCCCCACTTGATGTGAAGCAGGAGGGCGGAGCTCCAAGAGCCCCAAGATAAATATCCCATTTATGGAGTTACAAATGACCCGGATTCCAAGAGGGAAGACAATGTGGATGCCGGGGCAGCGCAGGAGGGAGCCCTGGATATTCCCAGGATCTCTGGCACGGGGGGATGTTTGGAATCCCATCCCAGCTCACCTGGAGCTCTTCCTGCTCTCCCAGCACCCTCAGCAGGGCCAACTGCTCCTCGTTCCCAGCCATGATCCGCAGCACCTGATCCCTGCAGGGAGGCAGAGGGATCCTGGGAATGGGGGTGGCCGGAGCCTCTGGAATGTCCCCACAGGTGTTGGGAATGCCCCAGTGGGTGGTGTGGGAGCCAAACATGGAGGGAGAGCAGGAGAGCCCAGGGGGTTCCGGGCAGGTCCTGGAATGTTTGGGAATGTCGAACGGGATCTGGGATGTGCCTGGGGGGTGTTTCTGAACAGAGGCTCCGCTCCAGCCTGGCTGGGCATTCCCAGGGACAGGAATAGCCCCTGGAAGGGCAGGGAATGCTCTCTCCAGGGTTGGAATGCTCTCTCCAGGGTTGGAGTGCTCTCTCCAGCCTTGAGGTTTTCCCGTCTCGGATCAGTTCCGCTGTTCCACCTTTCCCTCTCGTGCCTTTCCTTCTCTTCACGCCCCATTTACCAGTTTTCTCACTGGAAACAATTCCCAGTGGCCCATTCCATGCCTGCAGGAGCCGGACAGGCAACGTATTCCCAATTTTTCCAGACAATGGCACCCTCCAACCGCAGCATCCTCTCCAAAAATGTGATGTCCCACCTCAAGGGGGAGGGAGGAGCCAGGATTTGGAAGTGCTCCGGGTGGAAAGGGACGGCAAAAGATTCCAAAGTTTTATTAGGAAATGACATATTTGGCTTGGGAATTGTCTGTTGGATAAAGGGGAGGGAAAGGGAAAGGGCTTTTCTGGAAATGGGTGGGAGACTCTGGGGGTGTTGGGTGGTCCCTACATTCCATGCCCCCTTCCTGGCCTCATTCCTGCCCTGGGCCATTGCTGACCCGGGAACTACGACAAGGATGTTTGTCCTGCAAAAGCTGCCCAACCTCCCCACAGCCCCTGTTCCAGCCACAGCTTGTGCTTTCCCATCACCTGTTAATGCCAACAATCCTCGGCTCTTATTCCCAACAATCCTTGGCTTTTATTCCAAATAATCCTTGGCTCTTATTCCCAACAATCCTTGGCTCTTATTCCAAATAATCCTTGGCTGTTATTCCCAGTAATCCTTGGCTATTATTCCCAATAATCCTTGGCTCTTATTCCAAATAATCCTTGGTTCTTATTCCAAATAATCCTTGGTTCTTATTCCAAATAATCCTTGGGCTCTTCTTCCCAACAATCCTTGGCTATTATTCCCAACAATCCTTGGCTCTTATTCCCAACATAACTTGTTTGTTATTCCCAGTAATCCTTGGCTGTTATTCCCAGCAATCCTTGGCTGTTATTCCCAGCAATCCTTGGCTGTTATTCCCAACAATCCTTGTCTGTTATTCCCAAAAATCCTTGTCTGTTATTCCCAGCAATCATCAGCTGCCTCCACAGCCATCCAGCCACCAGGGTTTAGGACACATCCATTATCCCATTATCTTCTGGGATTCCCCCTCTGGCAAAGTTCAGGATTAGCATTCCCTAATTTCTGCCTGCCGGGTTCTCCGACCCTCCCTCCAGCCCTGGGACAAACCCACGTCTTTCCTGGTGGGGAAACAACCCCAAGCAGCCGGATTTGCCTCCCTTGGGATGTCACCCCCAGACAGTGGGACCCCATCCCACCCCATCCCATCTCATCCCATCCCATCCCAGCGGGAAGGACTCACCCCAGGAATTGCTGCCCGGCGCCGGTGGCTCCCATGAGGGAGAGGAAGACCAGGAGAACACCCGTGGTGGGGAAGCGTGGAAGCCCCGGAGCCTCCCGGGATGGAGAGACCCCCCATTCCAGGGAAGACTCCCCCCCAGGAGCTTCTCGCCAAGGCCACATCCCGCGGAGCCGGCGGCAGGAACAGCTCGGCCGGGAACGGCTCCCGGAGGCCCAAATGTTTGCTTTCTTTGGCAAAGTCAACAGCGGAGCAGCCAAATTAGGCAGGATCTGATAACGGCTCTGCCTTGGCTCCCGCTCCCGCCCGGAGCTGCCGTGGGCACCAACAGCACCGATCCGTGGCTGGGATGGTGGGAATACACAGGGACGTGGCCCTTGCTCCCCATGGATTTCTCCATTCCACGTCCCCTCTCAGTGGGGCAGGTTTAATTCCCATCAGTAAATGAGGTGGAAGCAGAAGCCACTGCAGATTGGCTGGCTGGGAATCCAGCACGTAATCGGGTGTACGATTATGTAGATATTTAATAATCACACATCTCAATAATTAGATATAAAACTCACCATTTATTATTTTTCCCTCTCAGTGCCACTTATCCAACCCCATCCCAGGAGGGCCCAGCTGGGCATGGACCATCTCCCTGCAGGGACGACGGATGTCACGGAGCCAGAGCGGCACAGGGACGGTCACCAGCGGGGGACACGGAGAGAGAGGGTCGTTTTGGGTGGAAAACAATTCCTTTGGTCATTTCAGGACACGGAGAGGGGCTCGTTTTGGGTGGAAAACAATTCCTTTGGCCATCTTGGCGCGGATCGGCCACAGCTCCAGAGCTGTCCTGGGAGGTCACCTGTTGTCACAGAGATGTCTTTGTCCCCAGGTGACAGCAGCCTCTTTGTTCCCAGGTGACAGCAGCGCCTTTGTTGTGCCCTTATCTGGATGCCCCTGAGCTCCCATCACCTGCTCTGGGATGCTCCCTGTCCCTGGGCCGCATTCCCGGGTTCCCGGCTGCATTCCCGGCTGGCAGGTGGGTGTTTTTCCCTGGGAAAAGCAGGATCTGCTCCTGGCTGTGGAAGGGGCTGCTGTGGGTGTGTCACGTGGAACTGGGGGTGGTGCGGGGCTGGATCCAGGTGGGGGAGCCTGGGAAATCCTTCAGGTGGGATCAAGGGATTGTTGGAATGGGAAGGGACACAAGAGGTGGGAATGGAACACAGGAGGTGGGAATCCAACCCCCTGGATGCAGCACAGTCAGCCCTGCATGATGAGCAGTTCTGTCCTTGTTGGGTCTTGGCTCCTCCATGGAGGATCTGGGGGTTGTTGGAATGGGAAAGGACCACAGGAGGTGGGAATGCAGCACAGTGAGCTCTGGAAGCAGAACAGGTCACTCTCATTGAGTCTTGGACTTCTCCAAGGAGGATCATGGAGTTGTTGATGTGGGAAGGGACCACAGGAGGTGGGAATCCAACCCCCTGGATGCAGCACAGTCAGCCCTGGAGCCAGAGCAGGTCCCACCTTGCTGGACCTTGGACCACTGGGAATTGTGTCCTGCTGCTTTTCCTCCTGGAGAAAAACATTCCCTGATGGCCCGCCGGGCTCTCCCTCCTTTCCTGGGGTCTCCCATCCCCTGTTGTGGTGAAGGACGTGGCTCCTTCTCAGGGGTGGGAGGGTCCCTGTGGGTCCCATGTCCCTCAGAAGTCCCAGGGTGGGACACATCCTTCTGTCCCCTGCCCCAGATCTCTGTGGTGGCGGGAAAACCTGGATGAGTTTCCAGGACAGGACACATTCCCAGAGGAGGGCACAGGCGGCACCTGCACCTGGAAAGTTGGGATGGACCTCAGAGCCAGGGGAAGGTGACAGGGAACCCTCCAGTCCCAGGCTCTGCAGCTCCTGCCACCAGGTCCCTGCTCTGCCCTGGCCCAGGAGCCTCCTGTCCCTCCCTGTCAGCGGGGCTGTTCCATTGGAATCCCGGGACTTGGGAGGCTGGGAGGGTTTGGGAAGCGGCTGCCTCTGGCTGGGGCCGAGGGCACAGGGACACAGGTTGGATTTCCAAACCAGCTGCTTTTCTCCCAATCCCAAACCCACGTGGGGGCACCTTCGGCTTTTCCCTGGAACAGCCTCGAGGGCTCTGAGCCTGGATTAACGTTCCGAGCCCGACCTAAGGAGGCTGAGGGAACATTTTCCCGCTCCATGAGGTGTGTTTGCTCCCTGCCAGGGGGTCACAGGGCACCGAGATAAACCCGTTGGACCTGAAGGGCAGCCCGGGCTCATCTCTGATCCGCCCCTGCCCAGCTCCTGCTCCCAATCCCATGGGAATGAGCAGGGGCACAACAGGAGAAGGGATCCTGAGGGAGTGGCACTGGCAGAGCTGGAGGTGCCCCCTCTCCATCATCCCTCAGACAATGCCCACTGGGCAAAGCTGGGAGGGACAGAAGGGGCAGGACATGTTTGTGGGGATGTGAAATCAGGAGATCCCTCCATGCCGGAGGTTGGGGCCTGGCAGTGCCCACGGGCTCATTAAAGGCAATTAAACTCCTTTAATCACCAGGTTAGGGAGGGTGGGAACAGCCCCTCTGCCCCAGCCTGTGCACCTGGGGAAGAGCAGGATCCAGGGACACCTCAGAGCCCCTTGCAGGGCCTAAAGGGGCTCCAGGAGAGCTGGAGAGGGACTGGGGACAAGGGAGGGAGGGACAGGACACAGGGAATGGCTTCCCACTGCCAGAGGGCAGGGCTAGGGGGGAGATTGGGAAGGAATTGGTGTGTGGGAGGGTGGGCAGGCCCTGGCACAGGTTGGGCAGAGCAGCTGTGGCTGCCCCTGGATCCCTGGGAGTGTCCAAGGCCAGGTTGGACGGAGCTTGGAGCAACCTGGGCTATGGAAGGTGTCCCTGCCCATGGCAGCGATGGCACTGGGTGGGCTTTAAGGTCCAAACCATCCAAACCATCCTGGGATTCCATGACCACCTTTAGCCATCAGGGAATTTCCTGCTTCCCTTATTTCACTATTTTCCCTCTTTTCCCCTGCGCTCCTGCTTCCTGACAAGGCAAGATGCAGCTGAGCCAGTTGGAATCCACATTATCCATGGGTTTGAGTGGACTCTTTTCCCTTATTTTTCCCAGCCCAGGCCCATCCCTGCCCACCTCTCCCCTGGACCCCTGGAAGTGTCTTGGAACACCCTGGGGGGGGGGGCCATGTCCCTGCCCGTGGCACAGGGGGGGCTGAGCCGTGGGCACAGGGGGAGCCGTGGTGGCACGGGGGGAGCCGTGGTGGCACAGGGGGAGCCGTGGGCACAGGGGGAGCCGAGCTGTGGGTACAAGGGGAGCTGTGGGCACGGGGTGAGCTGTGGGCATGGGGTAGGCCAAGCCATGGGCACAGGGGGGAAACCATGGGCACAGGGTGGGCTGAGCCGTGGGCACAGGGGGAGCCATGGGCACAGGGGATGCTGTGGGCACGGGGGGAGCCGTGGGCACAGGGTGGGCTTGAGCTGTGGGCACAGGGTGGGCTGAGCCATGGGTACAGAGGTTGCTGTGGGCACAGAGAGAGCCGTGCCCTCGAACGCCACATGGGAAGCCGGTGGGTGGGGATGCCGAGGGGCTTTATTTGGGGTTGTGCCGTGGGTCCCCTCAGGCCTGCTTGCTGANGGCCTGCTTGCTGAGCACGTGCTGCAGGATGCGGTGCAGCCCCAGCCAGGTCTCGCTGGCGGAGGGCACGATCTGGCTGGCGGGCAGCAGGAACCCGAAGCGCCCCGTGTCGCGCAGCTCGAAGGCAAACGAGTACTTGATGCCGCTGTCGTACGCCCAGTCGATGCTGCCCCCCGAGGCCTGGTCTGTGGGCACAGCGGGGTCAGGGGGGCAGCAGGGGGGCACAGCGGGGTCAGGGAGACAGCAGGGGGGCACAGCGG
>VWZG01009353.1:13166-25568 GCA_013396735.1 Grallaria varia | reverse complement strand
GTCAGGGGGGCATCGGGGGAGCACAGCGGGGTCAAGGGGGCATCGGAGGAGGCACAGGGGTGGTCAGGAAGACACAGAGGGGTCAGGGTGGCAGTGAGGGGGCACAGAGGTGTCTCGGGGAACACCAGTGGGGTCAGCAGGGAGGGGAAGGGGCAGCACTGGGGCCCTGCTTGGGGCGGGGCAGGGAGAGGGTTGGAGGGCTGAGGAGGGGTTGGAGGTCTGTGGGGGCAGCAGGGGGGACAGGGAGTGTTGTACTGGGATGGGTTGGTGTACTGAGATAGGGGTTGGTGTATTGGGACAGGGATTGTGGGGTGACAGGGATGGGTGTACTGGGACAGGGATTGTTGCCCTGGGACAGGGATTTTGGAAGGACAGGGATTGTTGCCCTGGGACAGCCCCTACAGGCCTGAGGACCCGAAGACTCACAGATGGTGGTGCAGATGGGCCCCACTTCGAAGGTGGTGCCGTACAGGGACTTGATGGCGTTGGCAGCAGCTCTTCCCAGGGATTCCTGGAGAGGAGAACACGAGGGACAAGTCAGGAGGAGCCAAACTTCATGAGAACAAACCTTAAAATGTCCCCAACCTGGAGAAAACCCAGAGAAATCTCCAAAACACTTTGGAGAGCATCCACACCCACAGCACTCCCAACTTCCACAGTATTTCTGGGATGGGGCACTGCAGGTGCAGGATCTAGAACTGCTTGTCCCACTGACTGTCTTGTTAAGGGAAGGTTTGAGAGAGACACCAGAAAATCCCAAGGAATGCTGGAGATACTCCAATGCTCTGTGCTCTCTCCAACTCTGTAACAGGAGTTTTATGGAAAACAGAGCCAGGATCCTCACGGGGTTGGGAAAAGGGATGAGTGGCAACAAATTGCCACAGGGGGAAATGGCACTTGGGCATTAGGGACAAAGGGAAAAACCACGAGAGTTTTTGGAAGGGGAAAACTTTGGGAATTCATAGGTTTTGCCTTTAGGAACACCAAAACAAACCAAAACAATGAATCAAAGCTCAGTTGAATTAAGGCAGAGTCTTGAGCCATCCGATCCCAGGCTGGAATTGGCTCTGGCTCCAAACTCCTTGGAGCAGAGGGTGGGAACGGAGACCTCCAGAGGGGTTTTCCCTCGGAACTGTGACTGTGAGACCCACACATTGTGGAACTGTGAGACCCACACACTGTGGAACTGTGACTGTGAGATGTTTGCTGCCCCGAGGGCAGAGCCTGGAGCCCGGGAAGCGCAGGAAGGCAGCCGGACACACGGGGAGCAGCCAAAGCCAAGTGTTTCCGGCTCACCAGCTCAGCGTAGTCGGCAGGTCTGGTGCACTTGTATCCATAGGGATACATCAGGAGCTGGGAGTAGCTGTGCAGGGTGAGGAAGGCCTGGAAGTTCCCGTGGCTCGTGATGAAGTCGACGACAGACCTCACCTCCACCTCAGAGTTGGCGCTGGGGCCGTGGTAGGAGTCAGAGCAGGGGTTGTTGCTGGCGCCGGGCCCTGTGGGAGCCAGGAGGGCACAGCCCGTGAGGAGGGACAGTCCGGGGACGCCAAAACCCACGCAAAGCCAGGCCTTGCTAAGCACAGGCCCGGAGCTGAAGGCAGGGCCTGGAATGCTGGTTAATGCTCAGACAGTAGGGACGGAGTGGGAATGGTCAAGGGATGTCCCTTTGGATGAGATTGTGGGATCCCCGTCCCTGGAGGGGTTCAGTGCGTGGACAGGGCTTGGAGCAACCTGGTCTAGTGGGAGGTGGCCCTGCCCTGAACTAAATGATGCTGCAGGTCCCTCCCAACCCAAACCAGTCTGTAATTCCCTGTAATTCCGTGTAATTCCATGATTGCCACCTTCACCTTGTGCTCTTGGGCAACTACTCAATGTGAAATGATGTATGCAGGAAGCAGCTCCGTGCTGGGCAACCTTTCTCTGTGAGCCGCCCATGTTATCCCCAGCCCTCTGCCCACAATCTGGGATCCAGGAATGTCCTCCCCACCTCCGAAGCCCGCGTCCCAGTTCCGGTTGGGATCCACGCCGTAGCACACGCTGCCCGGCACCTTGGAGCGCGTCTTCCTCCACATGCGGTTCTGCAATGGAGGGGCGTCTTACGAGGGGGCCAAACCCGGGGGCTGTGCCAGAGCTGCTGCCCACGGAGGCTTCCATTCCCAAGGGATGGCTGCCATTCCCAAGGGATGGCTGCCATTCCCGAGGGATGGCTCCCAGGCATGATCCCGGGATTATTCCTGATGGGCCAAGGGTGAAAAACCGAAGGGGCAGAGTATTTGGAGGGAGTAAGATGGGTTAGACGAGCGTGTCTGCCCCGCTCGGCGCAATTCCTTCTCCCAGCACTACAAGCCGGCCTTTGGGAGCCCACCTCCCTCTGTTATTCCCTGGAAGAGCGTTCCAGCTCTGGGCCCGCCTGCTCACCGAGGTGTGGGTGTACACGAAGCCATCAGGATTGGCCACGGGCAGCAGGAAGAGGTCCATGGTGTCCAGCAGGGAGGTGATGAAGGTGTCGGTTCCATAGTCGGAGGCGATCTAGGCAGAGGCAGCTCCCGGTTATCCGCCTGTGCCTCTCCCTGACATCCAGGCTTTCCCAGGCTGGGACACTCTCAGGCTTTGGGGCAGGGGAACAAGAACTGTCTGCAGGCCAGGGAATCCCTGCCATTCTCGAGGCTCCTGGATGGGGACAAGAGAATTCCCCCACCCTTGTCCCAGGGAACGGGCCTGGGTCGGCACTGGGATGGAGATGGAGTGGGAATACTCGATGGTGCTGCCCTTCTGTGGTGCTTTGGCCATTTCCAGCAGCACTGAAATGTTTGAAATGCTTTACATTCATACCGAGGAGGAGGTTTGGGCCTTGCTGGGGAAGGTGACCAACCACACAGCATTCCCTGCACCGGGAGGGGCGAGCAGCCAAATGACCCCGAAGTCCTTGGGTGTTTGTGTAAATACCAGCCCTCTTTTTGTCCCCAGTTTCACCCGAACTGCTGCCCTTTGCCTCCCTGAACCCAGACACTGCCTTGGGGCCCCAGGCCTGGGCAGCCACAGCGTCCCCTCGGTGCAGGCTGGGTTCCACGAGGGGTGGGTGAAAGTGGACAGACGTGACATCCTGGGGACACCCAGACATTCCCGGGCCAAAGCAGAGCTCAGGGCACCTTGTTGGCAATCCAGAGGGCGCTGGCCTGGGTGACCCACTCCCGGGAGTGGATGCCGGCATCGAGCCAGATGGCGGGACGGTTGGAGCCACCGGTGCTGAACTGGGGAGGGAACAGAGAGGTTGAGATCACTCTCCGGCCAGGAACATCCCACTGGAGCCGGGTGGGACCATCGGGAATGCCCCCCCGCCGAGAGCCGTGCCCGCTCCCCCGGGCTGCCCCGTGCCACCTGCCCTACCTTGAGCACGTACAGAGGCCGCTGCTCATAGGAGTGCCCGATCTGGATCTTCTCCACGAAGCTGTACTCTGAGGCCAGGTGGTCCAGCTCCGCGTAGATCTGCAAGGACAGGGCGTGGGGTCGTTCAGGACACGTCTCCTGGGCCCGGGGACTGGCTTGGGTTGCAAGGGAGTGTAAAGTCCATCCCACTCCTACCGACACCTTCCTGCTGCTCCTAAATTTCCTGGGGTGTTTTGGACCTTGGGATCGACACCCCAGAGGTTTTCAGCCTCTCAGAATCCCAGACTGATTTGGGTGGGAAGGGACCTTCAAGCCCATCCAGTCCCACTCCTGCCATGGGCAGGGACACATCCCACCATCCCAGGTTGCTCCAAGCCGTGTCCAGCCTGGCCTTGGGCACTTCCAGGCTCTGGGCAAGGAGCTCTTTATGGGTCTATTTCAAGATTCCTTTATTTCTCTGCTCCTCCTGAGGCTCCGAGGGAAGGGCTTTGGCAGAGCAAGGTTTGCCCAGTGCTCTGGGGGGGCTGCACTGACTGTCCTGACCACCAGATGAACACAGAGAAATACAAATCCCTGTGCCAAGGGGCTGGGAAAACACTGAGATTCCAGCACACGGTGTTGGACGGAAGGCAGAAGGAGGAGAAGCCTCTCCCCTGGGGCACTCACTTCGTCCAGGGTGTGGTAGGTGCCAAAGTCAAAGCTGGTGCCGCGCTCCCTCTGCGCCGCCCGTGCCATCTCCTGCTTCTCCTGGTCCAGGACATCCTAAAGCAGCAATTCAAATGGGAAGAAAAGGCTGAGCCGATTGGAAAAAGATGTAAAAAAGCAGTGTCTGTGCTGAGTTAACCGTGGAATCACAGAATGGCTGGAGTTGGGAGGGACTTAAAGATCAGCCAGTTCCAACCCCAACACCTCCCACTGGCCCAGGTTGCTCCAACCTGGCCTTGAACACTCCCAGGGATCCAGGGGTAGCCACAGCTTCCCTGGGATTTCTATCCTAGCCCCTCCCCACCCTCCCACACACCAATTCCTTCCCAATATCCCCCCTATCCCTGCCCTCTGGCAGTGGGAAGCCATTCCCTGTGTTCTGTCCCTCCCTCCCTTGTACCCAGTCCCTGTCCAGCTCTCCTGGAGCACCTTCAGGCCCTGCAAGGGGCTCTCAGCTCTCCCTGGAGCCTTCCCTTCTTCAGCTCTCCCAGCCTGGCTCCAGAGCAGAGGGAATCCAGCCCTGGAAGCATCTCCAGGGCCTCCTCTGGCCTCTCTGGCTGAGACTCCATTTTGGGATTATTGCTCCTGGGAAAACATGGGATCAGTGCCCAGGTGGGTGACTTTTCTCCTGAGTTGCTCCTGACAGAGCTCACTGAATTGTGAGGAACTCTGGCTGTGATTCCCAAATATCTGTGGCCAAAACACCACGTGAAGTTCCTCAGGGAGCCTCCAAGTTTAGAGATGTCCCTGCTCAATGGATTGTTCTTGAGGAATTAACCCACAGCCTATGGAAACAGTGGGAGAAGCTCACAGAAAACAGTTATGGAAGAGCCCATGTTGTGAAGGAGGCCGGGTTGGGAATGCCTGGCTCTTTCCAGAAGATAGGAAAGCACCACATGTGCCATTTCCTACCTGCAGGTCTTCGATCAGGATGGAATACTCAATCCCATGGGATTCCAGGAAGACTTTCACTGACTGGACGCTGGGAGCGGGAACTCTCACATCCACAGGGATGGCGTAGGCAGAGGGGTTTATCCAGAAATCCAGCTGGAAAGAGGAAGAAGGCTTTGGATCCTGCAAGCAGCTGTTCCAGAGCTCCAGGAATGCTGGTTTCTCCCAAATCCAGCCGTTCCCACAGTCTGGAACTCCAAACTCACTCCAACCTGGAGAGAAACCCCCAGTAATACACCAAAAGCAGGAGCCTCCTGCTGGCATTTCCCAACTTCAGAGCTTTGGCCCCAAAGGCCAGGGGGAATTTGATGTGTTTGTATTTTTATACGATGATTATTTTCCTGCTCTCCCTTTCACTGGGAACAGTTCCAAGGAAAACCTCCACGTGATAGCTTTAGGTGACCCCAAACCTGCTGGGTTTAGTTCCCTTTTCTCTCTGCTTTGCTCAGGCTTTCCCAAATTTTCATTTCCATACTATCCAACGAACCTTAAAGACACCAGTGCTAAAAATTCCCACCAGTAAGGACAACAACCTGGAATTCCACAGCATGTTTTTGTCTTTCAATTCAGTACAAACCAGCCAAAAAAATTCCTTCCCCAGTGCTGGGAGAGAAGCACAAAACTCCCGCCATTCCCACTTGAAAAACAGTAAGATTTTAATTCATTTTAATAATGATCAAGAGCAGAATAATCCAAATATGATGTAAAACCAGGAGGAAAAAATATCAACTCAGGCCCTCCTTAAGGCTGAGCTGGTCCTGGGACTCAGGGAGCAAATATAACGCACTGGGACAGTAAATTTACTCCCAGAGTGACCCAAACGTTCCAGATGGGATGCAAATCCCTGTGCTGCCCCTTTCCCATGGAGGGGCATTCCAAAATCCCCCAATGTACCTGGAGGTGCTCCAGGGATTCCAGGAGCTGCAGCTGCTTCACCTGCTCCTCATTCTTGGTCTTGATCCGGAGCACTTGGTGCCTGCAACAAAGCAGGGCCCTCAGGGACAGCCTCGGGGCGTCGCCGAGGTCATTAATTCCGCGGGTTAATTGGTTTGATGAGCCTGACTTGGGTCACCCCAGAGTCCCACCCACAATGGCCACTCACAAGACAAACAATGGGCGGGTTTTAACCCCAGAGAGGAGACACTTTCCCTCCAGGTCCCTCTCCAAGGGATGAGGTTCTGTCATGGAACCAAGTAGAATAACACTTTTCCAATTCAATAACTTATAATTGGATCCTCCATCCCTGGGAGTTTTATTTCAGGAATGGGCTCCTCTGGGAATTGCCCACAGCTGCTGGATAGGACGGGATTGTTTGGGATTCAATGATCAAAACAGCTACTCCTGGCCTTACAAATCCCTGGGTTGGGTAAATTATATGTTATTTATCATTATTAATCTTTAAATCTTCCCATAGACATTTCCTCACTGGGATCCAACTCAGGATTTATCTATCAGGTTTTTCACCATCTTTGATCACTGAGGTTCTTCCACTGTCAGGAAATACACCAGGAGATCATTTTTGCAACTCACAGAAGACAAACCTCTGGAATTTAATGGCTGGAAATGAGGATTTGAGTCATTCAGAAAGGCAGAAATAAGAGAAAAAGGGGGAAATCAAGCTGGCAAACCAAGGGGAACCAGTGAGATCCCAAGCCAGGTTGTGGGTCCTCAGCTCTGCTTTGGGCTGGACTAGATGTGTCGGGACCAAGCCCTGAGCTTTGCACTGGGGTTGAGCTCCAGCTCAGGGCTCGGGGAACAGCAAGAGCCAAAGCAAGGCCTCGGAGGAGCGGGAATTCAGGAGCCCTCCTCGGAAAATCAGAAGGGAGAGAGGCTCTTGCAGAGCCCGGAGCAACATGATAAACCAGTCAGGAAAGGCAAGGAATGAGCCCCAGGCAGGTTTAGGAAAGCTCAGATCCCAAAAGACAAGGACCGGATGGAAGCTCCAAGGCAAAGTTCCTCCAACTCACCCCACGAAGGTTTCCAGGCACAGGGAAGCCCCGAGGAGGGCACTGAGGATGAGAACCAGCTTCATGTTCGCCGGGAGTTCGGCTCGGCCTGGAAAAGTGGGAATTTATACTGGGCTTTATCTCCTGATAAGCCGTATCTGATCCAGCCTATCGCTCCACATGCCCCGGCTCCCAGATTTGTCAGCCCCTCCAAGGCCAATGTCACCTCCATGGACAGAATTCCCAGGGCATGTCCAAGCAGGGGGGAAGGAATCGTTCCCAGAGCGGCGCCCACGGAAATGTGTGTGCTTTCACACGCTCTCTGAGGCCCAGGAAAACGGGAGCCAGCCCAGCCCTGCCTGGAATTTTATCCTGGAGAACTTTACTTATGTCCCCTTGGTAAAGGGGCCCAGAGGTTGGAGTTGTCCTTATCCGTGGGGAAGGAGTACAGGCAGTCTGCTGGCTCAACTATGGGAATATTCTCTCTGCCTTTTGGTTGTGGGAACGTCCAGCTGTGGCTGTTCCAGAATGACACGCAGGGCCTGGAGAGGATTTTGTTTATCCCATTAAAAATGTCACTGAGGAAGAACCAGGAGCTGGATCCACTCTTTGTTTATCCCAATAAAATGCTACTGAGGGACAGCCAGGAGTTGCCCCTGCTGTCACACCTCCAGGGGGCATTCCTGGGAATATGGGATGGAAGGTGGCTCAGCTGTTCAATCCATCACAAGAGAGCGGGGTAAGGAATTCCCTGACAATTCCCAGAGGAAGCTGTTAATAAGGATGATACTACAGCCCTTTCCAGCCCCTCCCTGCTGTTTCTCCTCTCTCTTCCACTCCCACCTGATCCCTCCAGAGCCAGGGAGTCCTGCCATGTGTTCAGGCTCCAAGCAAGCCTTTCCCTCCCATGTTTTTGGGAACAAGGGGAGCCTCAGGCAGGGATTCCGCCTGCTCTGGAGGGTAGGAATTAGTCTCCTTGCAACTGCTGTGTCTTGGGGGCATGTGAAGAGCACAAACCCTCAGGTCTTGGGGTGTAACCTTGGAAAACAACGTCAATCAAACACCAGGTATTTATCCCAGGAGACAGGACCCATCATGGGAATATTTCTGGAACCACAGTAGTTCTGGGGGAACTCAGACCCCGCCTGTATCTTACGGGTTTCAGAATTCCATAAGGAATCACCAAACTGCCCATAGCACCTCCCACGGATTCACTCTTGGAAAACAGGAAGGAGGGAGTTAATCTGGGGCAGAATTAGAGCTTTTCTCATTACTCATTCTACATCCCTCACGGATTCAGAGGCTGCCAAGAGGTCACAGGGGATGGCAGGATCCAAAACATCCCACCCAGCTCCAAGTGCCCCGACCAGCACCATCCGGGGCCTCCTCCCACAGCACTGAAGGAGCTGCACTTCAATCCAAACCTTTGCACCACTCCTGATCCCACCCCACGTGCTGCAGAGCCCTCCAGCTCCCACCTCCCATGGGGCCACGAGGTCCTGCAGGGCTTGGACATGAGCCACAGGTTTGGGAGAGGTGGGAACGAGTCCAGAGGAGATCCTGGAGATGCTCCCAGGCAGGGTTGGATTCCCTCTGCTCTGGAGCCAGGCTGGGAGAGCTGGGAATGTTCAGTCTGGAGAAGGGCAGGATCCAGGGAGAGCTGAGAGCNGTGGAAGGTGTCCCTGCCCATGGCAGGGATGGCACTGGATGGGCTTTCAAATCCCTTCCCACCCAAACCATCCTGGGATTCTGAGAGGCTGAAAACATCTGCAGTATCAATCCCAGGGTCCAAAACACCCCAGGAAATTCGGGAGCAGCAGGAAGACAAAGGTGATGGCCAGGCAGGTGGGGTGAGGGACCTCAGCACGGGCAGCCTCACCCAGGGGATCCTCCCAGAGGAGCAGAGCAGGTGTGATGGCACTGACCAGGAACCAGGTCCTCAGGGATGTCCCACGGCAGCTCCACAGCCAGGACGGCACCAAGGCCAAGGCCAAGCGTCCTGCAAACCCAGCGCAGCTCAGACAGGCCCAGACTACCGACCTCAGCTTAAATGGGGCTCCCACCCCAGGGCGTAGGGTGGGGGCCCCACATCGGCCCAGCCAGGGTAATTTATGCTCCCAATAAGGGCCCTGCACTTGGGCTGGGCAGGGCGGGACATCCCGTGCACGCTGTCCCACCGGGCTGTGGAGTCACGGGCTGAGTCAGGGATACCCGAGGGAGGGAAAGGTTAAATGAGCCTCCTCCAACCACACTGCCCAAAACTGCCGGGCTGGAGAATCCCTGGGCTTGGAAAAGCCCTCCAAGACCATCCAGTCCAACTGTCCCCAGCACTGCCGATGCCACCACTGCCCTCGTCCCCAAGTGCCACATCCATAGGGATTTGAAATCCCTCCAGAGATGGGGACTCCACCCTGCCCTGGGCTGCTGTGCCAGGGCTGGACAGCCCTTTCCATGAGGAATTTCCCCACTATCCCACCTGCCCCTGCCCTGGCCCAGCCTGAGGCCGTTCCCTCTCCTCCTGTCCCTGTTCCCTGGGAGCAGAGACCAACAACCACCTTTTCAGATGACTCCAATACTTTAACATTGGCACTTTTCAAGTGCCATCATTTGATGACCAGCCAACTAGAAAGGCCTCAAAAGTCATCAAATTTGGGTGCAGTCAGTCCTTTTTTGTAAAGTCTGACCCCTCTGTTGTTGCCCATCTCCCACCAAGGTACAGTGTTGTAGCCTCTCCTGCTGGGAGGGAAACCCCAGAAAGTTAGGAAAGTTATCCCAGTTAGGAAAGAAATCCCAGAGAAGTTTCACCTTTGGACAGAAACATTTCTTTTCTCATCTTCTTGGCTTGGTCTGTGACACCAACACGGTGAAGGACTCCTGGATGATCAGAGTTAATTGGCTACAACGCCGATTCATGTTGGATTCCTGGAGAGGGAATAATTATTCCTGTAAATAATGGATTAATGCCACGTTCCCAATCCACCAGGCACCTTGGAAATGCCCTGAATAAAGAAGGAATAGGGATACATACATGTGACTGGTGTAGTTTTGGAAGCAGAGCCTTTATTTTTGATCCCCCTGGAAAACCCACAATGGTGCAGCTTGTTTCCAACTGGATTTTCCTTAAATGAGGAAATCAAGCCCTTTGCAGGGTAGTCCCCAGCCAGCTCCATGGGATCATGCTGGAGCTTGGCATTTTAGCTCCCAATCCCTGGAGATTAAGGGCTGGTTCTCCCAGTGACACCATTCCCTGAGATAATTACAAGCAACAACAATTCCCGAGGTTGGGAAAGCCTCTCCAGGCAGGTTTGGGTGAGTCCCACGGGAACCTCCTGCTGAGGGCCAGCAGGTGTCAGCAGGAAACACAGAAACAGCTCATGTCCTACAGGAATTATGGAAGTGCCAGCACAGGAGCAGGGCAGGATTTCCACCCTCGGCCCCTTCGAGTCTTCCTCATCCCCATCACATTCCTTTCCATCCAGTTCCCCGATGGTGCAGGGAACATGGGGTTGTTCTGCCAGTAAATCCATCAAGGGGACCCCCAAAACAGGGACTCCCAGGGAGCCTCCTCCTGGGCCGTGGGGCTGTCCCCCCTCCAAGGGGTGTTTTGGGGTCAGAACAGCCTTTCCTCCTCCTTAAATCTACAACGCAAGGCAGGCTGGGTTGCCCTCAGGTCCTGGCGGTGTTTTGGGGATCTGGGGTGGGATTCACCTCCTTCCTGGAGCTGGAATTGGCACTGAAACAACTGCCCGTCCTCTGTGACTGATTCACCCTGTCCTGGAACAGCTGTCTGAGACCAGAAGGGAAATGAGGCTTTAACAGCCCTTCAGTATTATCTCCAGGCTGTGCTTTCCTTCCTTTCCAGAGTTAAAGCCACGAGGCTTCCAAACCCAACCCAATCATCAACAAACATGGATCTACCAAACCAGCTCTCCTCCTGGTTTTTATTTGTCCCCTTCCCTTCTCTCTCTCTTCCCTTGCTCTCCCTATTTAATGTTGCCAATAACCAGCTTTTGGGCAGGCCCTGGCACAGGTTCCCAGAGAAGCTGGGGCTGCCCCTGGATCCCTGGAAGTGTCCAAGGCCAGGCTGGAGCCACCAGGGATAGTGGAAGGTGTTGGGGTTGGAACTGGATGGGCTTTAAGGTCCCTTCCATCCCAAACCATTCCATGATTCCATGATTTTTTTACAAAGAAATAACACACTCCAGCAGCACCCTTGGACAACTTGGATGTTACTGCATTTGCACCAACCAGAAGCAGAGTGGGGAAAAAAAATGGTGAAATAAGCTGGGTCTCCTGGAAAATCAGGCTGCCCCAGAGCCCCTTTCTTTGGGAAAGCTGGGGCTGAATGACACAACCCTGTCGTTGCCAGGATGGCAGAGTGGGTGTGGAGTCACAGCCGCACAGAGATGAGTGTGGTTGTACTGAAACACAAAGTTACACCGGCACAGAAACTGGACGTTGCACAGAAATACAAAGTTACACCTGGACAGAAATACAAAGTTACAGCTGTACAGAAAAATGAAGTTACAGCTGTACAGAAAAATGAAGTTACAGCTGTACAGAAATATGGGATTGTGCTTGTATAGAAACATGAGGTTGTGGTTGTATGGAAGTGTGAGGTTACACCTGGACAGAAAAACGAGATTATGCCTGTACAGAAATCTGAAGTTACATTGGTATAGAAATAGGAATTTGTGCTTGTACAGAGAAATTAGGTTACACCTGCACCGAAATAGGAGGCTGCACATGTACAGAAATACAAAGTTACACCTGGACAGAAATACCAAGTTGTGGCTGTACAAAAATACAAATTTATGAAAAATATGAATATGACCCTTCTACAGAGACAGGAAGCTGTGCTTGTTCAGGTGTATGAGGTTGTGCTTGTACAGAAACATGAAGTTACGCTGGTGTGGAAATAAGAAATTGTGCTTGTATAGAAATGCAAATTTACACCTGTACAGAAATATGAACTTAGGCTTGTACAGAAACATGAGGTTGTGCTTGTATGGAAGCCTGAGGTTACACCTGGACAGAAATATGAGGTGGTGTTTGTACCAAAATACAAAGTCATGCCTGTAAGAAATACAGTTACACTGGCACAGAAACATGCACTTGTGCTTGTACTGGAATAGGAGGTTACACCTGTACAGAGACACAAAGCTGTGACTGTACAGAAATATGAAGTTGTTCTTGCACAGGTATTTGGTTACGCCTGGACAGAAATCTGAAGCTGTGCTCGCACAAGTGACACCCCCACAGACCTCTGAAGTGACCCCCCCACACACACACACCTCTGAGGCGACACCCACACACACCTCTGAAGTGACCCCCCCCCCAACTCTGAGGTGACACCCACACTCAGAACTCTGAGGTGACACCCACACTCAGAACTCTGAAGTGACACCCCCAC
>VWZG01009353.1:1386-12962 GCA_013396735.1 Grallaria varia | reverse complement strand
GGAGGGGATATTTGGGGAGGGGAGTGCAGAAGTTTGGGAGGGGGAGATGTGGGGTTTGGGATGGGAGGGGGAAGGTTTGGGGAAGGAGAGGGTTTGGGAAGGGGGTTCGAGGAGAGCTTTGGGGAAGGGGAGAGGGGAGCTTTGAGGGTGGGCTAGAAATGAGGTGGGGGGGACATGTGGGGGCTCCCTGGCTGGGACGTGGCTGTTTCCTTCATGTCAGGTGTTACTGGACATAAAGGAGCAAACAGAAACAAGGGGTTTGCCGTTACAGAGAACGCTTTGTTACCTCCCCAAACGAGCAGGAGCCTTCCATAAAATTACTGCAGAACGGTGCAAGGCCTCACCTCCCTGTGCCCCTGGAGGAGGCAGGAGCTTCCCCTCCCTCTGGAAGTTCCTGTTGTTCAAAAATAATTCAAATTATTCACAGCTGAGATGGAAATGTGGCCCTCCTTGTCCCTTTTCTGGAGGAGGCAGGAGTTTCCCCTCCCTCTGGAAGCTCCTGTTATTCACAAATAATCCAAATTATTCCCAGCTGAGGTGGAAATGTGGCCTGGCTGTGTGTCCCTGGAGAAGAGGAGCTGACAGGTGTCCCCTTTGCTGTCTGTCCCTCCCCAGGCAATGACACCCCCCAGGAGCCCCGACACGTCTCTCATGGACCTGGCAGTGAGGATGAGGAAACAGGCGGAGTCCAGGAAGGTGGTCCTGGCCTGGGGCCTCCTCAACATCTCCGTGGCAGGGCTGATCTACATGGAAATGTGAGCTCCCTGTGCCCTGGCACCACGTGCGATTCCCACCTGAGTTCCCGCTGAATTCCCGCTGAATTCCTATGGAATTCTCACTGAACTCCCCCTGAATTCCTGCCAAATTCCCTGCTAATTCTCACTGAATTCCTGTGGCATTCTCACTGAATTCCTGATGAATTTCCGCTGAGTTCCCACTCAATTCGCTCGCAATTCCACCTGAATTCCCGCTGATTTCCCCCTGAATTCCTGCAGAATTCCCTCTGAATTCCTGCTGAATTCCCACCGAATTCCCACTGAATTCTCCCTGAATCCCTGCCAAATTCCCACGGAATTCTCACTGAATTCTCCCTGAATCCCTGCCAAATTCCCACGGAATTCTCACTGAATTCTCCCTGAATCCCTGCCAAATTCCCCGCTNCCTGCTGAATTCTCACTGAATTCCTGTGGAATTCCCACTGAATTCTCCCTGAATCCCTGCCAAATTCCCACGGAATTCTCACTGAATTCCTGTGGAATTCTCACTGAATTCCTGATGAATTCCTGCCGACTTCCCACTCAGTTCCCCGGAATTCCAGCTGATTTCCCCCTGAATTCCTGATGAATTCCTGATGAATTCCCACTGAATTCCTGATGAATTTCTGCTGAGTTCCCACTNCTGAACTCCCCCTGAATTCCTGCTGAATCCCCCCAGAATCCCCCCCTGAATCCCCACCGAATCCCAGTGCGTGGTTTGCCTTTCAGGACTGGGAAGCTGCTGAGCACGTACTACAACATCGCCTGCCTCCCGCTGTGGTACCTCGGTGAGTGCCCCCGGGCCAGCCGAGCCCCTTGTCACCGGTCCTTGCTTTTTTCCCCTCGTTTATATTTCATAGAATTGTGAGATTCCCTTTTTGAGGAATAGCCATCCTGTTTGAAAAAGTAAATCTTAAGATGTCTGAGTTCAATCTCACAATGACTAAATGAAGTCTTATCAGAGCTAAACTAGACCTTAAAGTATCTGAATTAGACCTCAAAATGTCTAAGTTACATCTTAAAATATCTGAATTAGACCTCAAAATAACTAAGTTAAATCTTAAAATATCTGAACTAGACTTTAAAATATCTGTTAGACTTTAGAATATCTGAATTAGACCTTAAAATATCTAAGTTAAGTCTTAAAATATTTAAGTCTTAAAATAGGTATTTTAAGATCTAATTTAATAAGGTAGACCTTAAAATATCTGAACTAGACTTTAAAATATCTAAGTTAGACCTCAAAATATCTAAGTTAAATCTTAAAGGATCTGAATTAGACCTTACAATATCTGAATTAGGCCTTACAATGTCTAAGTTAACTCTCCAAACATCCAAACGAGTCCCGGCACAGCGAGGAGAATGGTCTGTGGTTGTTCCCTCGGAAGGTGGAGCAGCCCCAGACTGGCAGCGCTGGCACTGACTGTGTTTTGGCAGCAGCGTTTGTGCCGGTGCCGTGTGTGTGCTTGTCCCCTGTCTGTGCCAGTGCCATGTGTGTGCCTGTCCCTTGTCTGTGCCAGTGCCATGTGTGTGCCAGTCCCCTGTCTGTGCCAGTCCCCTGTCTGTGCCAGTCCCTGTCTGTGCCTGTCCCGTTTGTGCCAGTGCCACGTTTGTGGCAGTCCTCTGTTTGTGCCTGTCCCCTGTTTGTGCCAGTCCCCTGTTTGTGCCAGTGCCGCGTCTGTGCCCGCCCCCTGTCCGTGCCAGCCCCCTGTCTGTGCCCGTCCCCTGTCTGTGCCCGTCCCCTGTCTGTGCCCGTCCCCTCTCTGTGCCCGTCCCTTGTCTGTGCCCGTCCCTTGTCTGTGCCCGTCCCCTGTCTGTGCCCATCCCCTCTCTGTGCCCATCCCCTCTCTGTGCCCATCCCCTCTCTGTGCCCATCCCCTCTCTGTGCCCATTCTCGCTCTGTGCCCATCCTGTGTCCGTGCCAGCCCCCTCTCTGTGCCCATTCCCTCTCTGTGCCCGTTCTCACTCTGTGCCCATCCTGTGTCCGTGCCCGTCCCCTCTCTGTGCCCGTCCCCTCTCTGTGCCCGTCCCCTCTCTGTGCCCATTCTCTCTCTGTGCCCATTCTCGCTCTGTGCCCATCCTGTGTCCGTGCCAGCCCCCTCTCTGTGCCCGTCCCCTCTCTGTGCCCGTTCTCGCTCTGTGCCTGTCCCCTCTCTGTGCCCGTCCCGTGTCCATGCCCAGGTGCTGAGGGCCCGCCGTGTGTGTGTTGCAGAGTTCGCCCTGGCCTTGCTGTTCAGCCTCAACGCCCTCTTCGATTTCTGGCAGTACTTCACCTACTCGGCGGCGCTGGCGGGGCTGGGCGGCAGCCCCGGGCAGCAGGTCACGGGCTGGCTGCGCCGGGCAGGTGGGCACCGAAATCCCCTCCCTCATCTCCTGCTTTGGGGTTGTCTCCTTGCTTTGGGGTTGTCTCCTTGCTTTGGGGTTGTCTCCTTGCTTTGGGGTTGTCTCCTTGCTTTGGGGTTTTCTCCTTGCTTTGGGGTTGTCTCCTTGCTTTGGGGTTGTCTCCTTGCTTTGGGGTTGTCTCCTTGCCTTGGGGTGGTGTTTTCTCAAGTGCAGGGTCCTTCAGGGAAGGTTGTTCTGCTTCACCTCGTCTGGCACGAGCTGTGAACTGAGCTGGGTCTGGGGTTATGCAGGGAGAAGGGTTGGCCTTGGTGGTCATTGTGGGTCCTTTCCACCTCCAAATGCTCCGTGGTTTTGGGAATTACCTGCTAGAATTGTTAGAATTCGTGTTCAAATTCACAACCACAGTTACGATTGTGGGGAGAACTGGAGCAGAAACAAAGACTTATCATGAGGTTATCATGAGAACGTTCTCCACGTTATTGAGGTTATCATGAGAACATTCTCCAGGTTGTTGAAGTTATTATGAGAACTTATCCAGGTTATTGAGGGTGTCATGAGAATGTTCTCCAGGTTATTGAGGGTCTGATGAAAACATTCTGTGGGTTATTGAAGTCATGAGAACATTCTCTGGGTTATTGTAGTTATCATGAGAATGTTCTCCAGATTATTGAGGTTATTATGAAAACGTTCTCCAGCCTATTGAGATTATTATGAGAATGTTCTCCATATTATTGAAATTATAATAACGTTCTCCAGGTTATTGAGGTTATTATGAGAACGTTCTCCAGGTTATTATGAGAATGTTCTCCGGATTATTGAGATTATTATGAGAATGTTGTCCACATTATTGAAGTTATAAGAACGTTCTCCAGGTTATTGAGGTTCTGATGAGAACATTCTCCAGGTTAATGAGATTATTACGAGAATGTTGTCCACATTATTGAAGTTATTATGAGAATGTTCTCCAGGTTATTGAGGTTATTATGAGAATGTTCTCCAGGTTATTATGAGAATGTTCTCTGGGTTATTGAGATTATTATGAGCATGTTCTCCACATTATTGAAGTTATTATGAGAACGTTCTCCAGGTTATTGAGGTTCTCTTGTGGACGTTCTACAGGTTATTGTAGTGCCTGCTAACACTGACCTGCCACTGGAAGTTGCAGATTTGGTGCAGGCTGGGCTCCTGAGTCTGTGTCCCCTTCAGCAGTTTCTGGGTGTCCCTGTGTCACCGGGGCGGTCCCTGAGGCAGCGCAGGGGGTGTGTGCTGACCCTGTGTGTGTCCCCCAGCCGTGCAGGTGACCCCTCCGTGGGATTCGGCTGCCAAGAGGGTGCTGCCCGTGCCGCCGTCGCCACCGCTGCAGGGGCAGTGCGTGCTGAGCTACAGCCCGTCGCGCTCGCCCAGCGCCAAGTTCTCGGCGGGCTGCCTGGGCGGGTACAGCCCGCAGGGGCTGCCGGCCCTCGGCGGTGCCAGCCCCACACCCGCCGCGCCCCTGCCCTACTCGCCCGGCAGCGGCGCCTACGCCAAGGTACGGCCACACACACACCCCGGCACGGCTGATCCCGCCAAGGACACATCCACAGGCCTTGCCTTCCCCCCGCAGGTGCCCAGCCTCGGCCACTCTCCCAACGGATCGCCCTACGCCGCGGGCACCGGCGTGGGGGACGGCACTGGCGTGAGGGCCCACCACCGCTTCTCCCCCATACTCTACAACAATGCCACCCACAAGGAGGACTACATCACCGACATCAAGTCCCTGGACAGCTTCCTGAGGAACGAGGAGGAGAAGCAGCACAGGGTCCATCTGGGTAAAGGAATGGGAGCGGGAAGGGTTGGCTTTGGTGGATGTTGGAAGGCGTTGGCTTTGGTGGAGGTTGGAAGGGTTGGCTTTAGTGGAGGTTGGAAGGGTTGGCTTTGGTGGATGTTGGAAGGCGTTGGCTTTGGTGGAGGTTGGAAGGGTTGGCTTTGGTGGATGTTGGAAGGCGTTGGCTTTGGTGGAGGTTGGAAGGCATTGGCTTTGGTGGAGGTTGGAAGGCATTGGTTTTGGTGGACATTGGGCTGTTGTGGGTGAGGAAAGTACCAATGAACAGACCATTTGTGGGAGTCCCCTGGCGAAGGGGGAGCCTGGCAAAGGCAACTGCTCTCACTGAGCAGTAGGATGTGGGGTAAAACACCACCACAGGTTTAGGAGCTTCAGGCAGTGTTCCTCCAAAGTATTCCCTTGGATGGGATCTGTGCCACTGGGAATGGGAGCTCGTGGATTATTTGTGTAGAAATTGCTGGCTGCAGCGGGCTGTGAGGGGATGGTCACTCATGAGAGGGGGTTTCAGACAGAGGGGCTGAACCCAGGCAGGTTTTACCCTGGATAGGGACAGTCAGGATAAGGATAAAGGGGATGAACCACCCCAGACAGGTTTTGCCCTGGATAGGGACAGTCAGGATAAGGATAAAGGGGATGAACCACCCCAGGCAGGTTTTGTCCTGGATAGGAACAGTCAGGATAAGGATAAAGGGGATGAACCACCCCAGGCAGGTTTTGTCCTGGATAGGGGACACTAAATAAGGATGAGCGCAGTGTTTATGCAGAGTGACTTCAGTGTGTTCCTCCACACTGACTTGAGCCTGTGCTGACCTGGCAGTAGTTGTGTGTGACTGCAATGACTGAATCCCTTCAGGAGGTTCGGATTCCAGCTCTCCATCCGGCAGCCCAACCTTTTGGAACCACGGGCGGTCCATGGCAGACCATGCCCAGATCCTGCGGAAGTTCCAGTACCAGCTGGCCTGCAGGTCCCAGGCGCCCTCAGCACACAAGGACGAGGCTGATCTCAGCTCCAAACAGGCTGCAGAGGAGGTAAATCCACCAGCCAAAGGGCTCAGGGGGGAGAGACAGGCCTTGGAAATGGCCAGCTCTGTGCAGAGCTCGGGATTGGGACTGGCGGGGAGGAAAGTCCTCTGGGGTTTATCCAGCTGCCCTCCTTTGAAGTGGCAGGGCCTGTCACAGACCCCAAAGCTCGGGGGTTCTGAGAGGTTCTGCTGCTCTCCTGCCACAGGTCTGGGCACGGGTGATGATGAACCGGCAGCTCCTGGACCACATGGATTCCTGGACAGCCAAGTTCAGAAACGTAAGTGCATCTCCAAGGAATGCCTGGGCTCCGAAAACAAGGAGGGTGGGGAAATCTCTGCCCAAGATGGGCACAACTGCAGTGCCTGAGGGCGGGTTGGGCTGGGCTCCCCAAATCCCACCCAAAGGGTTTGTCATCTCCCTGATTTCCTGGAACGAGCAGGAGAGGGAGTGGAGCCATTCAAGTAGACCCAAAAGTCCACGAAAATGGACCCCAAAATTACCTTAACTGTTGGAAGGCCGTGATTCCTAATCCCCCTTATTGTGCAAAAAATCTTTACTGATACAGAGTTGTTTTCCCAACCCCTTCCCATTGAATTTTCTGTCCTTCCAGGGGTTACTAAAGGGTCACTTAAACCCTGCCCGACTTGATAATGAAATGATTTCCCTCCTTCATGGCCCCAGTGTGTCTGTTGTTAAACCTGTGTGCAGCTGTGGGGGGGATCAGCAGGATGTAAACCAAGGCCTGGGGGCTTATTGAACATTCTGACCTGGAATTTCCCCCTTGTCCTCTCCCAGTGGATCAATGACACCATCCTGGTGCCCCTTGTGGAGGAGATGGAGTCCGTGAGCACCCAGCTGAGGAGGATGGGCTGTCCAGAGCTGCAGATTGGAGGTGGGATGAGGCAGCCCCTGGGACTTCCCAGTGGGATTCGGGTGCCGTTGAGTGGCTGTTACAGGAATTCAGTCCTTCTGTTCCCTGTCTGCTCTGTTTTGCTGTGGTCTTTTTTCCACCTCCTGCATTTCATGAATCTGGAGAGGTTCCTCGTAAAACTTGTGGGAATGTTGCTGCTGGCACACGGACACTTGTGTGAAATTCAGAAATGTCTCTTTTTTTTTTTTTCTTTTTTTGCCCCCCCCTCAATTTACTTTTGCAGGCTCAACTCATCATGGATTATTGGCTATTAATGTGTCAGAAAACATTTCCAAAGCAGATGTGCTGTAAATTCTCAGTGTCTCCCTGCAAAGTCTGTCAGCACTATTGTGTGCCTTTACAAATTCTTCCAGTTCTCCTGGAGTTTTGTTTTCCAAGCCACAGTACAATTCTGAAGGAATTGTATCTCCCTCACTGAGAGCTGGCCTTGATACGGTGCATTTTGGTTAAATTCCCACTTTTGGGCTGTTTCCTGCCATGTCTCCTCAGGAGTTTCACCTGTGGGAACTCAGGTGGCTGCTGGTCCTGTCCCCACTTTGCTTCTCTCCCTCTCCTGCCCTTGAATTCCTGCTGGTTCCTCATAGCCTTTGAGGAGGTTTCCTGTGTGGTTGTGGCTGAGGTGGGAGCGTGTGGCAGTGCTGGATCCCTGGTGATCTCGGGTGATCCCGGCTGATCCCTGGCGATGCTGGGTGATCCTGGCTGATCCCTGGTGACCCCTGGGTGATCCCGGATGATCCCTGTTGATTCCCTGGCGATTCCTGGGTGATCCATCCCCTGGCAATCCTGGCTGATCCCTGGAGATCCCGGCTAATCCCTGGAGATGCTGGCTGATCTGTGGTGATCCCTGGAGATCCCGGCCGATCCCTGGAGATGCTGGGTGATCCCGGCTGATCCCTGGCGATGCTGGGTGATCCTGGCTGATCCCTGGTGACCCCTGGGTGATCCCAGATGATCCCTGTTGATTCCCAGCTGATCCCTGGCAATCCCGGATGATCCCTGTTGATTCCCTGGCGATTCCTGGGTGATCCATCCCTGGCAATCCTGGCTGATCCCTGGAGATCCCGGCTAATCCCTGGAGATGCTGGCTGATCCTTGGTGATCTGTGGTGATCCCTGGCTGATCCCTGGAGATCCTGGCCGATCCCTGGAGGTGCTGGGTGATCCCGGCTGATCCCTGGTGATCTGTGGTGATCCCTGGCGATCCTGGCTGATCCCTGGAGATCCCAGCTGATCCCGGGTGATCTCTGGAGATCCTGAGTGATCCCAGCTGATCCCTGGTGATCTCTGGTGCCCACACTGGCTCTCCCTGTGTTCCAGAGGCCAGCATCAGCAGCCTGAAGCAGGCGGCCCTGGTGAAGGCGCCGCTCATCCCCACGCTGAACGCGCTGGTGCCGTACCTGGACCTCACGCCCAACCAGGAGTACCTGGTGGAACGGATCCGAGGTGCGCAGCGTCCCCACCCCAACCCCCACTCCCAGCCAGCAGTGCCCTCCCCTCAGGGGCAGGGGGTGGCACCGGATGCTCTTAGGTGCCCCTTCCAGCCCAAACCATTCCATGATCCCACGACTCCCTCCACACTCAGAATGCCAAGATTAAACCCCCTCACGGCCAAACCCCTCCCCATAATTCCACCTCCCTGCACTGATCCCTTCACCGCCACCCCCCGAGTTGGGCTCTCCCCATTTCGTGCCCCAGAAACACGTGTTAGACCCCTAAACCCAGCACAAAACCTGCTTTCCCACTCGTGGAACCTCAAGGACCTGCACCAATGTTGCTTCCAGAGCTTTCCCAGGGCGGCTGCATGAGCTCTTTCCGCTGGAACGCAGGAGGGGATTTCAAGGGCCGCAAGTGGGACACGGACCTGCCCACGGACTCCTCGGTGAGATTCCAGGCTCCTGGAGACTTGGAGCTGCCCATGTTGTGGGAGAGGCTCCAGAGGGAGCAGCCAGCAGGGATCTGGGTGACAGGGGAAAATTGGGACACTGGAGGAGACAGATTCCATCGCTGGAGTAGGAAACCCACCTGGAGACAGGATTTGATTTCCTGTCTGTGGAATTATGAAATCTCTGGGGCCTGGGACAGCTCTGAGTGTCCCAAGGGGGCGGAACAGCTTAAAAATAATTTACTCAAGGAAACCACCATAAATGCCCCCCCACCCCACCACAATTTCACATTTTTGCTAATTGTGGGGAACACAAAGCTGTGATTTCTGAGGTGCTTCTCCTGGTGCTTTCAGCCCAGGAAAACTGAAGTGTTGCCCAGGAGGCAGATCCTGGTGGGCCCAGGGAGCACCAGAGGCCCCCGGATCACACACGCCCCGATGGGGCTGCCCCACAGAAATGCTGGGATCTCTCCGGGCAGGGCTGTGGGGTGGCCCTCTGGGCACTTCATTCCACACTCCCGGCATTCTCAAAGCTCCTGGGCAGCCCGGATTGTTCCACTGGTTTCTGTGCTGCCTTTCCTGGGGGAAAGGGAGGAGTTTGGCTGGGTGTGGTGTGGGCAGGGCTGTGTTTTGGGGCTGGGGTCGGTGCTTTAGGCACAAAGCTGCTCCTGAGCCTGGGGTTAAGCCAGCCCTACAACCACGGCCTGTCACACGCTGTGACTGACCCCCGGGCTCGGGGCAGGGCCTTTGGGGCCATTCCACTGAGATTTGGGGTTGTTCCCCAGATCCTCATGCACGTGTTCTGCACTTACCTGGACTCCAGGCTCCCGCCTCACCCCAAGTATCCCAATGGGAAAACCTTCACATCCCAGCACTTCATCCAGACTCCAGATAAACCAGGTAAGGCTGGTGCTGAGCTGCCCCTCCCTGTGGGCTCAGCCCAGCACCTCAGAAATGTTGGCTTTTGGACTTTTGAATTCCCAGACACTTCCAATGAGAACGTGTTCTGCATCTACCAGAGCAGCATCAACCCGCCGCACTACGAGCTGATCTACGAGTGCCATGTGTACAGCCTGCCCAAGGTGCTGCCCTGCCCCACTGCCTGCGGGCATTTCCTCGGCTCCCCTGCCTTGGTTTACAGCCCCAGACCCCTTTCTTGGCCCTTCAGGCTGGCCCAGCCTGGGCTCTGCCCACCCTGTGGGGCTCAAGTATCCCCCAAAGTCCCAGCTGTGCTACCTGTTCAGGGAACAGAAGGACCCGGGAGTGGCTCCCTCCTTGGGGGTTTCTGCCAGTTTATGGTGAAATTCACCTTCTTTTAACCCATATTCCACAGTCCCTGAGGTGTTGTCACCCCAAGGGGCCACCAAGCCCGCAGCTTGTCCGTGACAGTTCCCAGGGGGAGGTTTTCAAACTGACAGCGGTCTGTGTGTTCAACCTTTGGTTTCTAAATCCTCCTCTCTCCCCATGGATCCAGGGCAGGAACAACATGTTCCACACCCTGCTCATGTTCCTCTACATCATCAAGACGAAGGAATCCGGGATGCTGGGGTAGGTGTCAGACACCAGGTGGGAAACCATGGCAGGGGGGGCTGAAATCACCTTATTAATGGGGTTTGAGTCATCTTATTAGTGGGGTTGGAGTCATCTTATTAACGGGGTTTGGATTGTCTTATTAGTGGGGTTTGAATTGTCTTATTAGTGGGGTTTGAATCGTCTTATTAGTGGGGTTTGAATCGTCTTGTTAGTGGGGTTTGAATCGTCTTATTAGTGGGGTTTGAATTGTCTTATTAGTGGGGTTTGAATCATCTTATTAATGGAGTTTGAATCGTCTTATTAGTGGGGTTTGAATCATCTCATTAGTGGGGTTTAAATCATCTTATTAGTGAGGTTTAGATCATCTTACTAGTGGGGTCTGAATCATTTTATTAATGGGGTTTAAATCATCTTATTATTGGGACTTGGATCATCTTAGTGGGGTTTAAATCATCTTATTATTGGGGTTTTGATCATCTTATTAGTGGGGTTTAAGTCGTCTTATTATTGGGGTTTAAATCATCTTATTATTGGGGTTTTGATCATCTTATTAGTGGGGTTTAAGTCGTCTTATTATTGGGGTTTAGATCACCTTAATGGGATTTGGATTGTCTTATTAGTGGGGTTTAAATCGTATTATTAGTGGGGTCTGAATCATCTTATTAGTGGGGTTTAAATAATCTTCTTATTGGGGTTTGAATCATCTTAGTGGGGTTTGGGTCATCCTCTGGGGGCCCAAAGAGGGGCTCTTCCCTCCAAGGGGGGCGTTCCCACCACTCTGGGTTTTGCAGGCGTGTGAATCTCGGATTGTCGGGAGTCAACATCCTGTGGATCTTCGGGGAGTAGCAGGACACGGTGGGACACAGTGCCGGGAGCAGCACCTGGTTAAGCCTGGATGATTTAAGCTCAGCTTTGTGGACACGGAGGGCAGACATCTGTAATTCCAGCCTGGATTCTCCCGAGGTGTTGCTCGAAATGCTTCACCTGGAAATGCTCCTGGGAGGGAACTCCAGGCAGGATTCTCCTTCCGGCTCCTCACCCAAAGCAGTGCAGTTTAAACTGAGCTTAACTCACCCAGGCTCAACTAAATCCAGCCCCTCTGAGGGTGCAGCCAGAACAGCCCTCCCCAGGCCCTGCACAGCCACTGATGATCCAGCACTTGGAAGGACATGGCAGCTTCAGGATCGAGGAAATTCCAGCTGGGCACAAGAAAGTTTAGGCTCAGCTTGGCTTTGTTTTATTACAAAACCCCATGAATTTTTACCCCTGATTGTTGGTGTCGTCGTGT
>VWZG01009352.1:191848-224110 GCA_013396735.1 Grallaria varia | reverse complement strand
TCGTGAAGCCTAGCCATGAATAAAGTATAAATGGTTATGATTAGAATTTAAGTTTAAATAATTTAAATTAATCTTTAAATAGTATGGCGAATGCACAGTGAGCTAATTTTCTGCAGCAGTAGCCATCTGGGTAGCATAAGTGCTCCTGCAGTGATGACAGCAGACCGAGGAGGTGCAGTGCAGGAAGGCTTTCAGCCTTTGGACTCAAAACCTATGTTCAGGGTTTGCAGCAAGGTATTCAGAGAATATATGAATATATAACAATGTCACGTACCCTTCTCTTCCAGTATCTTTCTGAAGCTCAATAGGAGCTTTTTAATCCTCAAAAAGATTGCTGCTGCGATAATCCAATCAGATACACATCCTGTGTGGCACTGCCTGGAGATTCACCAGTATTTCCTGTTTCTACTTCAATAATTTATAGTTAAGCAAATATCTTTCAAAAGTGAAGCAACTTTTCACACCCCTTCATCTCTTCTGTTTGTAGATTTTAAGAGTCCAGGTCATAATTTGCCATTAAGCTTGGAACTGGGCTAATTATGGTGTTTATTAGAGAGGGGGAAAGCAAACATTAACTTTCAGCTTTTGACTCTCATTATGCTGCTATATTAAACAACTGTAAAGTATCAGATGATGTTACCTGGCATAGATGCCTTCATAAAAGTGACTTCTTAGTCTCATTAGTCAGTGTAAACTGATGGAGGGTCTCTACCTTCTTTGTTAAAAAAGAAGTGCTATCCAACCCACAGATTATTGTTAAGACACCAAGAACTGGATGGTAAATGAATGCCATTGAATCCTTGCCAAGATGGGGCTTTGCTATAGCAATTTTTAAGAAAAAGTTTTAACTTTTTAAAGTAGCTGTATTTTCATAAATTGACAGTGTCTTTGAATTAGAAATGCCTACAGGAGTTAATGTTAACAGTACATAGTGGATTTTTTGATTTTTGTTAAATGATGCATTAGTGGTAGGCCAGGGTACCCAGGCCACTTACTGGGTATTGCTGAGCATATTTTTCTTATGAGATAAATGTGTGGATACACTGGGAGGGCATGGTAAATATGCTTTGCATACAATGGCTTTGCCATCTAATCCTGTGTACTTTCCCTACAAGACTATTGAAATCTGGAAAAGGTGTAGTTCCTCTTAGGACTGTTTTGAGCAACATCTTTCAGCTCATGGCGATTCATAAGTACATGCATTTCACACGGAGTGGGTGTTAGGTTATTTGTGTAACTGGACATAATTTTTTTCCCCCTCATTATATTGAAACACACTAATACGAATGAAGTGTTGACTTTTCCAGTGAGGATACAATCATTCACTGTTTTTAAGTGCAATACCAGGTTATTTCCCCTGTTCATTCTGAAAAAGTGTTCCTTCCATTCTGTCAAGAGTCACAGTTGGTTATTTACTTAACAGAGAGCATTCCTGTCTTTTTAGGAACTCTTTCCAGCCAACCGGCAGAATGTGGACCATTTTGCCAAGTATTTTACTGAAGCAGGTCTCAAAGAACTCTCAGATTTCCTCAGAGTTCAGCAGTCGCTGGGGACTCGTAAAGAACTTCAAAAAGAACTACAAGAACGTCTCTCTCAGGAATGCCCAATTAAAGAGGTAAAAGTGGTTTTTTACAATTTTCTGTTTATATAATCATAGTCAAAGACTTAAATCAACACTAGGTAGAGAGGAACAGATTTCCTGTTTTCCTCATACATTTCCTTAGTTTTTCTTTAAATTATTTTAATTTATTCATCACTTCACTCCGTGCTTAAGACTAAAGCAACAAAATATCATCTGGATTTACAAGTGCAGCAGATTATGGGGTTTTTTTGGGGTTTTTTTCCATTCATTTATGCTTAAGAAAATATTTCATTTAGCAGCATTAACTGTTAGGTTGGAGGGGAGGGACAAAACTTGTAGTCAAGTTGTAGTAATGTCATGCTAAATACTTCCTTTTTAATATTCTTGTTCTAATTTTGTTTCTTATTACTTGGACACTATGGTGTTACTTGTAAATGCAAGTATTTGGAAAGTCAGCATCATTTCTGGTTCATTGGAAATGTCATTTATTTTCTGTTCCAGGTAGTGCTTTATGTAAAAGAGGAAATGAAAAGAAATGAGCTGCCAGAGCCAGCAGTGATCGGTCTCCTCTGGACCTGTGTCATGAATGCTGTGGAATGGAACAAGAAAGAAGAGCTGGTTGCAGAGCAGGCCCTCAAACATCTGAAGGTGCATGCATGGGTGAAGAGGGGAAGGAAGTTGTGAATTCACAATACATTTCAATCCAGGAGATGCAGAGTTTTGAAGGCTGATGCTGAGCACACCAAACATTGTGTATAGTCTGACTTCAGTCAAATGAATGCCAAACTGAGGTAGTTCAAATCACTGAGTGCCCTGAGGCATTTAGTTCAGAGGGCTAGGGGGAGCTCAGGTGATCACTCTGTGGTGCTTTCTTGGTGAACCAGGTCCTGAGAGGGTCTTTGCACTGGGGACAATGCTAAGCAAGTGCTGGGATTCAGCCTACTCATATATGACTAGTAAGCCCGAAGGAGCTGCCTTTGCAATGTCTTTGCCAGAAGCTCTTTGGGAGCATGAGAGGTGGAATCTGTACTAGCTTTGCACAGAGCTGGTTAGATCAAAGCAGGAATGCTGAGGCCAGAATCTGTGAAACAGTTGTTGCTATTTGGATATTCAGTGACTCGTCAACTAATGAGCTAGAAGCTGGCTTGGGACTGTGTGCACTGTTCAGTGTGGTTACTCTCTGTTCCAGGTACTGTCCTTGTGGATGAGGGAGTCACTATTGCATGTTGGTACAAAACCCTTCAGATCTTGAAGTAGAAAAAAACTCCAAAACCAAAAACCAATGCACTGGCATCAGAGTCATTGCTATCATTGATATTCCTCATCTAAGTCTGAAAGAATTGTGCAGTGCAAGGTGCTTGAGCTGAGAACAGTCCTTCTAAGCTCGTAAACCATGACCAAGAAAATACTCCCTCATAGCCAGGTTTGTAAATATTTGCCCTAGGACAGAAGCAATCTGGGCTTTATTCTTTATGGTAAAATAGATCTCTTTTTTTCATATTGGATGTCTCTCCATGCTTGGGAGTTCGCACATTGGTTTAGCTTCTATTACTGCTATCCTTTCATCTGAATTTTGTTTCCCAATCAGTCATTCTAGAAATGCAGTTGCTTGGGATATTGTGTAATCTTTGATGGTAAGATTGAATGCCTTGAAGTTTTCTCAAGTGACCCAAATAGCAGTAGAGATAGTTTCCAGAAGGATGAGGGACATTGTTTTTCTTGTTCTTTTGATGTAAAAATTGATCATATCTCTTTGAGTTGTAACAAAATATCCACTGAGATTTATTGTCTAGTACTGCAGGGCAAATTAACAAACACTTTCTGGAATATTTGAACATTGGGAAAAGAGAAACGCAGCTGTCTTTGTGCAGATATTGTTGACTGGATGTTTAGTCCTGCGCATCCAACTGACCCAAGCCATCAGCTATATATGTACCCCCACTGAATTAGGTAAGGCATCTTGCCTATGTGAGATAGGCATCTTTCTAGCTGCATCCACTTTCTAAAAACAGAGGACAAATTTGTATGGGATGTTTACTATTTGCACTTACGGGTAAGATTTTAATAGAAGCAGTAGAAATAAAAATTTAGACTTTGATAGCTGCTTCTTTACAGTTCAGACTTCATAAATTAACAGCATTTGTTTCACATCCTTCCTTAGGATGTGATAGGTGGAGGCTGATCTTGGATTCTTCTCTTTGGGCTCTCAGCTGACCCAGTGTGTGAGCCAACTCCAGAAATTTCATTAACAATGTTAGCATGATACAGAGCTTAGTTCAGTGCCCTCCTGTGCATTGACATGCCAGGAAACAATCAGGGAATTGCTTTGATCTGGTGGTGCAAGTCTGGATGTGTATAAATACATACTTGATGTGTGACGTGTCAGGTGCTGGGATTTATTCTCGTATGGCTCTAACTGACAGATAACTTTGACAAAGCACATTCCCAAAGCTTTGACATCTGTGTACCAGTCTCTTTATTTTATTTGATTTCTTTTAGTAAGCTGTATACAAGGCACCCCTGAAAAGATGTGTCAAGGCAAAGAATATTGACCTAGTTTACAGACCTTAAAAAGCCTTGCTGGACGAGTGGAACCTAAGGGAGGTGGGCAGCCATGAACCAGCATACTCAGGCAGCACAGTAAAAGTCATGAGTCCCATCCATATGGCAGGACCAGCAGGAGCTGAACTCAGGAGGAGACAGGGCAAGCTGTTCAGCCCTGAATCTTACAGAATAAGCTCCTCATTGTCCCAGTAACCTCACTGTGACACTGAGGCTTATTGCCTAGGCCACCTCCAATGTAGAGAAGAGATGTTCTCCGTGGGTGGGGAGAATCCTCCAGACAGTTCTCACTGGAGGCAAGGCTATGGTGAGCTCCATGACAACTGCAGGGCCTGACCCGCTGCTCCCTAACCTGACACAAATGGAAAATAATGCCACTTGCCTCAGTGAGAGCAAGCTAATTTTATGGATCCTTTATCAGTTAGACACTTGTGAAACTCATAACTGTAAGTCTGTATGAGTTGAGAAGTGAGAGGAAAGCGAAGGGAGTCAAGTCAGATGTGGCAAAATAAAGATACTTTATTTCCATAGGATTTTTAGTAGAAATAAGTTAACGTTTATAGACAGCAGTACTTTACAAACATATGGATGGGAATGAGTTCTGCTGAGGCTATTAAATAAACCAGCTGCAGTGTATATTGCCCTGTCTCCCTGCAACAGCTGGATGCTACAAGGGCTAAAACAGGAAAAGTAGCTACTGAAAGCCTGCACCAGTTTTTCAGTGCTTTTACCAAAGCAGTGATGTTGTTTCTGAAGATGTGGCTATACCTGCCAGAAGGAGAAAAACTTAACCTCTGCTCTTAGCTCTGTCTTGCCATTTCTCATAGTTATTGTGTAAGGGAATTTCTTCCAGAAGCACTGTCTGCTTGCCAAGCTGCTCGTTACTGTTGCTGTGTAATTTCTTGCTCTTTCTGTCTTTAAATTTGTAGCTGATAATTATTGCAAAATATTTTTTTGACTAAACTTTCAAATTTCAGTTAATTTTCACGCATTTTAATAGTTATTTCCATGGATCGTGTTGGGTAAAACCCTCAGGATTTAGCCTTGTAGAGAAGTGCTGAAGTGTATGTACTTTTGAACATGCCCATCAGTGATGGGTGGTTTGTTACCTGACCAAGACCAGCGTCTGCCCTGGTCTCGCACACAGAACTCTGTGATACCAGGCCATTGCAAATCCAGCTGAGAAGTGCCTGACTGGGTGTTACTGAAAACAACTAAGAAAGGCTGAGCTGATCAGTACAAGAACAATTTAAACAGTGACGTTAATGTATATTTGGCCAGGGGCTCTGAAGATCAAGGATTTGTCTTCCCTTCATCTCTGAAAAATGCTCTTAATATTACCTTAAATTTAAGATTGCAGCCTTAGCTGGACTCATCACAGGCTAAGATGACAGGAAATAAGAGAGATGTGGATATAAACACTAGCTTTCAAGAAAAGAATGAACAGGATATGGTCTTTTAATGTAATTTTTAATTTTACAATCTGAAATAAGAGGGGGAAATTGCATAACAAATATGGGGTTTTTTTATCTTTTATTATATGAATAAACTCCAGGAAAAGACAATGAAATGTACCATTACTGTCTTGTCAGAGTAACATGAGCAGTTAATACTGTGCTTAGAAAATGTTGCTGTTTACCAAAGAAACGGTTGTCATGATACTCTTGCACATGGTAATGAGAAAAAATAATAACACTTGATCACAGTGACCTTGAAATAATTTAATTTCTTTCAGTTTCCTGTGACTTCTGAAACCCCTTTGAAACTAGAGATTTTTGTTTTCTTGCATTTCATCTTGGAATGTCTTATGTTATGAACATCAGTAAAGCATCACTCCTAAATCAGCAGCATGCTGCCTTGTGAAATGTGTGACAGCAATACTCCCAGACTGTAGGCTTTATAAATTGATTTTACAAAATTCAGTATCTAAGAGGTACTGAATTTTAGCTTAGAGCATGCAGCACATGCTAGAAAACCCCATCAATATCTATGTATATGCATTGTATGTGTTTAAGAAAATACAGTGTACAAGTAAATCTACGATTTTAGTGAAACAGATTTTCAGGGATGAAATTCATGATGCATATTGTAAAAAATTACTCTTATTTTTGTATATTTGTTTAGTATACTGACTTTTTTTTTTTTACCTTCTCTTTCTTTCAGCAATATGCCCCCCTGCTTGCTGTGTTCAGCACTCAAGGGCAGTCAGAGTTAATCCTTCTCCAGAAGGTGCAGGAGTACTGTTATGACAACATCCACTTCATGAAAGCCTTTCAGAAGATAGTGGTACTCTTTTATAAAGGTAAAATCCTATATCCGCTGTTGTATTCTGTGCTTGGATTCTCTATGCCAACCACTCGCCTACGATGTATCAGCAGGTATGGCATATGAGAAGGCTGTGTTGAAGTTTAACTCTGAATTGTGTTACACTTTGATAGTTCGAAGGAGTGTGTAGCAGCAGGAAAAGCCAAAACAAGCTTTTCTATGTCTCTGTTGCTTTTATTCCCATAGTCAAGAAGTGTGAGCAGGATCCAAGCACTGTGCAGACTGTTAAAGTGCAGTTGAGTCCTTGTATAAAACCAGTTCTAGGAAGACATTTCTATAAATTTCTGGCAGATTTAAAAGTAGATTAGAGCTTGGTTTTAAGAAACCTTGAAAGTGTGAACCCTCTTGGCAAGAAGATTTTTCAGAGTATTGGAGTTGGGTTTTTTTTCAAGTCACTCCCTGTCAGAAGGAGCTTTCCTTTTTCTTCTTTCCCTGCCAATTTCTTGCAGATGCTATAGTTTGAGGGATTTCATTTTTGTTGTGAAATTGACTTCTTCACAAGTTTATTCTGATCAGGTTGTCATAGAGACTAATGGTCTTGCACTGCGTGTGATGGGTGGGTGCCAAACAGTTTGTTCTGATGTTCTTGCTATAAATAGTTGAAGGCGAAAACAGTAGAAACCCAGTGTTGATCTTTGTTCACCCTGATGAGTCCAGGTACATGTTCAAGGCAAACAAGTTCAGACTTAAAATAATTTCATGGCTTCAGAAGGCAGAAGTAAGGGAATCACATGGATTTATTTCCATCCTTGTGACAAGATAGTGTGGCCTCAACAATAAATAAAAAAGTTATACACCTTGTCCCTCTGCCCTCAAGTTATACAATTCCTAAATACTATTGATGACTATAGAACAACTTGAAACTGCAATCTGCAGCGAGCACTTTATTCAGTTTTCTTTGGAAAAGAACATTCACTTCAGACATGATGAATGAGAGGCATTAACTTCTGTGCACTTAGAGCATAAGTGATGGTTAAACCAGAAATAGTCTTGTGAAGGATTGCCTTCAGAATTTTTGTAGATTCATTACTGGGTTAGTTTGGAAAAGTAACCCTGGCATTCCAAAGCATTTAAAAATTAAAAAGAGAATAAATCACAAAATTGTACATTAAACTTAACATGCTTGAAGAACCATCTACTCTGCTCGCCCTGTGTGCTCTTGTTCTGACTCTGGAGAGGTACTTGGGCAGTTTGTTTAGAGGGGTGAGAATACTTTAGCCTCAGCACTACAGGTGCCACAATATTGTTAAAGATTCACATGATGTCTGGGAGAGTGTTTGGCGCTACTGCATGGCCTGTCAGTGGAAGCCATTAGTTCAGCGTGTCCAGTATGCAGAATACATGCTGCTTTGAATATCTGGGGCAGGCATGCAGCAGCACCTGCCTCTCTGGCATCTGGTGCAGTCATGCACAGCTGTCAGCCCTTCTTGGCCCTGTTTAGGCTGAAGCTGGATCTGCCCTTTTTGGCAAACGTACTGCTGCCTGCTAGAAACTGCTCGCCTGACCTTACAGCCACTGCCCTAGGGCCCTTCTGAGCGCTGGACACAGTGAGGAAGTCATCAGCTCCATGTATTTATGGTAGCTTTGGAGTTGAACAGTGTCCATTAGGTGAGAACATGCTCCTGTGTTACCCAGGGAAGATTCTGGCAGCACTAGTCCTTCAATTCCTGTTTCTCCTACAAGATAATATCAAGCTTTGACAGATCAGGGTTTGGCTTGTCCAGAGCCATGCTGCCTGCCTCTTCATTGTTTCAGTGCTGCTAGATCTCACCCTCTCTCTCTCCCCAGTTCATGCCTATCCACAAGAAACAAGCCATCAAGTCTTTTTAGAGACATACACTTTATTGTAGATAATTTTCTTATGATGACAGTGTATTTTCCGTTTCCTAATAGTCAAGGAAAACAGCCCTCTAAAGCTGTTACTGGCCATGTTGGTGGTGAGGGAACAGCAGACACCCATGTCCCCCTTTCCATTGTAATTAAGTGTAACCTGCACAGGATTTGGAGAGGTTTCAGGGTACCTAATGAACTTTAACTAGTGACAAATAAAGGTATTTGTAGTATCTGTGAATATGCAGACAGAATGCAGCTTTCTACCAACATGAATGTGGACATATTGTTGTTTGTTACTCATTATGAGGGAGTGCTTCCTGGGCATGAAGATAGCCATCAGTGATGACAGGCACCAAATGCCAGTCATGCTTTGATAAATTTAGTTCTATGACTACTCTCATCAGCATGTCCAACATCTTGCATCTCAGCGCTCTCCATATTTCTATCATAAAACGGTCATTGGATTACTTTCTTTTGAATTACTTGAAAATACCTAAACATATTGACAGCTGGGGCTTATTAGCACCTAGAAGGTCTTGAAAGCCAGTGGTGTTATTCTTTTTGTTTTTTATTTTGTCTCTAAACAAGAAGGAACATTCAGTTTTTCTCTAATGGAAACCCAACTCCTATTTTCCCTTAAGCAGTAGCAGCTTCTTACCAGCTTGTAAGTATAATCTGCAAAAGCAGTTATATAGTCAAAGCTTGTTGACATCATTATTATTAGTCTACCTTTGTGTTCCTGATACAGTAGATAGAAAAATAAGCTGTTGTCATGGTTTTAAACCCAGCTGGACTGGGTCAGCTCTACCCTGACTCTACCCTAGCTGAAACCAGGACAGTTCTGTACTGATCCTTGGCTATGATGTTGCTTCTCTGGTTTTCACTTAAAGCCAGTAGAATTGTAAATCTGGCAGCTGCACTTTGACCAGTAATCTAAAAGCCAGTTGCAGAATCAGGATTTCTGAATTCTCCTGAGTGACACCCAATAAGTTTATTTGCATTGTATGATGTACGTCATTTGTTAGTTCATTCTGTGTTGCAGTGTGTTCCTTAATTGTGGGTAAAACAAGCACTGTTATTGGGTTACATGCTATATATCATATTCACTTGCTGAATTTCCTTTCTTTTAGTTTGTGTCCATCCTAGAAATTTCAAATGTGAAATTGAAGCTGTTGAGATGAATACCCATTCCTTTCATAAGGACCAGAATTCCACCCTTTGAACAGCAAACCAAAGCCTCTGTGTACTTTTTCATTAGAATTCAAGACATTTACAAAATACACAAAAAAATAATTGATCGCAAGTACACGTGAAGCAGGACGCTGGTTTGTGGCATAATTAGGCCTCAGGTACACTATTCTGCAGCACCGAGGCACAGTAACCAAATGATGCAGACTGTCAGAGATTCTTAAGCTCTGCAGGGATTCTGCACTTGCAAGAATGGAATCTTCAAGTTCCACTTCACACATGGGTGGTTGTTTTTTTGATGAATCACAATTATCTTTAAATATCTTCATAATTCAAGTACTTTCTTGTGGTACTGGATGCAAAATTTTCCTGGGAAAACCCCAAAACAAACCATAAAGGCCTAACTGTACTGTGGGTGACATTCCTTGCATTGGAAGAGCCTTTGCCCTAAGGCTCTGTTCTCCCTGCTGAGTTAGCTGCAACAGAGTTGAATTTTATAGATTGATTGACTGTGTTGGCAGCTGCCAGGGTGTGCTTTTCCCTTCACTGCCAGTGGCTGTGTGGTTTGAGTTGAAAGCAGAAATTCATTTGAACCAGGTGATTGGGTACAAAGCTCAGACCTGAACTTCAAGTAATTCTCCAGTTAACTCTGAAGTAAAGACACTGAGCTGTTCAGCCTCTGCAGTGCAGCTTTTCCCTTTCATGACGGACATCCCTGGAGGCTCTGGCTGTGGGTGGTTTGAGTGGCTGTTGGCTGCACCTGCAGGGAAGCCAGCTCCCTGGGGCTGACATCACCTGGGACTGCAGGGAAAATGATGTGCACACACCCACAAACCACAGTGTTCAGCCTCAGCCATTATATCTATAATTAACGTCAATGAGCTATAACTATATATATATATATATATATACAAAATGAATCATTCCCTTCATCCTCCTTCCATTTTTCCCATGTTCCCACTGCTTCAAAGCAACCTAGAGGTATGATTAACTACACCCCGTCCTGCATGATTGTTGAATTGAGTATCTGTGTAGTGACAGGAGAATGTCATCCCTTAGAAGCACTGGAGGCACGGATGTATGACACATAATATTTCTCAGAAATGAAAGGAGAGTTGTAGTTGTTGTAGTTTGGTGCATTTTGTTCTTCTCTGTTAGGGGAGGAGGTTTATTGCTATGGAGTTACCTGCAGGCGAATTTTTGTCCCCTGCAGTTGTAATGTTTTAATCTTCGAGGTGCACAGTGAGATTGCATGCTGCTATTATCAGACTGGGGGGTCGGGGAGGGAGGCAGAAGTTCCCCTTTCCTCTCTGGCAATAAAGCCGCTGAGCAGACTGCAAATCAAAAAGCCAGACTTAAATCCTATTACTCTTGAGCTGAGCTATGTGCCTACCTACGTCCTTGTACAGTATCGCAAGGTGAACTGTAACACAGTAACAACAGGCTTCAGCAGTTTCTTCTCTACAGCAACTTCATGTGTGTCCACGATGCCCCAGAGCTTGAGCTGGGGTGGGGATTCTCTACTCATTTTTTTGTTGTTGATTTTGAATTTTTTTGTTGTGTGGTTGTTTTGGGGTTTTCTTTGCCAGTCCTTAAGAATGATAATATGTGTCATACTTGGTATAATTTGGCAGGTACAATTGTGTGAACTTCAGGACTCTATGATGAATGTAAGCTTTTCACATGCATTTTTACATTAAACTGCAGATTCGTGAATCCATGTTAAATATTTTCAGGTTTACCAAATTAAAATTCAGACTTGTTAAATATGTAATGCCTTTGAGCTGTTGCTAAGGACTACTGGGAAGTATTTAATGCAACATGTTTGAAACCTCCTTCTTAGCTCCAGCGTTTCTGTAACACTGGAGGAAAAGTTCGTTGTGGCAGGTTGTGATTTCAGGAAGGTAATGGCTTTGTGTGCCACTTGTAGGGTTCACTAATCACAATTTATATGTATGGAAAAAAGCCTAGAGCCAGCACAGTCCTGTTTTCCCTACCTTTTCTCTGCATTACTGTCCGTCGCAGCAAACTGCAGAAGAGGGTTTATTTTGGAAAAGAGTCTGAGAGACAAGGTAATTTCCAGTCACATGCATTTAATAAATTCCTGATTTTCAGGGAGACTTCACATTCAGTTGCTGTTGGATGTCTTGGGATAGTTTTGATTAAGTTCAAACATATCCCTGTTGCTCCCATCTGTTTATTATTCAACAGCATATGTGAAATGTGTCCTCTCTCTCAGTTGATCAGATGCTTTGGGGTTTTGGTGTCATTTATTTCAGTTGGTTTTCTTCCCTTCCCTGCCACATCTGCCGTAACTTTAGGCTGAAGCAGAAGGTGGTGGTCAGGGTCAGTGCTTTGGCAAGCAAATACCCAGTGGGTGGGATGGCACCAAGGAGCGCAGGGAAGCACTGATGTACATAAATGTGTTGATTTGGCAGAGTAAGAGAGGGCAGTTTGTTCAAAGACAAAAGTAATGGAAATCTTAATGAGCTGTAGAAAGCCGTCTTTAGTCTTTTTATAGAACACAGTTTGATTTTTTTGTTGATGCTGTTGTTTGTTCTTGCCTCTTGTGTTACATAACAGCCAAAATGCTATTGTGGATCCCAGATTTTGCCTCCACAGCCATCAATTACTGAGATACTTGGCTTGGCTAGATCACAGGAGCTTTGTCCTGGGGCAGGAGGTCTGTTGCTAGACCGAAATTTGCATCTGTTGGAAACAATAAATGTCCTTGCTATTTATTAGTATTTCTTTATTCTGCATCGTGCTCAGCCTCACATTTCCTCACTGACAGCTATTTTGTTCCTGATGCTTGTCACAAAAATGTTCACTGTGCTGTCCATCCAAGCCAGTCCCTTAAAATGGGTGGTCTGAATAGTGACCTTAAAACTTACTAGTTAAAACAATATAAAGCCTTTAGGGATTGCAAAAAATCCCTACTGGCTGTCTTTAAAGTATTCAATCAGGAGGTGTCTGCTCACTTCAGATTTCTAGAACCATGCACAGTTCTGTGATACACCAGCAAGAAGCAGCATGGTGATTATTCTTGTGGTAACTTGCAAGATGTGCAGGCTGATTATTGTATTTCTTTTATCCAACACTCTTATGTGGTGTATTTAAAGCAGATGAATAGATAACTCTTCTTTACAGAAGAACAATATTTAATACCTTATTTTAAGCCTAATACGTTACACATTTTATTGCATCTGGAACCTGTAATATGCATCAAATATTCTGTATTTGTAGCCTAATATAGAACATGCAAAGCTTGTTCCACTGTGATCATATTAACTTATTTTGTGTTGCCATTAAAAAACGTCTTTTTCCTCTCATGTTCAGAATCTGCTTATCTCTAAAAAATATGTTGAACTTTTCACGAGCACTGATCTGTATTTCAGCTGACGTCCTGAGTGAAGAAGCTATCCTCAAGTGGTATAAAGAAGCGCACGTTGCTAAAGGCAAAAGCGTTTTTCTTGACCAGATGAAGAAATTTGTGGAGTGGCTGCAAAATGCTGAAGAAGGTATGGGTTCATTTGAAGAACCACTGTAGTGTCTTTACAAAACAACTCTATTTTTTCAGATTTTAGTTGTAGCAGGCATATATAGGACTTAGAATACAAAACAGCAGGCATAACCATACAAATTGTTTCTGGACATGCCTAAGCTTAACATTTGCTGCTTTCTAATGATTGTGGTGTCCCTGTGAAGTCCTTTAGTCATTAGGTACCATTTGTCTCTTTAAGCTTCTGCAGGGAGGAACTCTGCACTGATGACAGCATGAAGTACCTTGGTGTTAGCACGTGCAACCAAACAGTTTTCTGTCTTGGTGTCTTCTCTGCTGTTACCATGTTTAATGGCAACATAAACATAGCATAAGCCTGCCTGTGCCATGGCACTTGCAACTGAGTTTGGCTGAGTGGTCAGACTAAGATTATTTGGTCTGTATTTTCTGCGTTAAAATGGTTATTTGGGAGAGGAACTAGTCTCTTTAGTCCTTAACTGGGTTTTCCTCATGTTCTGCATAGGAAAATACTTTGGTTTGTACTGAATCAATAAGTTATCTTCTTTTGTATGGAAAAAGAATTCCATGTCTTTTGGGAAGATAAATCCATGTGTTATAGATAGTGATAGAATTATTAGTGTTCATTGGCATCCATTTAATGTAATTATTTTTATGAACTTGGAGGAAATATGTTGTAATGACAAGGAACAGATAAAACTTTGCAGGAATTCACACATTCAGGCAGCAGTATAAAAATGGCAGCTCCTTTCACACTTGAGATTTTGGATGGGCAATCTTGGTCTAATTAAGCAATATTTTTCCCCTTTTTAATTTTCTGCTTGTATGCCTTTCAGCTGCTCTTTATTTTTATCCTTTCCTGCATGTCCCCTCTGCCAGAAGTCCTTCATTACAAAGTCCAATACAAACGGAGACAAAATGTTTCTGTAAGAACACGCAGAACATGTTTGCTCTGAGAAATGTGATCTGTGGTGTAATATTTGTTGGCAGCAAGCCCTTTCCTGTAAGGTGAACACAGACAGAAACACAATATGATGCAAAGAAGCTTTAGGTAACAAACCCACTGTGTATAATCCTATTTCTGAGTTACTTCCACTTCTCCTGCTTCTACTTCTAAATGACTTTTATGCTATGCAAATCATAAAATTTTTGTTTACACAGGCTTCATACCTGCTGTAGGATAACACCACTTCTGCCTTCCTAGATAGGCTGGATGATGACGCTGATTGATATTTGCAGAGCAAATAGCTTTAAGGGATCCTGGATGGTATCAGTGGAGTCTACTCCTAGAGAGAAGAGTGAGCAAATAATGCTGATCCTTTATTAAACTCAGCTCGGATATGCATTGTGTGGCTCTGCAGATGACAGCCAGAATCGTCCATAGCAACGTGGTAAAAATTTTAGTGACAGATCTGCAAATGATAAGCTCCACTGGGGAGGGCAGCAGAGTAGACCTTCATCTTCTGAAGCCATGTGTTTCTGATTGATCTGCCAGCCTTTCCTAGGAAGTACTAGATGCATTAAGAATTTTCATTTTAGATGGATATCTTGTTATTTTTATAGAATAACTCACATCACTGTCCTTGCACAAATCTACATGAAGTGTTTTACTTTCTTCTCTCTTCCAGAGTCGGAGTCTGAAGGGGAGGAGAACTGAGGCAGTTCCACAAAGCACAGTCTCAATCTAGGTTAATGCCAAATGCGCTTGGGAATGCCGTACTGTTCAAGCAAAGAGGCTTTACTTCAGTGTCATACAGAAAACTATAGACTAGACTTTCCTTTTGTTTAGAAGAATAAAGATTTTTAATGGAGCCCTGAGGCATTAGATGCTTTACTTGGGACTCTACCTCTGGCTCATTGTACACTAACTTAGGCAAACACATCCAGCAGGGAGCCATATAGAAAAAGTGAGGTGAAATACTTATGGACTCCTTTTTATTAATGGTCTTTTTCAGGTACTATGGTGTATGAACACTCCAATTTCTGTTTATAGAACTATTTGGTCTGTGTTTGTAGCTCAATATTGGCTTGTGTATGTGATTTGACGCCACCACATTTTTTTGAATAAATGGCTTTTATATCTTAGTTTTGTGGTGTTAACATGTATGCTTTTTCAACTTGGCTTTCCAAAGTTTTTGATTCTTCAAGTGAAAATTACACAAGAATGTCAATTTTCATACTTCTTACTCGAAAAATCAACATCCATAGTTAACTGGGATCACTATCCAATCTTTATTCCTGTCCTTCCATATGACTTTGGACAGATTGACCATATTGCTTAGCAAATGTTGATTCATTCCATTAATTAATTCAAAGAAAAGATACAGAAACAAATCTGTGGAGTTGCAATTTTGCAGGTATGATTTATGCAAATGATAAGTAGAATAATACACTCTTCTGAGTTCAATCTACAGTCAGTTACTGGCGATTGCTGAGTTTTGCAAGAGAAATCCTCTCATTTTAGACGTATTAGCTTCAAAATGTGCATGACTAGAAGTCATTACAGTGAAATCTGAAATTTATTTACATGAGGTTTTGAAAAGACAGGCTTGTATTCTTAAAGGGAAGAAGCATGAAAGAGCATAATTAACTAATGAAATGGTGTATTTTGTCATTAGAAACCAATGAGCTAACAGATAGTACAGATTTTTCTGTGGGAAAGTCAACACCTCCTATAAACCACAAGTCATATGGTTGTAAGTCTCTTGCATTGATATGTATCTAGCTTTACTGGAAACAGCAAATAGCAAGTGGAAATCAAGTGTTGCTGAATGCTAGCTTTCCATCTAGAACAGCATTTATTTTTGTAACAGGTATTGATCTCTGGAAGGGAAAATACATCGTAGGGATATTTCCAGTAAGTTAGAGGAAACCATAAGATAGTCATATTAAAAAGCAGACCTGATGCATTAGCTGCAAGCATTTAATTTTGTTCTTTGTTATTACAGAACATAAATTTGCTGGGCTCGACTGACCTGAGATCATCTTTTCACAAAAAGCAGCAGTAACATGGTAGTATTAAGTCATTGCTATGGAGCCACTATTGCTAAAAACACTGGCGTTTTCTGAGTACCAATGAATATTTAGTGTGGTGTACATAAACCATTTTTTTGTATATTCTGAAACCTGGACTGACTTCAAAGGTGCCAATCTTAGGATAATATACTGTCCCTGCAGTGAGACTGCCAGGGAGAGCAAGGCATGGCTGGCTGCAAGCTGGCTGGGCCATCTGCTGGAGACAGGGATCAGCAGCAGCAGGAGGTACTTTGAGGCCAAAGGCAGAAAATCCAGGGTGGCCGTTGCAACTGTCCCCGGCATAATGCAGATATAAGCAAACCTGAGTGGGATCCACATCACTGAAGTTCAGGTACCTACAACCCAGGCACCCACTGAGTTGCCCCTGATGATCCTTATGGGTCCCTTCCAAGCTGAGATATTCCGTGACTGCTGACACAGTTGTCCCAGGCTCCATTTATAGATGTTGTGTTGGAGAGAATTTAGCAGAGGGCCACTGGCCAAATTGAGACTTGTACACATCTGTAGCAGGATGAGGAATTGCACTCTGGGCTGACAGGAGTTGTCCATTTTTTTGTCACACAGTGCCCAAAACCCAGGTCTTCCATGTCCATATCAAGTCTAATGTGTAGCTCCCAGGAACCTCTCTCTTGCCTACCCCCAGCAAATTATTAGGCACTGAGTGTTTCTGTATCTAGTTTTAGGAGTTTTCCTCACTTAATCTCTCAGATCCATTCAGATGAGGACTTTGAACACAAGTGTGTGTTTTTTCATCCAGCATTTCGCATGTATGCTGGTAACTGAACTAGGTAGGGGCACAAATACAAATAAATCAGGTTTGCATCAGACTGGATTTCAGTACAAATGTGTATAAGGGTAAGATTTTTCAAGAAACCGGCAATTTAGAAGCCAGGCAGAGTTCTAGATGTTACTCTCTTCAGGCAAAGTGCTCTTCCCTGGAAGCCTTCACCTAGTCTGTATTTCAGTTAAAAATGTTCCCAACCCTAAGCATTTCTTCAACACAACCCTTGAATTAGTGTTTCTCTGCTAGAGAAATGAAAGTTACAGTCAGTGCTAAATACATTTTTCAAATATGGAATCAGGCTTGTAAAAATAAAAAGATACTTTATAGAAAATGTGCTTCACATAATATATTGCATTCAATTTTGAAACATCAGTGCAATCTAAATGTCAATACTGTACATATATCTTGTACTTGTCAATAAAGTGCAATAGCGTGCACTTCAAAATGAGGATTACTTAATTTGAAGGCAATTCTTCCTTTTTGGCCTCTCCCTTTTGAAATCATGCTGAGGTTTTAACTAAGAAAGCCAATTATATTGCTTTAAAACATTCCTCTGGTGTGCAAGTGCTCTTCAGGAGAGGGACCACATCATCCTTGGGATGCAACAGTGAGGTTTTGCAGTCTCCTTCGTTAAAGCACTGGTTAGGCATCTGAAAGGGGCTATTTCTCACTGCTTCAGCTACCTAATTGCATTGCAGACTTGTCTGTGTTGAGCCCTATACAAAGGGAGCTTCTACCCCACACCAGTCAGTAAATCCTACAAATCCCAAACCATCAGTGAGCCGACACTCCCTGCAATGCTTTCAGCAGCAATCCTGCTTGACCTTTACTATGTTTTGGCCAATAGAGATTTACCCTCAAAACATGTGATGACCAGTGCCAGCATCCCCCTAATCTGCTTGGACAGCACATCCCAAACCCAGCAGCCAGCCCAGTGCCAAAAGGAGTGTTGGAAAAATCCCTGAGTTCATCTCCAGGGCAGTTCTAGGCTGGCTGAGCAAGGAGGGCACTTACCACCCAGAGAAACCAGCATCTGCCAGCTGAGACCCTCTGCAATATCCTAGGATATGTTGTGACCATGCTTGGGAAAGGGAGGGATACACCAGTGGTTTTGTGTGTGCACAATTAAGATTTTTACATGAAAGGAGCTCTTTGAGTGACAAAGAGCCGTTTTCTCAAATCTTTAAAAGTCATTGCAGATCTAAGGCCTGTGGTGATTCAGCCTTGCTGGGTTCACCTAAACAGCAGGTAGAGAATAAAACCTGTTGCTCCCAAGCACGCCTCTACTGAGGCACTGGTAAACTGCTTGGAAATTGTAATGGGCCCTTCTGGCATCTCAGAGGCTTTGCTTTCAGCTCCTGTCATGTTCATGGACAAAAGTAACTACCTTTAAAACCACAGTTGCACTTAAAAATGGGGATTATCTAAAATAAGGCTTGTAGGCTGAAACAAACCAGTTCTTTCTTAAAAAGTGCCACAAATAACATTACATGGTTAATTGCAGCCAACCATTCAGTGCTTGCTGAGCTCTGCTGTTTATTAAGAACCAAAATTAGGACAAATTACATAAGTATATGTTTTCCAAAAAAAGCTACATCTTTTTGATTTTGAAGGGGGAAAAAGCAAATCATCAGGGTTGGCTTAATCCACTTTTCCATAGGCTTTTGGTTTTGTTCTTGCTGTGGTATTTTAAGGAAGAGTTGATTCTTGCTCCTTACCAGCCACATTGGCCTTTAAAGCTGTATGTGAAGGGAAACAAATCCCAGCAGAGGAAGTTACGCCAACACCTGCAGAAAACACAATTCAGGCAGGTGAGCACTCCCAGGCTGTACACATAACCTATATTTGGCCCATGTCATAAAGCTGCTCTCCTGGTGTCCTGGATGACACTTGCTATTTTTTCCTGGCAAGGATTTGATTAACAGCACTGTGGCAGCCTCAGTTTCCTCCCATGGAGGCCTGATAGCTCACCTCACACCGTGCATTAGCAGGGGGTTCAGATGCTTGGCCCCCTCGGGGTCTCTCCAGTTTACCAACATTACTGTCTCATGAGAAAGAAGTCACAAAGCTACAAGGGACCTTGTGAGCTTCAGTAGGTGCTGTGCAGGTTGGAGTCTCACCTCACCACTGCTCCCTGGGGCAGCAGGGGCCACGCTGGGAGAGCAGCGTCCTCAGTACTCATCTGAGGAGACTCAGATTAGGAGAGTGAAGAGCGTGTGCTTGCTCTCCCACTGTCTGTCCCACATGGATGCAAAAGAGAAATGCACTTGTCAGTCTCAGCCATCACCAAGCAGGAGCACATGGATGGCTCTGTTTTACAGACATATAGGACATGTCCTCTATCTGCTGGAGAGGCATTGCTGGACTGTATTTGCCAAGATCCACCATCTTCTCCCCATCAGCACAAGGAAAGGCCAGTGCTGGAGCTGCTCATATGACACAGCTGCAGATGGACAGGTAACATTTTGGCACTTGGATCTGTCACTCCCACGGCTGCTGCCAGAAACTCAATGACCTCAGTGCAAGTGTCTCATTTAACAATTCAACATTAATGACTGCCACTCTGTCCTACACTCATCACAGCTCTTCTCCTGATGGTGTTACAAGAGACCAGTGTCTGCTTTCATGCCGTCCAGCACCCTTCACTCACGGGACTGCAGGGAAACTCCAAACTGTTCTGGTACTCCAGCAATAGGGAGAAACACACCCTGAACACAAAATTTCTCTGACTTAGGAACATAATGGGAATAAAAAAAGACTGATTCAACCCAGAATGAACAAATGATTGTATCATGGCAACTTCAAAATGAGAAGATGCATTTGCATTGCAGTCTCTTCCAGTACATCAGTTGCCTGAGATTTTTCTGTTTATTTTTCTCTGATGAAGATTAGGAACATTGCTGACAGGCCAACATAATACTGTCCATATTGCTGAGATATTTGCATAACACTGACAGCCATAAATTATGCCAGAAGAAATAACAAAACAGCATTGTTGATGTATCCAAGGACATGACCAAAATAAGGCTTGTAGCCAGACCTATGTTATTAAACCCACTAGTCTAGCTGGGAAAAATCAGTAAGATTTCAAGTACATCAGTCCTTGCCCAGGTCCAAAACAGAAGCAGCAGCCTTGAAAAAATAAAACCCAGCTGAGAACAACTGATGTAAAATTTAGTGAGATTTGTATCAATAAGACCACCTGAGAGAAAGTAGATGGTATCTGTAATACTGAAGGAGATTTGAAAGGGAAATGAGAAGGCTGATTTATTAAGAGTTTATGGAATAAGTAGGACAGGTCAGTGAAAGAAAATGTTGAAAGTTGTCACAGAACCTCTCTCTTTGCTAGGGGGTCTTGGACAGCACTGTACTAGCTGGGAAAAAGTGGTATTTATCGCAAGGCTTCGTGCCCATCCCTGCATCAAGTCTGTCCCAACGATCCAGGCCCTTGGGATAACGCCAATGCAAAGACATCTTCTGAAAGATCCTGGAGATGACACTATTCTTCCACAACCAGAAATTCCTCTGGTGTCAAAAAATGGAAGCAGTGTATGGACCGACATGGAAGATTACACTTTTCCTACCTTTTGGAAATAAAAATCAGTGTTCCATGGTTTTATCAAGACAGTGGGATTCGGGGATTAATGGAAACAACCTTGTATTTCTTTTTATCACAGACTTTGTATCTTCTGCATTTTGCTTTGTGCTTAAGACATTAGTGAACCCAGAAAACTCTGGACCTGTAAAGCTGTTCCAGAAGAACTCATTAAGGCTGATTTCTAATCAAAGAGTATCTCATCCTGTCTCCAATTGAGAACGTCCTGAAGTCTCTCCCATCACAAACCACATATAATTCAATAAATCCAACATGGAAACATCTTCCACTCCCAGACAAATCACCTCACTATGATTTCTCACCTTCCTCTTCCCCACAGGTTCTCCCAGATTTCTAGAAAGACTGGGAAAACATTCTGTGACTGCCAGTTAAACTGGACCTGCAATCAGAGCCCTCCCACGCTGCTGAAGAGCCTGCACAGTGACACACCTGCAGCCCCTTGCCTGAGGAAGGAAAGGGGATCTCTCCTTTCCCTGGGCCTGGAGCAGGGACCAAGTGCCATTGCTTCAGCCCACTCTTGGTGCCCCTCCAGCAGGCACACAGCCCCCCTGCCGGGCCCAGGGGAAGCAGAGCACTTGAACTATGTCTGGCACAATTCCACTGTTCCTCAGGGAAATATGCGTTGAGTGCTAAAATAATCACAGTAGCCAGATTTGTAGGGATACAGTCCCCAGAGACAGCAAAGAGGCCAGTAGCCTGTCAGGAAAAATGCCGGCAAACACTGCAAAGACAGATAGAGAGAAGTAGCAGCCCCGAGAGAGGCACAGGACACAAAAAACATGACAGAAAGATAATTCAGAATACCCATGTCATTCAAGGTCATGTGTGTCCCTTCTGCAACGAACAGGAGGTATGTGCTGTTCCTCTTAGAGTCACACCCAGGTCCCTGTTACTGACCAGCAGACAGTGCTTTATCTCTATTTTTTTCCTTCTATTTCAGCATTCAACTGCATTTTGTGCATAAACACATTCACAGTTCCCCTTAAATGTTTTCCTAGTTTTGTGGGGATGAGTTTTAGTGTTTTTATAATAACCGGTTATAGTTTAGTGATTTATGTAGCTATTGTGTCATTATGTTTATGTTATAATTTAGTGGCTGTGACAGCAACTGATTTTTTTTTTTTTTTTAAGAAACTTTCCTGAAACACCAGCTCATGATGCTCCTTTAAGCTGGAGGATTCTTGGGCCAAAATGCAGCTCAAATAATACAGGCATATATCTGAATGATATATTTAAACTGAATAAAACAAGCCTCCCTTCAAGGACTAGAAAAGCAGACACTTGTTTATGCTCTCCCTGTGTGCAACTTCACCTTTATACATTACTAACCACAAGTAGGATGGATGAAATTCACGAATCAGATGCAGGCAAGAAGAATCAGCATGGATAAATCAAAGACATGAATATATTTACTAAAGAAGTCCAAAAGCAACTGGTTCTCATGACCCTAAACTCCAAATGGCTTCCACAAGGTCTGGGAGAGGTCTGAAAGCTGTAAGCAACTTATGGACAAATGACTGAAGAGAAACACATGGTGGTGCTGATGCTGCAAAGCAGCCCTCAAGTTTTAACATGAGAAAGGAAGGCACTAAAGAAAAGTGTGGTTTTCCTGGGAATACTAATCCCAGGGAGGAAGAGGAAGGACAACTTCTTCCCATATCAAAGGAAGAATCCACTAGGGACAATTTTAATAGTATAGATGAGAACCAAAAAGTAAACTAAAGGAAAAGCACAAAGCCATGGCCTTCTACAAGCATAAATGAGAGAGTGACAGCAGAACAACAACTTCCCAGTCCTGAAACAGTGGGAGGGTCTGAACCATACTGTAGACAACATTTAAGCTTGAATTTTGTTTCCATACTGAAATTCATGCTAACCTTTCTCATAAGTCACTTAAAATATCAGGAACCCAGAGATATTCTGAATTCCCAAGGGTTCTTACTCCACTCCATAAAATGGAAACATTGCAAATCAAGACATTCCCCCATTATGAACCAGATTCCCCAATCACGACGAGAGACTCCTTCTACTTTTGGAGAAGATATTTGGAGATGGTATCACTATGTTACGGAACCACCTCTCACCAGCCATCTTTCACTGCTGTCCTAGTCTGTAATGAGCAGAAACACATTCTTCTTCAGAGGCAAACAAAAACCAGAAATCACCTAACTCAGGAAAATAATATTAAACAGATCTGATAAAGCACAGTGAAAAAATACCAACTATTGAATAAAAATACCGAGTGTGCTCTACTCTCTAAATCCAGGGGTGCCTACAGTAGTTGGTTAGTGTGGGGCACATGCCTTTGAGACAAGAGTGACAAATGAAAAAAACATACAATTTCAAAGAAGTGTCTTAGCAGTTAAGGATTTACCCAGTTTGGATTAAAACTTCTGAGGGATCTTCTGCCTTTTTCTGTCTGACCTGTGACCTTCCTGTCCTTTGGCTCAGAGATGAAGATGACACCTAACCCAGACATCAAGATACCTGGAAATACTGCATGAATTCTGACAGTAGACACTTAGGGGGTGAAGTGGTGGTGTCTCAACCTCAAGAGAGATACAGCAATGAGAGGCAGCAAAAAAAAGGCCTGAAGTCCACTCCTTTCTTTCTCAAAGAAAATCTTTGCACCAAGGGCCGGAGTCAAGACTAGAAACAAACAGCCTGCTGCTGACAAGGAAGGGGCCATAAAGTCTGTCTGACATTTGTTGGCCTGCTTCTATCATAATGTAACTTGTAATAGCTGATAGCACTCATAATATCTTTTACCACTCATGCCAGCAATCCCACTGAACGGGTGCAAAGCAGCACAACAATGCACCCACAGGTATCAATGCTCCCGATCTGTCTGCTCCTAATACTACTGATTGCTTGCTCTTCCTAAATTACATGAAGAACTTTTCCGGGGGAAAAGCAGCCTCTAAGAGCACTCTGTTAAGAGTGTACAATATTAATTTAAGGCTGGATCCTTTAAAAGGTAGGTTCATTTATAGAATAGTTTGCTACTGCAGAAGCAGTCTTATTTTTCACCTGCACCCCAGTTATTGCTTTGTCAGCAGCTGTGTCTCTCTTGGTGGCACCAACAAGACAAAGCAGCACCAAGCATACTGCAAGCTGGCATGACTTGGGCTGCTATAGGGAATCTGTGCCATCATGTTTCAGTACACCTCTAGAAGAAAAACCACTCCTGTGGTGACAGGCTGGCAGCTTCTAGAGCTGCCAGCTCTTACTCAGACATAGAAGATGGAAACAAAATACAAGATGATGTCAAAACCACTTTCCAGCTGATGCTAGGAAGTAAACTAATTATACTGCACTTGAATATCCACCATCATTTAAAATTCTTTGCAGAATTAAGTGTAGATTTACCTTTAGATTTGCTTAGAATTCAGTGTACATCATGTAAAGCACAAGCACTGCAAATTTCTCCCTGGTTTATGATTCTTTAGTTATTCATTTTTTTAATAAGAAAAGAAAATAGAACAGTATAAGATCTGCAGTGTCCTTCCTTTATCCCTGTTTGTTTCTCTTACTTTCGTGCAGAATGGTTCTTGACACATGTGAAGTACACAATTAAATCAAAACCATATTAGCACACCAGTAGAACACTCTTCTCTTTGTGTGAACTGTACAGTAGAACCAACTGCATAGAAAGAAAAGAAAAAACCAAAGCCCATACCCATCCAATTCATACAAAACCATTTTCAACTGATGGCTGTCTTGACCAGCAGCAAATAGAAACATGAAGCCCCACAGTTTCAAAAGAGTAAACCCTAAACTGTGATGGCAGGTTGGCAAATCTTGGGACTCTAAGAAGAAATTCTGATGAAAGATAAGTCATGCCCCATCAGCTTTACCTTTCCTTTAGGGAAATTATACCAAGCCAATTTGACTGATAGAAAATTCCTGTGTGCTTAAAGGATTAATTACTTAATTCAGATACCAATATCTGCCTGTCAGCTTGTGTAATGTCCCTAATGCAGATGTTTGGGCACTGATAGCAAAAGGCACTGACATTAGACTCCACAAGCAGCTAACTTGTAGGATAAAATATGAAGCTAAGTTTAAAATGTAAGCCTGTATACTGCTTAGTTACCATAAAGTCAGAAATGCACTCCACACCAAGACAAATGGGCTGATTTTCACAGGGATATGTCTGCTCCTGTACTGGAGCTGGATTTATATAGCTTAAGAGCAATGCAGAAAATTCAGAATAAGCATGAGACTTTAGGGTTTCACTGTCAAACTCTCGATATCACCTGACACTCAAGTAACAAATAAGGTCTGTTTCTTCTATTTCCTATTTATTAGATACATGCTGCTGTTAGTGTCATCTGCTTGCAAGAAGATTACTGGAAAATAAAGAGTTGTTCTTACAGATGAACACACTCCTGAGCACTCATGTTGCTTTAAATTTTCATGTGAGGGCCTGATACGATTTTAGTGCCATCAAGGGAAAAGACCGGATGATGAAACTGCTTCCCAGCTTGTCCCCAGATTGCACACAGATGATGGTGGTGATGCAGCAGAATTGGCTGGCAGTGGCAGCTTGTTTTCCTAACTAAAGAGTCATAGCTTTTTCTATATGCTCCTCACGCACACTCAGAAGTACTGCATTCACAATACTGGCAGCTCATGGCCGTAGGTCTTCTCTTTGCAAGAAAAGAAGCTAGGCTGTTCTAATCACGAGATGTTAAAAAAAAAAAAAAAAAAAAAAAGATGATTTGCTAGGGGCACATAGTGTTATCACTGAACCAACTGCTTCAAAATGCATGTCAGGTGTCTAAATTAGTTATGACACTGGTTTAAGACTGGATATTAGGAACAAATTAGGTTCTTTAAATTTACCTTCCGAATTTTGAACCATTTACTGCTCATGTTTTCAAGGTTTTGCTCATAACCAAATTGTCCATTTCTGAAAGATTCTTACACCACCACAGGACCACAGCAGCTAACTTTACCACAGCTAAGCCATGCTGAGGGAGCAGGGTGAGCACACCGACTGTGCTTTATATAAACAACAGAAAGAAACAGACACAGCAAAGCTTGGCATTTTGTCTTTCTCTTTATCCTGAGGACTGCTGGTTTGAATGAAAAGTCTCTATTCCCTTACAAGTGATCTACCACACTTTGGCAGGACGTTAAGGGAAAATTTCAGCTCATGATGTCACAAGGAAAAAAGGGTCGGTTCTGGCTCCTGGACAAATGATATAAGGAATGACAATAAAACTGTGTTTATTTAACCTACATAGAAGAAGATTAGGGCTAGATCTGACTGAAGTCTTACACTTTCTAAAAGGAGTTAGAGTGAAGACAGAGCCAAACTTCTCAGATGAACACAGCAAAAGAACAAGACAATGTCCACAAGTTGCAACAAAGTTAATTCTGACAATGGAAGGGTCTTCACAGTGAGTGCTCAAGCACTGTAACAAGTTGTCGTGGCCCTTCATTCTCAGAGATGCTCAAAATTTGACTCTGAGAATTTCTCTGAGAAAACTGCTTTGGCCTCTGAGCAGAAAGTTAGCTCAGATGACCTCCAGGAGTCCCTTCCAACCTGTGTTCTCTGTGGTTCAGTGACAGGCACAATACAACTTGTCACACAGCTCACACACACAGGAGGAGTGACACAGCCAACAGACAGACCCAGTGATGATCCCTTAGCAAATCAGCTTACATTAGAACCTTGGTACTCGAATTTCCTTTGTAATGCCCAGATTTTCTCCCCACACTCACACTTCCACCAGATAAGGTCTTCTTCAAACTATTCTCTACTGTTCTGTTATATACCTGTAAAGACTTTGGATTTCTTCTTCTGAGGATTTCTCGGAACTCTCTCAGAGAACCACCATCTGCATTGGGCAGATGGTATCCATTTTCCCTTTAAACCAAAATCAAGGGGTGTTGGTTTCCACCTGAATATGATAAATAGGAAATATTTGAGAGGCAACGATAATGAGAACCTGCAATTAATAGGAAAACTATTTACTGTCCTGATGCTTACACCCCACTCTTAGTCTGCAATAATTAACATGTCCTGTTAATCACAGTTATTGTCTTAACTTTTATTTGCTGTTGAAGTTTGCTGGGTTTATTTCAGACCTGAAGAACAGATGTGGTGATGGTCAGGTGCCAGCATATTGCTTTGATTCACTTCCTGTGAAAATGGAACATGATACACACAGTCCTTGAGAGACTACTTTCCCAGCAGTTATCCATCCCTCCAGACAGACACGTGAGTGCCTTAGACCTTAACAAGTAAGTTTGGATTTGTCTGCAGGAAGCACGAGATCACTTCACTTCCTGGACGTAGAATTCTGCCTTCTTCTCTTCCAGACTTAGCTAAAACCAGCTCAGTTTCAGAACATTTCCAAAACCTGGTCTTGAACAGAAGAACTGCGCTTTAGGTCAAGCCTTTCATGGACTACTATTCAAAATATCATTATACTGGTATTTTCAGCCTCTAGTTGTTTCTTTAATACATTATTTGCAACAAACTCTCCTTATCTTAATCCTCTGCAAGCTTAATTCAAAATGTATTTTAAATGTACCAAAAGGCAATTCCTACAGGTAAGATCTTCAGAAATACCAACACCTAGCTTCTAAACCTATAAAGTGAATATTTGCCTCTGACTGTTTTTAGCAGCCTGATCTCTGAAATACACTTTCCCTTTAAAGTCTGTGTCCTGGGACTCTTTTAGCTCTTTGTTTTATTCTTTGGGGTTTTTTTCCCTTTCACCTGTCTATAAATATTAGAGGGACAAACTTCACCAAGCCTATCTTTTGTCTAGCAAGCCCTATTCATGAGACAATTCAAAAGACATGGCCATCAACTGAATTAACAAGTAGACATGCTATTGTTATACTCCAATGTTATTTTCAACCACTGCATGATAGATCTGGTAAAAGTCATAAAGAAAGGCTTAAAAAGCAAGGCTGGCCATCTAGACACTCCATCCAGACCAACAGTTTTGCACTTGCCTGTGACTACTTTTGCTTGAATGAGTCTCTCTTTTAGGTAGTTTTCTAACAGCAGTTTAGCTTTCCAGGCTTAATCCAAGAGCTTTGTAACATTTGAATTTTGTTCAGGAAGTTTGGCAAAGAATAGATTCATTATCTGTCTCTCTAAGAGCAAAGATGAACAAACTGTTATTTCCTTTGTAACCACTTGTTAGATTTATTAAACTGAACATGTGCTATGCCTTTGTGCTTTTGGAGGAGCTAATTTCTGACCTAGTTGTGGTTGCTCTAGCCATGGTACTTAAATGGCCTATTTTCCTGTCCTAATTTCTCTTTCTCAATCTACAATACTCCACTTGTCTACATAAATAAATAAAAAAAAGCCAAACAGTTTTGTACATTTTTTTCTTCTCTGCAGAGAAGAACCTTCGATCCAAACACAGACAAGTTTATTCTGTATGCCAGACTCATCTCTCCATTGCATCTGGCTCGTAATGATAATCAACACGAAACATTACCATAACACCTTGTGTGTCAACCTGTAAGATTCACCCAACAGCTACGCCTACCCATGCTATTCCTCACTACCTGGTGCCAGAAAGGGCTTCTTTAAGGTGGAGGATGGGATGGCACAAGTGCAATAGCACTGCTGGGAGCTGCTTTTGTTCCAGGAACATCATGACTGCATGCAAACACCACGGCAGAGCCAATTCATTACTAACACATCAAGAAATAACTGGGGTATATCCATAGGACATCTGTGCTGAATTTAAAAAAAAAAAAATCTTGATTGTTACTGCACATAACATTTTAAGTGTATGTTTTATTGACTCCATGTGTTCAGTCATAGGTTGCTGACAACAAAGGTGGCTGATTGACATGACTCAATAAGCAAGGCAGTTCAGGTGACCAAGATGACTCAGATTTCCCTGTTCAGTGACACAAGAAATGTCTGGACATTGGAAACTCTACATCCATTGAGAGACATGGTTGATGATAAACAGCATTTCACTTCACAGACTTTGTTGACAGATTCTACAGCCATCATCAAACTTCAGACACACTTAACTGGCCCAGGGACAGGAACATGCTTTAATGGTCAACAGCCAAGGTAGGATAAGGCCTTTATTTACTCCAAGTTAAGCCAGCTGAAACCCTGTCCCTTTGTGTGAATATACTATTCACCTCAAGACTAACATCTAAACATGTCAATTGAACACAATAAATACTACTCATGGAAATACCTGCCTTTTTTAACCCTGTTTTTCCCCTCCCTGATTTTGATATGCATGAGAGACTTCAGACAAACAACAGGGGAAGAAAAATGACTTTGCAAGACAAAAAGTGAAATAAAATACTTAAAATGCTGTCAATAGCTCATTGTAAACCTGGGAAAAATAAAGTGATAAAAATCAATTTCTGCAAACATTGTTTCTGTTGCAGTGTTTGAGACACTCCATAAGAGTAGAGAGAAAGAAGGAAAGTAAGAAAGAAAGTCACACTATCTCAATTTTAGGACAATGTATATATTTTAGGAGAATTTTGTATACTTGAGCCTTTACATTTCAAGTCTGTGCCTCAGAACTGACACAGACCTTAAGATTTCAGATGTCTAATAAATAACAGAAATCAGCAGCAATCATGAGATCACAGGCTACAGAAACAAGAGATTTGCCTACAAGCTGAGTTTGCATTCACATTGTTTCAGCAGAAGGCCCCATGAAGAAAACCTCCTAAAAACAATGCAGCTGATGTGAGTTTACAGTGAAATGAAGATTAAACTACCCAAATGGCTTCATTTGAAGCTTTTCTGACTAGGAAGAAGTGTGCTGGCACTGAGCCCCAGTAACTCCGTGTTTTCACTCCCCTTTCCCTTTGCAAGAGTGTTTACTTTTTGTACTGTCTTGTAAGTGCACGTCAGCAGCATTACAAGTGCCCAGTGTACTCTCCCCCCATTGCAGTTTCCCATGAAAGAAAGACTAATTCACACTGTTCATAGCTCCTCCTGTTGCCAGCAGTGCCATTGAAAGACACCAAAGAAGGGCAGGAGAACAAAGACTGTGCAAGGAAGCGGAGAATAAGTATCAGGAAAAAAAGTGAGGGAAGAAAAGGAGAAGGCGTATTCTGCTCTTGGTTATGTCTGGCAGCTCTGGACTTGTGTAACAGATGGGAGTGCAGAACTCATCCCCGAGAGAAACAGAGGCTGAGGAGACACATGCCCAGGATCCTCACTTGGACCAGCTATTTAAATAATCTTAAAACAAACAAATCAAATAAACACTATCTATGTTTTCCCTACGAAGGGGAAAAGATTTCCCTCCAACTCTGGGAGAGCCTTTTCATAACTAACAAATTATAATGAGCCATTTAAAATAATTAAGCCAATTTAGTTGTAGCCAGAATACAAGCAAAGTGCTGATGAGGAATGGGAGCACAGACTACTCCTAACCACTGTCAGAAACTGCAGCAGTCAGCACAGGCGACTGCTGTATCAGCAAAGGTATTATTCTACGTCCAACTTTGTCCTATAACTTGTGAACAAAATTGGAAGGGGGTGGGGGAGAGATAATTAGACCCCTTCTACATTCATTTGTCATAGCTCTATTTGCTTAATTGGAGCCTTTGACTGCTTTATACCACAGGAACTGTCCCCCAGAGATTACAGTTGGAGGTGGGTATGAACCAAGTTGCACTAGACATGGTTAGACACTTACCTGAACATGAAGTAGTAAACATGTATGAGGTACTTCCCACCCATGAAGGGCTTTAAGAGCTAAATCCCTTAATAAGAAACACCAGCATTAATTAAGAAAGTGGTGGTACATCTTTTAATAATTAATGATGAAAGAGATCTCCCAAGACTAAGGGCAGCGGATGATAATATTGAATAATTCAGCACTATAACCAAAGGAACAATGGCACAGTAACTTTAGATATGAGCATTTGCAACAAAATCCAACAAAAACATTTGATATGCTGACAGCTTCTTGTGTTCAGGAAAGATACTCTGTCCTATCGAGTGGACATCAAACAATTTCTGAAACCAGTCATTACAAAAAAATTAAAAGCAGCTGGTACAATTGCACTGAAGCAAATTACTTTATATTTGGGTTATGCTCTGCCAGACTTGGGCCCAAAAGATCAGAAGCATAGACCAGTAGAGGCAGTAGCTCCAGTCAGTAAATCTGCATTTCCAATAGCCTAAATTAGCCACATCATCAAGTCAGTTTAATTATCAAGGGAAAAAACCCCCAACAAACGAAAAGATTTTTAACTCCTCCTGTCACTTCACAGAACTCCAGCAGCAGGGATAGTCTGTGTCTATCAAGTTTAGAAACAAACATACATAAAGCTTCAGCAGCTGTTGAGCATTCAGATTTAATTTGTGGTCACAAATATTGGAGAATTTTAATTTGTTGCCTGTCTAGCTGAGAGGTAGACACACATCAGTAAAAAAGCAGAGTCTTTGCCATTGCATGAGAAAAAAATGTGTGTTATATTTAATTGCAGAAGTTTGGCAAAACATCAAAGGGCATGGAAAAAAGATGTTTAAAATAAAAAAAAAAAAAGAAAGAAAAACAAAGAATCTGAGCAACAGACTAGGGAAGACAAAGTGTGTTGCTGTTCAACCTCTCTCTCACTGCTGGCAAGGTTTACTTGCCTGCTGGGGCTTCCCTTAGCAGATGAAGGCCAGCCAAATTAAAGAAAACAAAACACTTTTGGAATTTCCTCCTTGAACTGTTTTGATGACAAGTTCCTATTAAGAATTGTTGTGAATTCATCAGAAAGTGGATGCAGCTTCCTCTGCATACTAGGCACTGACCAATTTCTTTTCTGGCACCAACCCCTGCTAAAGTAAAACTACCGTGCGATGCACCCATATAGACATCCCAAGGGAGAAACGTGCGTCACCTTGTCTCTGTGAATCCCAGCAAAAAAGATAAGAAACCATCTGGGACACTAGTTCTGCAGCACATGTCCACAATGAAATAGCTGGCAGCTGTTACATTTGTTGTAGCTGTTATAAAGCATCATGCAGCCCATGGGGACTGTGAAGACAGGATTTTGGTGGGTTCTAGCAAACCAGAAGACTAAGAACAGTAATAAAAACTAGGTACTGAATGGCAGGAAATTACTGATCGAGGGTTTTGTAAAGCAAAATAATTGTACATGAACACATTTAACCCTCAAACTAAGGAAATGTACAGATTTAAACATGTAATGAGGCACAGTGGAAACATGACGTAGTAAAAAAAATATAAATAAAAAAATGTTAATAACAGAAACAAGTGCACAGTGGTAGCGCTAGGCTGATGGTTGGACTTCATGATCTTAAAGGTCTCTTCCAGCCTTGACGATCCTATGATTAGCTGGTGAAACTAACAGCACTATAATGCTTTCATGGCCTGCACTAGTAAGACCCTGCATCACAGAATCATAGAACTAACCAGGCTGGAAAAGACCTCCAAGATCATCAAGTCCAACCCTGGATCCAACCATTGTGCTTACTAGACCATGGCACTACATACCACATCCAGTCTCGTCTTAAAAACCTCCAGGGACGGTGAATCCACCGCCTCTCTGGGCAGCCCATTCCAATTCCTGATTATTCTCTCCATAAAAAAAAATTTCTTCCCAATATCTCACCTAAACCTCCCATGGCACAGCTTAAGACTGTGCCCTCTAGTCCTGGAGCTGGTCTCGTTGGGATTACACAGGCCGGTCAATGTAGGCAGGGGCCGCCCCGGGGCGGAGGAACGGCCCGCATGCTGCCCGCAGGTTCGCACGCCGCGGGGCAGGGGGCGCTGTGGCGCCGGGGGGCGGCGGGGCCGAAGGCTGGGGGCGGCGCGGCGCGTCCC
>VWZG01009352.1:94691-191809 GCA_013396735.1 Grallaria varia | reverse complement strand
GCGGGCCGGGCTCGGCCCGGCCCCGCGGGGAGCGTGACGTCACCGTCTCATTTACCTTTGCTCCGGGCGACGGCCAATCAGCGCGCCCCGCTCACCTGCCGCGGCCGCGCCCGCGCGGCGGGGGCGGGGCCTAGCCGGGCGCTGCCGGAGCCGCCTCCCGGTGCTGCTGCGGAGTTGCGGGTGCGGTGTGGGCCGGCGCTGCCATCGCCATGTCGTGCGGGGGCTTCGCCTGCTCCAAGAACTGCCTCTGCGCCCTCAACCTGCTCTACACGGTGCGTGCCCGCCGCGCTCAGCCGCGCCGGGTCGGCGGGGCTCCCTGATTCCGCCGCCGGGCGGGGAGGGGAAGTGGCGGTGCTCGCCGCGCTTCCCCCGGCGGGCCGTGGATGCGGGCTCTGCGGGGCGCGGCCGCCGCTCGGTCGCGGCCTCCGGCGCGGGAGGATGGGGAGGGGGAGGCTGAAGAGGTGATAGCGCTTAGGCCGCGCTTGGTCACCCGCGGACGTGGCTCCTCGGGATCAAAATCCAGGGCGGCCCGGCAGCGCTGCCCGCCCGCGGCGTTGTCTCATCTCCCGGGCGGAGCGGCCCCGGGGCCCAGCCCGCCAGTGCCCTTTTTCTCCGTCGGGAAAGGGCGCTGCACCACTCCAGGCGTGCGACGGGGAAGGGATTGTTTTGTTACTGCTTGTCCCGGCAGCAGCGCCGAAATAAGTGCGGTTCGGTCAGTGACAGGGTCCCCGGCCCTCCGCCGCGCTGTCCCCTGGGGTGGGCCGGGAGCTGCAGAGTCTGACTGCTCCGGGCGCTGCAACACACGGGAGGCGGGGGAAAGCAGGATGTTCAACTGAAATAACTGACCCGCGGGGAGCTCCAGGCAGGTGCCTGGCTTGGCTCTGGCGTGTTGGAGTACCTGTTTTCAACACTGAACAATTGTGGTATAGCTGTGGTTTTTCCCCCTCACTATTTATTATTATATGTTACAGAAATAGCAAGAAACAGGAGTAAGTGTAATGGCTTCCTCTCACGGCACATCTGGAGAGGTAGTGTGTCCTCTAATGTTTCAAGTTAACAACTGTGCTTGGGATTGACTTTCAGCAGACCGGAACAGGGGCCAGCTAGTGCTTGTGGACGGTCCTGTCGGTGCTTTTCCAAAAGCATTGCCTGACCTCGGCTGAAGCCAGGAGGAGAGAACAAACAGGTTCTGTTCATCAGAGCAAGCAGCTCTCATAGCTGATGGTTAGTGGTCCTCATGGTGATCCCCAGGATGGAACATGAATGGATGCAGAAGTGCCTGTGCTGAAGCCATAGCTAGCTTATGTTCTTTGGTGTATGAGGTGACCCCCCACCTTTCCTCAGGAAAGATCAGAACAGAAACCTTTGTTGTAGGAGAGGCTACTACTGCTGCTGCTGCTTGCCCTCCTTGGAGGAGGTTGCAGAGCAGAATATGACCCTGGAGAAGTCTGGAGGACGCTTAGTCAGCCCAGCCTACCTACTGTGAAAGTCAGCTGGAATCCCTGCGGTGCCTTGTGTTGCCCATGCTACCCCCAGCCAGAGCAGGCAGGCATTGTCTCGTTTGGTATCTGTAGTTGGAGGTAAGTTTAGTGGATGCAGACTGTCATGATTGCAGCTACGGTAGAATCACAGAACAGCCCAGATGGAAAGGTACCCCAAAAGATCTTTGTGACTGACTTTTTGTGGGATTTTCCAGTCCCAGTGGATGGCTTATGGTTGCATTGCCTCATCCCAATTTCACTTTTCACTGAACCAGAGGTTAATGCAAGATTTCCTTTGTTATTGTTGTTATTATTCCTTGAGGGACAGAAGAATGAGAGAAATCTAGATCTTTCCCATGTAATACATGCACAAATCTCAATGTGATGTCCTGTGGACAGCTGGATTTTTTTTTTTTTTTCATTTCCAAAAGCTCCATCATTTATTCTCGTAGCCATATATGAAATATGTGTAGGGAGTCTGGTAGGTCTTCTGGGCATATTTGGCCTCAGCAAGGGTGGGTTGATCTTTGAGTCCTCTGTAGTTCTGTCTGTGATACCTGTACAGTGCACCTGTGACCTTAATCTTGCTCTGATGTCTCCTCGAGTAGAATTTACTTTGTGGGTGTCGCTTGGTGTTCTGTCACTTGACCTGTGCAGAACATATGTTTCTGCTCAAGGGAAGAAATGACTTCTTTGAATGATAGTTACTAGAATATCCAATTGTTATTGCTAGTCTTGTTTATTATTTACAGACAAGTTACAAGACTAATGCTTTTAAATTCAGGGTTGCAGAAATAACATTTAAGGTGCTTAGGTGGCCTGGTGGAGGTGATCCAGTAAAATGTGGGGTCTTCTCTCTTCCTTGGTTAGACCGAAACCTGACAATACAAGTCTTGGGTTACAATAGCACAATGAATGACGAGCTTATTTTCTCTCAGCTGGAAAAAAAAATGCAGAAGATAACCAGGGCAATAACTGCATCATCATCTTTTCAAATTACTTTAATTCACTAATAAGTGCTGAGAAGGGAGTAGTGGAGGTAAGAAGGGATAGGGAACATTTCTTGAATATTTTTATAGCAAGCATTGATGTCTGTATGACGTGCTTGGAATGAACTAGCTGTATATTGGGGATTACATCTTATATTTTGTTTTTCTTTAAAATACTTTAGGATAGGATATTATATTTGACCTTTTTTTTTTCTTCTTTTTTTAGGTGCTGTCTTGTTTTATTTTTTTATAGTAAGAGACCAATAAAAATATATGTCCTGGCAGTAGTAAATCAGTTACTGGTTAAAGGCAAGAAACCAGAAACCCAGTAACCTAATTGCTCACTTAATGTTCTTTTCAGATGTTACTTTGCTGATGACTTTTGGTTCTTCTCTTGACTAAGTCAATGTCCTTAGGCCCTGATTCTATTTTTAAATTGATTTTATATGAGTAATTCTGGCATCCGTTCTGAGTCTTACTGACTTCAGCATGGCTCCTTATAGGTAGAGGAAGAATAGAGAAGAACAATTGAGACTGTTTATTGACTTTGTGCATATAATGACATGTATTGCTGGAATAAAGCCTTATGTCAGAGAACTGTCTGTATACAGGGACCTTTAAAATAATGGTTTTGGGTATCTGACGAATTTTGTCTTTATTTTTTCAGTCAGATCTACATTTCCCATCAAACAGCAAAGCTATACAAGTTGTTTAAAATGTCTGTCCACAGAATGAATCCAAATTCAAGGATGTATTGGTAGCTTAAGACTTCTCATCTTCCAAGTGTGAGAACTCTAGCTGCTCACTTTAAGCAGATACTTGCTCACATTAACCAGACAAGGATTTGCTTTGCTAGACAATTTTCCTTCCAAGGAAGTCTTCAGTAATTGTGTTTAAATGCAAATAGTTGATAACTTATTTCAAATCAGATTTTTCAGGGAGGAAAGGCACATTCCAAAGTCCTAACTAGTGGTGAAAGACTGATGTGGTAGGTGGGCCACAAGATTAAATATTTAAATTAAAAAAAATACAGACAGTTCATTTGGATGGTGTGTGCTGGTTTTGTCACCCAACCAACTACTGAATTATTGCTGCAGCAGCAAACATGAAATGTTTATTGTCAGTGTGTAAACATCTCCCATTTGTTTTGGTGAGCAGGCTTTCAGTTTTTCTTAGACCTAGAGTGGCCATTTGATTTAAAGTCAAATGTATCATACTTTGACCATTGGAAGTATGTGTTTTTTAGTAGCACAAAGCTCATTCCCCAGAAGCACACACATTTCCTCTTAACCCTAGGAAGTACCTTATCAAAGTAATTTTTATATTACTTTCCTCTATGAACATCTTTTTTTGTTTGCCTCTTAAGTGCCCTGTTTGTTGCATCTGTTTTCAAAGAATTGTGCTTGAAAGGTTGTTTTTTTCCTTTTGTATTTGNAAAGGTTTTTTTTTTCCTTTTTTATTTTTTTTTTTTTTTTTTTTCCCTTCTCACTGCCTCTTGTTCTCTGGGTGCTATAATTATTGAAAGTGCATTTGTACTTTCTGCCCTCTTTATCAAAATTGCTTTGCCTGTATTATGGGAATATGCAAAGATAAGTATAGTAATTCTCAGATTTGGACAACGTGTGCTCAGCTTCATAGAATGTTATGGCTTAGAAAGGACCTTAAAAATTATGTAGGCCCAATCCCCCTGCCTGGTCAGGGACACCTTCCACTAAAGCAGATTATTCAAAGCCCTATCCAACCTAGCCTTGAAGGTTGTAATATAGTTTTTTAATTCATAGGGGTTTTTGTAATACTTGTCTTACAAGCAGAGTTCCTGACGCAGAAGAGTGACCATGTTGCATCTTCCATGCAAATCTATCTGCTTCATCTTTTTGCTGCTTAGGGGAACCCTGGTGTTAAGAGGCAGGGTGAACGTCTGGATTTTCCTAGGGAAAGGGTGTGTGACTGTATTCTGTGTTGTCATAAATCCTGACTGATGTAGTGGCTATGCGGAGCCAGGTACAAGCAGACAGGAATTAGAGAAACACAGTTCTTGCCTCAAGTGGCAATTTCTTTCACAGTGGTAAGTCAATCTGTGATCTCTGAGTGCAATTCTGGTGTTGTTTGTGTGAGTTTGCTTTCAGCTGTAAGAAGTAAATAGGCTTCTGTTTGCTCTGTCTGATGTTTCTGGTCAGCATTTAGGAGTGCGGCATGAAGAGTTTGGGCCAACACCAGCTGGTCTAACTCATCATCGTGACTGGATGCTCAGCAAATGGGACAGGTTGTCTTGGAGCCATTTCTGTCGCTCTCAAGGACACTTTGAAGGCAGCAGTATAAGCTGTACTAAATAGTCTTGACATATAAATAAAACAGTGGTACAGAAGGTGCCAGGTATTTGGCAAGGAAGGGTAATGGGTTTTGTTCTCTCTGGCATTTTGGGAAGTTTCTATGCTTACGTTTGAGAACACAGAAGAGTACAGCAAAAATGCAGAAACCTATTTGAGGTTGTTTTACCACTGCTTGGGAATGCCCTCAGCTCTATCATGTGTCAGCTTATAGCCCAAGTGATGGCAGTTTGTGGTGCCATCTCAGAATCGAGACGTGCTGAGTCTGTAGGCCCAGCAGTAGATTTTGGTGTCTCCCTTGTCTTGAGCAGAGTGCACAGTGGCATTTAGAGCTATGAAAGCAGACTGTCCTTAGGAAGAGAACAGGAGAAGGACAGGGCACAGAGGAGAAGGCTTCATGGAGCATGGTATGTTTTGATACCACTGGTCTTTTTAGCCATCTGAGTGGTGCAGATGGCCTCTTTAAAACTAGTGCAACTATCAAGAAGCCCTTTGGGTGCTTTGTAGTGGCCTTGTAGCTTACATCATTAGTTATGTCCTTTGTACTGTTTTTGTGTTGAGGGCAATGTATTTATGGAAGAGTGATCTGTGGGATCACCAGGCTTCCTGAAAACATTTTGCAACCTCTTAAAAACCAACAAACGAAAAAGCAAGCAAAAGTAAAGATTTTAGAAGACAGTTGTTACTGCTACACAGGGGTTAAATCTCACTGACATTTTAGCATGAAAGCAGTTTGTTACATGGCCAATAACATGAATAACTCTTTACTAGGCCTGAAACTGAAAGAACAGGCTTTAGTGATAAGACAGGAATGCTGCCTTTCACATAAATTGCTTATTCCACACTGTGTATCTCAAGGCTAACCAGACTACTGATCACTCTTCTTTTAAGTCAGTGATGCAAAGGTAGAAGATTTTGCTTTCTGTTGGAAATCCTTTGGAGATACCTACAATTTTCCTTTGCGTGCAATACAGCTGAAGTACTGTAAGGAGATAAAGTTGCTTACAGGTTGAGTAACTTACAGCTGTGACAGAAACCATTTTAACTTAGTCTTTACTTGCTAAAGATGCACGACTATATACTGTTGTTTGCTTGTTGTTTTAATATGGTGTTTTTAGATGAAGCACAGGGAAACAGAAGAATTGTCTTCTCTATTCTCTAATTGATTCTCTATGGCTGTGCAGAAATGGTTGGCCAAGTTGAAGGGGAGAGTATTGGAAACAGCTCTGCCTTCAATATATATGCCATTTGAGGTTTAAACTTTAAAACCCCCTTAAAAGTAGTGAAATATGAACTTGTATATGGAGAGAGAGGTTAGGGAGGATGTATTTCATCATCTGTGTAATCTCTCTGGTTTTAGTTCCTGTTCCATATCCAGCCTAACAGCTATCCTGTGAATATTTCCATTGTTCGTATCAGTATACATGCTGTCTAATCTCTTTACCTTGGAACAGTGAGTCAGTATTTCATGACATTTAGATTCTGAAATACAGTTTTTACCACCTCCTCGTTGGATTGAGGCTGTAAGAAAGCTTTGGGAACACTAACTTCTGCATACGACTTCCTTCCTCACCATCAGTCTAAGCTAGCTGAAATACCAAAAAGTTGCCAGTTAGTCAAAAAAGCAGATTTACTGGTGGCTTGCTGTTGTGGGAAGGAGGAAGTGGTTTTAGCATTTGAATTGTTTCTGAGTGGCATTGTCTACAGAAATCATGTGTCAGTATCTTGGGGTTTTTTTTGTTATTTAAGCTTTATATTTATTATATTTATAAGCTTGTACATAATAATGCTAGGGGTACATGTGAAGAAAATACATTTTTTCCAGGAGTGAGGGAAATGAGCAGCTATGTGCACAGGTGAACTTGCATTTACAGAATAGAGCAAATTAGGAGCTTTGTTAGATCTGTTATTATTTTTGAAACATCTCTGAAGTTAAATGTTTGTATATATCTGTATTAAAAAAGAAAAAAAGAAAGTCACCTGAAGTGGAATCTGATCCATTCCGCTCATCTTGAACTTACAGTCTATAAAATCTTCCCTATAGGGATACTGCTGACATTGGAGTAACATTTTGTCTATATGTGCTTGATTTTCTCTTTTTTTTTTTTTTTCCCTCCAAGAAAGAAATACTCTTATGTTGCAGGGAAAACTACTGATCTTCACCTAGGATTTGTGCTACCTATAGGTTTGTTCTAGTAAAGCATTTACTTAATTTCAAATTCATGAGTTTATGTATTGGATTATGCTACTGCCTGTAGTTGTTTGTGTACTTTTAAAGTAAGGTTGCTAGCGTTTGTATTGATGGAGAAGATAGTATATAGTAAATGAGGATATTACATTTAAAATACTGTCACCCTTCCACACGCAAATGCTTCCCATGGCTCTGTGTTGCTTTTCTGGTTTGTGGACGATATGTGCTTGTAGCATCATTCTGTACACGAATTACTCTAGTTTATTATAAATTTTGCAGTTTATTATAAATTCTTTTGGTCTTAATACCTGTTGGTTTTCTATGTGAGCATGCCTTAAGTGAATGTGACCTTTTAAATCACTTCTGAGAACAAGACTTGTGCTTGTGTTTTTCAAGCTGTGTAAGTACTTCTGAAGAATCATTCATTGCTCTTTTATTGAGAGACTTCCTTGCCTTGCTAAATTCATCTCTTATCTGCCTGTTAAAACTTTTGATTTTTGGTGTGGAGAGTGGCAGAGTTTCCATGGTGAAAGAGCTGGCTGTGGTGTGTAGAAGTCTTGGTTGGAAGGGACTTCTAAGGCTTCTCAGTCCAGGCTCCTGCTCAGAGCAGGTTTACAAGTAACATTGACTTGCCAGCTGTGGTGTAGTCTGCAGAGTCTTGTAAACCTCTGAGAGCAAAGATTACCAGCTTTGTGAGCAAGGCACCAAACCACCTTGCGGATGTTTCTGATGTCCAGTCTGAGCCTCCCAAGCTGTTACGTGTGGTACCCAGAAGAGTTTGCCTCCCTGGTTTTTGTAGTATGCCTGCAGCTTCAGTTACTATTTGATTATCTCTAGGCTGCCTCTTTGTCTGGCTGAACAAACCGAGCTCCATCACCTACTTCTGAAACATCATCCTCAAGTCTCCAGGTTGTTTTCCTGACTCTTACCAAATTTTCAAATTCCTTTTCAACCTGAGGAGCTTGAAATAGAACACAGTATTTGAGCTTCTGTCTCACCAGCATTGAGTTTCCTTTGATTGCACTCCTCTTGGCTTTCCCTCTTTGCAATGAGAGCTGACTCTTGGCTCATACCCAACCTGGCAACCAGTTTGATCTCCAGATCTATCTCAGGATGTTGTTCAACCGGTCTGATCCCAGGCTCCACTGAAGCACCCCAGGAGCAGAATTTTGCACTTCACAAGATGCCTGTTGGTTTATTTCTCAAGGTTATTGAGGTCCATCTGAGTTGTCAGTCACTTTTCCTTGTTCAGGATTATCCACAAATTTTCCGAGGATTCATTTTGTCTTATGCTCAGGTTATTGATGAAGATCCTGTATAATACTGGTCACAATTTGAGCCCTTATGGTGCTTCTTACCTGCTGCTGGCTGAATGGTGAGCCATTGATTACTGCCCTCTAAGCTCAGCAGTCTGGCCTGTTGCACTCCAGTTTAACAGGCCATTTCTCTCACGCCTTTTCTGCTTAGGGGTGAAACTCCTGTAGGAAACTGGGTCAGCCCTAATCACTAAAAACTGGACTGTAATTTCATTTATTTCTAGTAGATATATCAAGAAAATATTTGAAGTGTTAGTAACCAAAGCTAGCTTTATGTAAGTAAATTCTTACAGGTGAAATGGAGTTTTCATATGTATGTCAGTCTTCCAAAGATGCCATTGATTACTTTGAGGGACTTCCGCTGCTGTGAAATGTGATCTCAGTATAGTAAAACGTGACATTCCGAAGTTCCATCGAGAGTCCTTTTTCCTTTATTTAATGGAAATATATGACCCTGCATATAGGTAAAGCTTGTACATTTAGAGTGTACATATTACTCATATAGTAGGGGTCACTAATTTTGTTTCAAGTGTGTTTTATTACCAAGTCTTAGCAGCTTCATTTTCAGAAACACTGCATTTAAATCCTTTCACGTCAAAACACTGGAATAAGCACAGCTGAATAGTCATTTCTAGTGGCTAAACAATGCCTAATGCTATGAGCCCTGCATTATTTTATGGACTTGTAAAATCTCTTCTCAAAACAGCTTAAGTCACTTTTCCTGTTTGTAGCTGTGTACATTTACTTTAATTTTTTCACGTTACGGCACTATAAAACTATATCTAGAGTTACTGCTTAACAGTCAGATAGTCCGTTCCAAACCTGAAAATAAAGGAATGACCATAATTTCATCTTTCAGTTAACATGCAGAGTAGTCAGGAACTTAATACTGAATCTGTTTCTGGAATGATCTCCATTTCAGTTTTGAAACATAGAGTCAATTTTCCATGATTTCCAGTGGAAAGACAGGATTTACCAGTAGTGATTTTGATCCAAATCATGGATCTGCCTGACTGGATACAGGATTTTCACATAGTTTGTCAACAAGAGCCCAGTAACACAAGTCTGATCACACTGAATTTCCAGATGTTTTAAGAAATCGGACAACTTTGTAAAGTGAAAGAAGAAAGGCTTGATATGATGGAGGTGGCACTTGAAAATGAGACTGATTACTCTAAAACTTGAATGTGATCCAAAGGAAAATTAAATTATTTTATATTATTTTATTTTTCAAAGCCATTCAACTGATTCCTGAATATCTGGGGTTCAAGAATGTGTTTAAAAAACAGAGATGCCTTTTTTTCCACGTGAAAACCAGAGCTAGTCTCAAGTATGTGAGTGTTCCTTCCAGAAAAGTTTTTTGTGCCAGGGGATCATGGTAATAACTTCTAGTGTCATATGACTAATTTCATGCACATATCATCAGATTAGTATGAGAGGAGTAACAGCAGCAAGAAGTAACTGGTACCCTGCAGCTCACACACTGTGCGTATCCAGTAGGTGTTACAGGCACAGATTCTGTCTCTTCTTTTGATTTCAGTGTTTTAAGAATGAAACTAATTTCATCTAATTATTTTGGTCCTCTTGTATGAAATGAACGAAGAACCAAAAAAATACACATTTTGGTATCCTGGACTCCGATTGGTGAGAGCAAAGATTTGCATTCAGCTAAGACAGAAAAGTATTGGTGGAAATCATTAGGGACAGAGTTTCATGTGCTCTTTGTGAAATAAACTGGAATTTGACATTGCCTTTGAGATTTTTTTTTTTAATAAGTTTGAAGAGCTGTGTAGTGGCATTGCGAGTTCAGTGCTTAGAATTTGATGCAGAGCATGGGATGTCAGCCAGCATGTTTTGATTGGAAATTGTGTTACAGGATTTCTTTTGTTGCTCACTTGTTTGTGGTGCTTACATGGAAAAATAAATCTTGCCAGTGAAATGAGACAATGAAATAAAATGGGTAGACATAGAGCAGAACAGGTAGGTCTTGCATTTAACTGTCTGATTAGCAAGGCTAATTTTTAATGTACTAACATCAGGAAGTGTGTACCCTTGTGCAAAATGGATTCAGAAAATTTCTCTGTGTCAGAGCCAAGGCTTTTTCTTCCTCCTCTATAATTTTGATTCATGACAACTTGGCCTGTTGTTTTGGTTTTAAATAAACATGGTCATTAAGGCTTTTTGTTTAAGAGAAACAAAGATAAATGTGAAATAATCCTAAAATGCTGTTGGTATTGAACAATTCCTTTGAATTTTTTATTGATTTTTTTGTCCCTTCATGTGTTGAGAGAAATATAGGTATGACAAATAGTCTGCTTTTGTTCTTGCAGACCCTTAATTTCTTTGTGTGGATTACTTTTGGTAAAAAGTTTTTTGATCTTGATGAGCATCTCAACTTGTTTTACTCACTTTCATGATGTTATCTTAGATTTCCATGTTTCAAAAGCAGCCCTACATAGGTCAGTTTTCTAAAATGTACTTAAATTGAAAAAAATATGCAGATATATTTGGTGTTAAATCCAACAAAAATGCCCAGGTGTAGGGTAGGTATACTGAAATGGTAAGTTGGAAATTGCCTCTTTTTTTTTTTTTTTTTTTAAATCCCCTCCCACAACCTCTAGGTAAGCAATAAAATGCCATGAGATATGCCTTGTTTGAATGGAAACTAGTGAGCAGGTATAAGTGCTTGCTCTATATCTGTTGTCAAATAAAGCCAAGTAATTGGACTGGACTAAGTACTTACTGTTTTCTTGGTTTTGTTGGGTTTTTGTTTGTTTGTTTGTTTTGTTGTTATTTTTTAATAACTATACAACTTCTGGATTTTTTTTTGTGAAGTTTGAGTTTTGGAAAGTTAAAACTTGCATGTTTAGTTGGTGTCATTTAACAGAGAATTTAGTGAGCAATGCCACACATAGGTCTGTTTCAAACCAGAGAGTGTATTGGACATCTGGGTTGGTTTTGTCTGCTGCTTCCCTCCTGCTGCACCTCATTACAGATTTCTCTTCAGCTTTTCATATTGGAATTTTTTTTGGTGTTTTTTTGTTCTGTGTTTTTTGGCATGGAAGCAGGAAAGGCTGGAGTTTCCTGCCCATATAAACAATAAATCCCAATGAACTAACTGGGACAGATTATGCCTGCCTTCCCTGAATACTGTCTTTAAAAGGAAGGAAACAGCATAGGTGTTTTGGGAATCAAAATAGGATTTACCTAATAGTAGGGCAATTTTCTTGGAGAAATATGTAGTGGAGACACATTATTTTACTGCATGAAGTTCTTGAGATTCAGATCTAAAAAGTATTTTTGTGTGACCATGTTAACTGTTGTGTTGTATCATCAACCATGTAGAAAGGTCTCTAATTAATGCAGCTGTATCCCTGATTAAAGTAAGTTTTGTCAAACTGCACTTTTTTACAGGTTCAGAGCTGTGGAACTGTATATTCCATTTTCTTTAAATCCACTGCCTCAGTTTCACAAAACATCCGGAATTTTTGTTCTTATTCCACTCTGGGACTTAAGAGTGGATGATTTTTAGCTTATTTGTCAATTATGTTATAATCTATGGTTTAGTGTCTCTAGTCAGTCACAGGTAGTGCAACGTGGCTTGACATATAGTTGGTTTAAGATGTAACAGTTCTACATCAACAGTATTGAAGAATATATTAATTATATTAATACCTTAAAATGTCTGGAACTGAAATTACCTCTATGATGAAGTGGAGGATTGGTTTGTTGAGGGTTGTACTTCTTCTCTTTGCATCAGAAAGAAAAATTTTACCTTTCTACTAACAACTGTAATGTAAAACATGTATCTGTGGGTAGGAGCCTCTTTTAATATGCAGACTAACTTTGTGTTTTCTCTTCCCTCCAGCTGGTGAGCCTGCTGCTTATTGGAATTGCGGCATGGGGAATTGGCTTTGGCCTCATCTCTAGTTTCCGAGTTGTTGGAGTGGTAATTGCAGTAGGAGTCTTCCTCTTCCTTATTGCCTTAGTTGGATTGATTGGTGCGGTGAAACATCATCAAGTATTGCTATTCTTTGTATCCTCCTGATGCATTGCACTGATTGCATCTTGGTTCAAGCCATGTAAACAACCTGCTCTGTCAGCTGAGACTGATGGGGAAGGTGCTTCTCAGAAACAGAACAGAAATTCACAGTCTTATTTTGGTCAAGTACTGTCTAAGTTAGACTTCCTTCTTGTTTAACTTTATTTCAGCTTTTTTCTCCCATGTTTGTGCTCTGAAGATAGTATTCACATACTGTAATTTTCGGACAGCTTTTTATGGGGGCTTACTGTGTCACAGGTGCCTCTTCCTGTGCGCTCAGCCCTACACAGAGCGAAAGTATGTGAACTATTAATGTTTAACCTTTGCGATCTGTGAAAAAGTACTGACCTCCACTTTACAAACAGCTTAATTGTGTGAGGTAAGTACCTGACACTGAGCACAGCAGCCAAATTGAGAAGGTAATCCAGCTTTCAAAATGTGATCTTTAATGTCAAAGTTCATTCTTTTTATGTTGTTTTCAGATGCGTTAGTGCAAAACTGTGTGAGACTATGTTCCAAGAGCAACTCTTAAATTTAGCCTAGATTTTAAAAAAAAGAAAGTTATTTTTTGTAATTAATTACAAGGCTATGTCATTAAAAAATACTCTTGAGTATGCAATACCAGAAAAATATTTTCTTTACTACTTTATTTAAGTGAAATATTTTGCAATGACAACATGAGTCCCTAAAGCTGGAGAAATTTGCTGTAGATTTTCCTCTCAAAGCTTCTTTTATTAACCTCTCTGCTCACGTTTTCTTGCTAGGCAAGAAATACCTAACCTGGAAATATGTATAGTAGTAGCCAAAAAGAGATAATATATGGTGATTGAATTCTGGGAATATTATTTAGGTCATCTTTTCCACATCCAGTCAGAATTTGCTTCTGTAGTTCTTTTGTTTAAGAAGACTTACTGTTACCCAGTGAAATAATGAATATTATTAGGTGTATATGTTATAAAAGCAAAATTAATTTGAAACTATATCCTTAACTACTGTTTCCAGTACATGATTATTCTTCTGTTAGTCTTTATTGTCCAGTTTTCTGTCTCCTGTGCCTGTTTGGCACTAAACAAGGACCAGCAGGTAAGAAAAGTTTCCTGACTTCTCAGTTAATCTATAGCAGAATACTATAAATATGTATGTACACAGGCACATATGCTTGTGTATAGTCTTTCATGAAATGGGGAGAGGATATTTTAAGAAAATCAGCATTATCCTCTTAATTAAGGACTAAACCTTGGTCAGTGCTTGACTCTGGTAGCTAGATAGAAAAACGTCTGGGTCCTAAAGTGACTTTCATATGTTTTTGCTTTTTTTTTCCAGTTGATTTGTTTTTAAGCTTCCTTTGTAGGTTTATGGTCACAGGTGTAGCAGCATAGTATCTTGAATATATCATGCATTTAGCAATATAAGATAAGCTGATGAAATCATAATATAATGGTGGTAAGGCCACTGAATTGTTCTTGTGTAACTGAAAAGGTCATAACTACATTAGGAACAGAGATGACCCTTAAGTGTGAAAGTAAAACAGTCTTCCATGTGGTATGAGACTTCTTACTGCGGAAGAAGTGGGCAAGGGTACAGTGACTGAGTAATCAGCTTTTGCACATGAGCACACTTTTTGTTTAAAGTTTGAGTAGTCACAGTTAGATTTGTTGCATGTGCCATTACTAGTGCTCTTGATGGGTTTAGGGAAAACAAAGAAAGAAAATTAATTATACTCACGAATGTGCTGCTGTTAGGTGCTGTTGTTTCATTAGCTTCCCAGACTGGACATTCAAGTAAATCTTTGGTATATTATCTTCTTAAGCATCAATATCTGAAGGCTTTAGTTAGGGTATTATCAACTTGGCCTCATACTGGTTTGTAATTCAGAACAGTTCAATTAATGTAATATGGACTTGCTTTTGCCTTCTAGAGTGAACTTCTAGAGGTAGGATGGAATAACACCAACAGTGCAAGAACAGATATTGAGAGAAATCTGAATTGTTGTGGATTCAGAGCTTTTCATCTGAACGAAACCTGTGCAGCTGTAAGTTCTTCTTCAAGTGTGAAAAAATTTTACATTTTCACGCTGTGTTTGTTCAAAAATTTACAACTGTTTTCATAGTCACCGAAAACAGTGTTTTAGAAATTTATAGGTAGTTCCAGTGATACTGAGCTCTTCTGTTGACTTGCTGGACAGACAATCACAGAGCACCCTGCAAAGGTTGTACTCTCTTGTCATTTATATGCTTGCTTTTTTGGAGTATGTAAAACTGCTAGAGTTTGTCCATGATTAGCAGTCTCTTCTAGAGCAAACTAGATGCTTTCAGTCAATGGAGTGTCATCAGAAAATGGAGTGAATTTTTCTGTATCTGCAACAGGATTGCTTTAGATCTCTCCAGTGTAAACCATGTGCACCGATAATAGAAGAATATTCAGGAATGGTGCTGAGATTTGTTGGAGGTATAGGACTTTTCTTCAGTTTCACAGAGGTGAGTAGAAGGTTAGAAAATTTAGTTCTTTTCACGCACTTTTAAGGCTCTGTTTTGGGAAACACTTAATTTGAGGGGGTCTGTTGCAGGAAATATCCATTCTATCTCACGAGTCAAATAATAAATTCGGTCAAATTTGTCAAGGCTATCAGCTTGCTTAACTCTGCCAAAAGGAAGGCTTGTCTTTATTCAGCGCCAGGAGTTCTTGCAGCTTTGTGTTATTTAGACAACAAACTGCAACATTCAAATGTGGTACTGTAAAGTTTTAAGCTTTTTTGAAAGTTAGTTATTCAGGCTTACAATTTTCCAACATTAAAAAAAAGAGTGCTGTCGCTTTACCTTGTTCCCTCTTCCTCCCACCTGCTCCCCTCTTATGCAGACACACAGTCTTTGAGGGTGGGTTTTTTTGGTTTTTTTTGGCGCCACCTGTAGCACAGAGATTGAGTTGCAGCATGAGTGAATTTTGAAACAACGGGTTAAAATAAAAAAGATCTTTGACTCTTTGCTTTAGTTACGATGATGATACCTAACTTACTTTATTGATTGGTGTAAAAATATCCTCCAAGGAGGTCTTTTATGACCCCATAGTACAGCACGTGAAAATATTCCTCCCGCTGGCTAGTGCAGTTTTTAGACATTACAGCAACAAGAGAGATACAGCAAGTTAAACAGAATTACTCTGATACCAGCCCTCAATTTCCCTACTAAAAAAGTGATGCTGCTGGAAAGGATGGATGATGTGGTTGGGGGAGAATGCACGAGAAAAATAGACTTATAGTTGAGTGGTAACTGTGAAATGAAACATTTTGGAGGATTTGTTTATCGTTATACTAAAAATAGGTTTGTGAATAATTATCATTTGGAGAAGGGGAAGAATAATATGAGTAATATTTTGTGTTGCATAGTGGATACAGTGTTGGCTTTTTTGTTTTGTTCTCTCTGTTGCTGTCTGAATTTTTTTTGAGAAGGTACATTCTTGTTTCTAGTTAAGAAATTAAAATTTTTTTAATTAAGATTTTAGCAGCAGTACAATATCCTAAGCTTGTGTTTTAAAGTGATAGAAGATGAGGTGGGACACTCTGCTTAATAATACTTTGGTTTTTATTTTCAGATTCTGGGAGTCTGGCTGACTTACAGATACAGGAACCAAAAGGATCCCCGTGCAAACCCCAGTGCATTTCTTTGATAAGCTTATAAAGGACTGAATCTTCTCTCTGCACCCTCTACTTAAAAATACTGATTCTCTATAGTTTGGTATTTCTCTATAATAGGAATTCTACATGTACCCAAAATAAAATTTAATTTCTATAAGAAATGTGTAGTTTTCATATTTAATTTCCACTATTTTTTTTCTAAGAATCTCTATCTTAAAGTAGATGGGTGCATTCAGTATCTGGACAGAGTTGAACTGGGGGTTAAAGAACTCTGTTGAGACTTTGTTAATTGATACAGTGAACTCTATACAGTGAGTTTTATAGCACTACTAGCTTATCTGGTGTAAAAAACACCTCCTCCCCACAAAGTATTTTCTGCTGTATTCATTGATTACAAAAATTCACATGAATTCTCATTAAACTGATGATAAAAATGTATGGTGGATGGTTGGATATGATTTGCTTAGGTTTTAGGATGAACTCTAGTAAACTTTTTGTCTCCCACTTTCCTGTTAGGGTAAAAATAGAAGCTAGACATGTTATTTTCCGTAGTGCACCTAAATGTGTGTTAATGACTACTGTAGTCTTCATCCCTCCCCTTCCCTGTTTGTTTTGGCTTTCTGGTAGCTTTAGAATTTTGTTGAGAGTAATAATAATTTTAATGGATAGTCTCACTACAAGAACAATGAATGAAGAAAACCAGGAGAATGTAATCTGCAGCTGATTAACTTGAAGCTTTTTTTTTCTTTGACAAGTGAATGAAGTTTGGTATTTGCACAATCAATGTCTGTCATCTCTGATGTAAGAAACTTGATGTCTGTAAAGTTGTTGTATAGTTATTTTTTTTTAGATGGTGTAAAATTATTGTTGTAATAACTCAGCAGTGTATATTTCTCTGTCATCCAGATAAGTCTTGATTTCATGAGAGATTGAGTGATGTGTAAGAAAAGAAAAAACAAAACAAAACAAAAAGATGGTTTCCAGTAGTTTGTTTTCTAATAAGAAAGAAAAGAGTTCAAGTTAGATGGGTATGGTAGCTATGCAGTTAAGTGTCGACTGAGCTAAAGGAAAGCATGGTCCCTCTTCCTGCCTGTAACAGAAGTGCTGCATCAGCTGGAGCAGCAAACATCACCTGAGGTGCGTAATGGCCCATTGGTTTCTAATCACACTCCACTGCAGACCTGTAGTCCGCCTCTTCTTGATTGGGTTGCTGCCCCTGGTGTGGTAGGCAGCTGCTGTAGCCTGGAAGACTGCTCTGCGGGAAGGAAAGGGGGACAGTATTGAGGCCCTCTGCCAAGGAATACACGCCTGAGCCGGGTGGAAAGGAGATCAGTGAGGGCAGACAGACACAATTAGGTGCTTGTAGTCTCCCTTTACTAGGAAGATGCCTTCGTACTCCTGCAGTGAAGGCAAAAAGAAGTTGAAATACATGCCAGTCGGAGCAATTTCAGACTTTCACGGGCCAAGCGCTCCTGAAGAAGGAATTATCTCGAGGTTTTTAAGGGGAAGAGCAGAACCTGACTGCAGAGCGATGTGAGGAACTCGCTGGAACTGCTTCTCTTCGGGAGCAGCTGGTTCTTGGACATCGGCGGTCAGCGCCACCTCCCGGTGCTGCTCTGAGTTCCCGTGCGCCCCTCCCGCTGTTGTCTGGCTCCGGCACATGCTTGGGCATTCATGGTAAGAGCCCACTCGTGTGCTGAAAGACCTTAAGAGCTTTCAGACTTACTGAAGTGTGATGTAAATGTATGCAGCGCTTTTTACCCCCAATTACTGCCCTTTTTAAACAACTAACCCGCAGTTCTCAGTATGTGTCAAGGGGACAGGGATCATCTTGTGGCTGTCTTTAGGAACAGATCACTTCCCTAGTATAGATAGGCACTGTGTTTTGTACATTGCAGTCATATGGAAAGGGTTAATGACGATTAAAGTGATACCGTATTGCTGCTTCAATTTTGGCTTTTTTTCCTAATTATTTTGTAGTGCTTAGTTTTGGGTGGGTCTGGTTTCCTGATTAAGGTAGGTGATACTGGAGTGCAAATGTGCATCAGTATGATAATACTGAAAATACTACTACAAAACCTCGTGTCTTACAATGTGAATTTGTTTTGGTGGATCATATGGTTTAATTAAAGTTTTTCTCTCTTAGTAATAATGCTTTGTCTCTTCAGAATTGTAATGAAAAAAACCAAAACCAACCCACACAAACTTGACATTCCCATTGGAGGTGTGGATTCACTTTCCAAACCTCATTCTGAAGGAGGGCAGTAAAACACCTTGAGTCTGACTTTGGCTTTAGGAGAGGAAGAGGATAGCCTCTCAGGGGAGGTCTGACTCATACATGAGTATACAAAAAGTACTGTACTGTTCTGACATGCCAAAATAGAGCACTTAAAAAAATATTTTTACCTATTCTCGGTGGGTTTTGTTGTTGAAGTTTTCTTCCTTAAATGCTTTCTCTTCTTGAAAAAAGTCTTTGCCATGTAAAGATTTTTTTGTTGTTGTTGTTTGTTTTCTAGAGAGGCATTTTAATTTTTATCAGATTGTTGACAATTGGACTTCATCGTCACTAGATTTTCTAGAAGCTGTTTACAGCCATGGAGTATCAGAGTATTGGAGTGATTTAACTTGAAGCATTCATGTTGCCTAAGTTAGATGTCTTTGACCCTAGTTGTGTTGAAATACTCTCTTAAAGTTCATTATTCTGGAAAAATGTAGAAACATACCTTGACTTCCTTCAAAACACCTACGTGTTTTTGTCATATAAAAATAATTGGCTGGAAAATAATAAAGTGTAGTTCTTCTGAATCTGTATCAGATAAGTGAATCCAGACCTTAACTAACATACTGAAATTACTGCACAGTATCTGCCTCCTTTCACATGAAAGTAACTATTACAAAAGGAAAAGCTTGTATAACTGGCAGTGATACCTGTAAAAGTGTATCCTAAAAGCTATAGCTGACAAGTGAACAGGGATATGCTGGCGTTACTAACTTGCATTATTTTTTTATGTCTTATTATTTAAAGATTGTCTGAATGCTAGTGGAATTCTGAAAACCCCATGTCATGTGTACTTCAGGTTATTGACCTGAATATTTCAGCAATAATTTCCCAGATTTTCCAAAGAAATGGAAAGAGGCTTTTATAGGTTTCTCAACTTGCTCGGTGTCTCTGTAAACCTAAACATGTATGTGGAAGAGAGGTTTAAAAGAGCAGGATTAAGTTGACCACTTACTAAGATTTCTTGAAAATTTGGCAAACGTGAAAAGCAAATGACAAAAGCATATCCTTGAGTGCAAAAAATTTAGTACAGTTTCAAAAACTTAATTTCTTGGTACTTGCAGTCTAAGCTGGCTTGGATATTTGCATCTATAACGTGTAGTTAGGCTACTAGAGCATTATGCCTTATATCTGTTGACTGGATGTTATCCATGGGATCAGTACATCTGCATAAGAAAATTATCAGCTTCAGTAGTGTTACAAAAACAGACTTGTAAAACGTGATGGCGCAGGCAGCTTTTGTTTTATGTCATACACAGAGTTCTAGCAAGTATACTTTGGGTTAAGTAGGTAAAGATTCTGGTAACCACTTGCTCCAGCCTCTCTCTGTGCTGTCACCACGTTTTTTGCTATTTGTCACTGATAGCTGCTTCAGTGGAGTATTTCTGCCCCTCATTGCGTCTCTTCTCTGTCTCCTGGATGCTGCAATAGAAAGGAACATCCTACTGAAGTGCTGAAGGAGTACTGGATTCCATGTCTGGAACCATTTCCAGGTATGACTTGAGATGTTCTGGTTGGTAGGGTTCACATATCTTGGAAAAGTCACATTAGCAAGTACCTTCCTTCTGATTTTACTGAGAGATTCCCTTGAGCTGGGACCCTTGCTTCTCTCACCTGTCCTGCCTTCCCAAGAGTTTTTCTGTTTCACAGTTCTCACCGTGACTGGTAGTGGCAGTAATGGTAATAATAGTGATAAAGAATGCTGTTATGGCCAAAGAACTGAGATGGTAAGGTATGCTCATGGGCAAAGCTTTTCTCACTGATGGTGCTGCTGAGTTCCTAGATACTTGGAGAGGGAAAGTCTCCTTTTTCCCTAAATCTTAGGGTGGTGTGTACTCTCATGGTGTTCATCTTCAGCATTAATTTTAGTTCAGACTTCTCTTGTCTCTTTTGGGCTTGTAAATAAGCAATCACAAGCTGTAACAATCTTGATCAATACGGTATCACTATTAATCATCTTAAGGCTTTACTGAAATCTGATGTAAGTAGGGGCCTTTTAAGTGAAGCAGTTTTATCTTAAATCCCTTCAGAATGCAGCCAGTTTAAAAAAAAATAATACAAAAGCCCCACATGCAAACCCATCCTCTAGTCTCAAATACTTTTCTGGTAAAGGTTTGCGCTTCTTGTTATTTCAAGTGTAAAGAAAGGACTGATAATGAAAATTTTACGTAGACTGGTGGTACAAGAAAATAAATGGAGGTAAAGCAGACAGAAATACAGAGTGTAGATAGCTGCTGAAACTGGAGTTAAGCTGCTTTCCTCTACTGGGTTTGGTTGGGTAGAGTTAATTCTCTTCATCGTAGCTTGTATGATGCTGTGCTTTGGATTTGTGACCCAAACAGGGCTGATAAAGTGAAATGGTTTCTGTGATCACTGACACAGAGTCGAGGTCTTTGCTGCTCCTCACACTGCCCTGTCAGCAAGTAGACTTTGGCTGCATGAGAAGGTGGCGAGGGGACACACAGCTGAGACTGCTGACCGAGGAGTATTTCATACCGCGTGGTGCCATGCTCAACATATAAACTGGGGGAAGAAGCAGGAAAGGGGAGGGATGTTTGGAGTGATGATATTTATCTTCTAAAGTAACCCTTACGTGTGCTGAAACTCTGCTTTCCTGGGAATGTCCAAACACTGGCCTCCCCCAGGAAGCAGTGAATTAATCCCGTGTTTTGCTCTGCTTGTGCATGCAGCTTTTGCTTTACCTATAAAACTGTCTTTATCTCAACCCATGAATTTTCTCACTTTTCTGATTTCTCTCTCCCTTCACACTGGAGTGGAGTGGGAGAGCAAGCAGCTGTGTGGGGCTGGGCAGCTGTGTGGGCCAGGATTAACCCACAACAACCCTTTTCCTTCCAAAGTGCTTAAATGTAAAATGCAAGCTGTGGTCTGTAGCAACATAGTGATTTTACTCTTTCTAATGATGGTAGATGAAGACAAGAAAAAAACCCAAAACACAGCAATGTTTTGTATGTAAACACTTGAAATGGATTTATTTTTTAAAAAAATCATTTTTACAGTTGGATCATACAGTATTCTTCTGTACGCCTTAAATTAAAAGCCTCCAGCTTTTAAAAATGCTGCCCAGTACAAAAGTGCTAACATAAAACTGTAGTGTTTATGTATAGAAACCATCACTACAGATTACTAAATATCTCTCTAAGTAGTCTCTTCACCAGTGTCAATGCGTGGAGAAGAGATGGAAGATGAGACTTCGTAATATTTAAGGGCTTCCTTCTTCCCCTTACAGTTCAGTCTTCAGAAGCTTCAGTGCCTTCTGCATATTTGAATACACTAAAAATAAAATATTCATGCATGTTATTTTTGCTGCAACTTCCTCTGCCAGCAACTACAAATGCTGTAGAGAAAATGTCATTATTATTAAAGCTTTTAATCATATGCCTATTGCTATAGGGATTCTGATGCCCTGTGCTCTTCCAAGCAATTTGTGAACGTCATGTGTTTAATTTTGACTAATGCAAATGGGTGGGCATTCATAGGGCAGAGACAGGAGCTGTGAAGCAGCCAGAAAGGGCTGTGGCAAATATCTTTCCCTGCTCCCAGGTTTCTGCACCTGGCCCAGCAGGACTTGTGTGCAAGAGTTCTCACCATGGCTTGCAGTGAACGCTGCTGAATTATGCAAGTTCCTACTGACGTATACTTGCTTTTGAAACAGATGGATGCTTAAGGCTCCAGGGCACTGCCATAATTGTCCTCACCTCACTGAGTTTAAGTCTAGCATCCTGTTTAATTTTAATCCTAGTTAAATGTCTTTCAGCAAGTACTGAGTGTGAGCATCTGTAATGCCTGATACTATTCCTTGTTGCTTGAAAAAAGTGACTGCTTTCAGAATATTTTCAGAATGTTTCAGAACACTACTTACACAGTGAAATGTCAGAGGGCTCGTACGCATAGAGGCGGTTTGAGTATCTTCCAGTAATATCTGCTCTCACAGTCAGGGAAGGATCTGGAAAAAAAAGGATGAGAGAAGTTGTAGAGGATAGGACTAACCTTCAGTTGGAAGGAAATAAAGGGAAATCAACCATTAGCCCTCCTGCTTGCTTCCTAAATGTTTCTGCAAGACACATCTGCTTCTGCTAACTACCAAGAGATTGTTCTTCTATGCAGTTACTGACATTTCAATTTTAACTGTTGTGTTTGCAGGTTTGTTAGGAATGGGATACATGACCCATTCCAGGGACTGTGGCACACCATGTCATTGAGGGAGTAATGCTGGAACTGTAAAGCTGGTTAGGGTTGCTTCCATATTTGATCCACAAAACTGACTAGAACCTTTATACTTCTCATGGAATAAATTCCTGTTAATAGCCCAAGGATTTGAGATGCATGGTGAAGCAGAGGCTCTGTTCTGAGCTCAGCTTTGAGGCTTGAGGTACTCACCTATGAACAAAACCCGAGGGACGTACTGGCCATCAGGTGCAAGATTCTTGTCTGTGGTTTCATACTTAAAGAAAACAGAGAAGGTTCCCAGTCAAGGAGGGTGTGTTACAGAAATATTTTTTTTCCTTCATTGTACTTTGTGTTATGAAATACAGCTCAATACAGCTCAAACAATGCATTTTGCAGTTTAAGAGATTGTCTGGGATATAGATTTTTAACAACTGGAGTTTCAAATTGATAACAACAGTTCATGCTCTTGTTTAACTTTAATTCCCTCACATTTTGAGTTTATGATAGCTACAAATGAAAAATGACTTAGTACTAAATCTATCATGCTTCAGCAGTGGCTATTTTCCCAGCCAACTCTACCTATTAAACTGAAACTAGAGAAGCCATAATTAAAAATAGAACTTTATTACTTTTATTTAGTGAAGTGTAACTGGGAAACTTACCACAAGGTTCAGGAGAACGAATTTTTCAGCCAGTTTCTGTATATCTTTGTGTTCAGCAAAGACCTTCTTGAGAGCTAGAGTGGAAACAAAAAAAAAAATTAAAAATATGCCCCTGAAGTTGTTTGTCCTCAAAAAAGAAATTCAAGCAAACTGGCAGAATCAAAATGAGAATTCCCAGTTAAGAATTGTAGCAAATGAAGATTTCCAGTTCATTCCACTGGAAGATGATCTGCTCAGTTATATTCTGCATTAAGGAGTAATTGTAATGGTACAAAATGTCCCATCTTCAGCCGGTGCAGCTGGCTCTGAAATTTGCCTGCTAGGTTTGAACTTGAGCATTTGACCCTTCCAACTTCCTGTTCTACTATTACAGTTTCTGGTGCCGGTTTTTAAGGCACTTGACAATACAACATGTAAGACTTCAGCCTGAAATGTTTGGAAGGGTTTTAATTCTTGTACAAAGATTCTTCTGGAGTTACTGGAGCTATGGATGGATGCAAAGGTCTTGCCATGTGGATCAACTTGCAGGATGAAAAGCCCCCCCATAAATTCAGAGACACTGGGAAAAGAGCAGTCCCAGTTGCCAGAAATCCTGCAAGAGCTCAGTTTCAGCCTGGTTTGATTTAGTCCCTGGCTGGATTCAGTCTCATTGATGATACTGAGAACTGAATATGTTCTTTCCAAGAAATTATTGTTTCTTTCTACTCCTGGTCTTGCCATTGTTTTTGGCTGATTGTGGGCTGAACCAGAACCAGATTTGTCAGAAGTCAAATCCTGCTGACGCGTGGTCATTTCTGTGTCCATTCTGTATCATGTAACACCGAATTCCCATTTTTATGTTATTTCTGCACATTAGAAAATACCTGTGTAGGATAGCAACCTGAACAACACTCCTCCTGATTGTGCAAGATAGGACCTCACCAAGGCTTACTCAGTAAGCAGAATGGTGGCTGGTTTGGGTTTTTTGTTTGTTTTTTTTTTTTTTTAAACAGCATTTATCCTGAAACTCAAAACAAGAATTTTTCTTTTTTTCCCCCCTCAGTGCAAAAGGATTACCTTGGCTGTGTGGGCAGTCTTCCAGGTGGTGGATGATCATCAGGGGTTTCTGGCTGGAAAAGAAGAGCCCTCGTTAGGAAGGTGGGGGGCGCAGGCGGCTCGGGGTGCGTGGCAGGGGTGGCAGGGTGGGTACCTGTGCTTGGCACGGAAAAGGGCTTCCTCGTAGGTCTGCGTCCAGATGAGCTGGTCTCCCCAGCCTAGGGAAGGGGCGGGGGGAGGCTGTTTGTTATAAACGGGCCCAGGGCCCAGGACCCGGGTTCGAGTCCTGCCCCTGCCGGCCTCTGCCGGGCGGGGCTCGGAACAGCCCCTCTGCCAGCGTGCTTTAAATCGGGAATAAAGGAGGACGGGGGACTAGGAAATACTAGAAAAGGTATTTGCACAGGGAGTTGCAAGAAAGCATTCACATGATTGCACTTTTTTTTTTTTTTTNNTTTTTTTTTTTTTTTATTGCTTGTTCACGTTTTACCTCTGGAGAGTGTCTGAGGCAGTTTCGGCTTAGCAGTAGTCTCCTTTGTATCCTTCTTGCCTGCATCCTTTGCCAGAGCACAGGAGATGGCAACGAGCAACAGGAACATGGACTTGTAACTCTTCTCCATGGCTGCTTCTGGAATAAAGGAGAGAAACCCCCGGTCACGGTGGTGCCTCCGGGGTGGTGGGAGCTGGTGCTGGCTGTGGGACACACGGCAGATAAGGACGGGTAGGGCGGCAGGACAAGTCACAAATATGCAGTGGGGTGAGTCAGGGCTGAAAGGAACCGCTCCAGGCAGGGGCCTGGGCTTGGGGAACGGCAGGGAAAGGTGAGGTTTGCTTAGCAAACCACCCTCAGGGACCTGGCTGGTTCCCACTGCCCTGCTCCTGCCACTACGGCCCTTCTAGGATGTGCATGTATGTCTTTGTTAGCTTCTCTCTCTTCTTTTTACGTATATTGAATATGCTCAGTAAAATAACTGAGTTTTGACAATTCCAAAAGGACTTGCAAGTCCTAATAATTTCACAATTTTACCTTGATCTTCCAGTGCTCTCATAACCTAGCTGCAGCTGCTGAAAAATTAACTTGTCTCAGCAATTCCCCCATTTTGCTATGGAAGCAACTCAGGTGAGAAGTCAGAATGTTAAGCCAGGTTTACAGTGAGCATTAGCACATAGACACAGCTTTATGGTGTTATTGAAATTTCCCATCCTGTCTTCTCCCTTAAAAGTATCATCTAATCCTTAAAACCAGCAGGATCTATAATAAAGAGTGGGGAGGAGTTGCTATGTTGCTCAGTGAGAATTGAAATGGAGTTTGAGGGTAGAGGCAGCACAAAGCAGAGGGCTTTTCCTGAGACAGATTCTGGATATGAGACTTGTCTCTTGGGAAGCTCCTCAGCATTTCACCTGGAATGTTTCTCTGAAGGGGTAAAAGCACTTCAGCAACATGACTATGTTTTCTCATTGCATTTCCTCCTAGAAACTAGAACCAATATAATGTGACAGGAAGAGAATTTAAAGATATTCTAAAAGCGATACAGAACACTCAGAAGATTCATAAAAAACCACCCCCAAAACTGATAAAACAACAGGCTGACAGTTTTTAAAGTTCAGACAATGAAAATTAAACTCCAGGGAAACAGAAGAGTTTTTCTGGGTAGGAACTGCAGGAGGAGACATTAGCCGAGTTTCCATCGGTGGTACAGTGCTCTTTGCTACTGGGATGTCCAGTACAGCTCAGACATCCTAAGAGTCACTGTTTCAAGGGTATGAAATACAATTTTTGCATCAGACTGCCTTTCTGCCATAAGTCTCCTTGGCAAAGAAAGAAGTTGTGTGAAATTGAATTAAACTCTGTGGATAGTCAGGGTTGCCTCATGAGTTGTTTTGGCTAAAGTTGAATGGAGGAAGTAATGCTTCTTTAAAAAGAAAAAAAATAAATCTATGAGACAACCAGGAAACTGAAGACCAGGCACATTTTTATGCTGCTGTGGATGTAGAGTCCAGAAAGCAAAGACAGAAGAACATTACACCTTGACCTAAAAAACTTTGCCTCTGGAAGAATATGTGCACTTCTAAAAAGTTTTCCAAAATGCCCCCTCCTCTACTGGTTCTTTTAGCCTGCAAAGCCAAGATTTTTCTACACATTTTGCTTCGTATCAAGCTGTGCTGGCCTGTGCCTGCTTTGCTGCAGTCTTTTCTTTCCACTGCTCAGATTGCCCAGCCCCAGGTAGCTCCCCCAGTACTTTCTGAAGCAGTGAGTGTGCAGTGCCTTACCTTGTTTACTCTCTCAGACGCCTGCCAGGGTGTGAAGGTATTCCTGGTTACTGTGTGAATGCTGCTGTTCCTACTGCCTATTTATGCACCTTCACAACCCAACTCCACCCACAAGATTTGAATTTGAATACTACCTCCAAAGAGCTAAATTTTCGAGTTTTTTCCCCACCAAAACATTCAGAGTTAATTTCATAATTAAATTACATTACAGTTTACTCTCAGACACTGTATCTAAAGCTCAGAGAAGTTTCTGTAAACGTAGGGGATTATTTATTGAAAGGTAATTTTTAAAGGTTGGCGAAGATCCAAGTCCAGGTAAGCTGAAGTCAAGACTCCTGATTTGCCTGAAGAGTGATTTGTCTTTTTTCGATTGGTTGGAAAATCAATATGGATCACTCTTCTTTTAGTCCTTAGAAAAAAGTTAAATTGATGACTCAGAACTATAGATGTTAATTAGATAATTAACTATACACATTTTACAGCTAATGTGTGTACACTTGCACATGTAACAACACATAGAAAAATTGTAGTAATACCAAAAAGAAAGTTCATAAAATTCTCCACAACAATGCATTTGGAAGCTATAAAAAAACCCCTGTGTTCATAAGCAGGGGTCTAAATAATTTATTTCAAATTCCATGATTAATTAGTTGCGTAGACATTTATTTTTAACTATAACATAAATACCAATCATTTTAGGGTTCGGATACACATATAATATGATGCAATGCTCAAGAACATGAGACCTTTTTGGATGTCCAGAAGGCCATTCCTACTGTTGTGCTGTCTGCAGACAGTCCTTCTGAGGGGAGGTCGGTGTGATTCTGTCCTCAGCAGTATATGTTAAAACTACGGTATGTTCTTCTTGGTGCATGCCTCATATATTTCAGTGAGATTAAAATCACATCTTCGTGGGCAGTGAGTACTTAACATTACTATGGTAGATAAAATCCATCAGATATGTATTTTCCTGTTTAAAATTCACAATGCTTTCTGCTGGCTGCTAACAGCACCCATTTGTTATGAATATATGTAAGAGAATTAACAGCTTTGGATCATGGACTGGATTTGGATTTTTTTTTCCTTTCATAATTAGGAAAACAAGGTGCAGAAGCAAGATGCTGAACTCAAGCTAAAAAAAAGTTATTGCTGTTCCTTACGAATATTCAGAAGTACCATGCTTTGCTTAGCTACTTGATTTATTAGAAGGGTGAAACTAAAGATTCCAGGGACATCAGTAATTTAAACTTTCCTTTCTATATGTTTTGTGATACATGCACGTTTTCCTGATAAAGAAATGAGAGAGTTTGCATATAAATTTCTTCTTCTTCTCCAACACTTTTTCCTGGAGATTTAGAGATGTATTTTGTTAGCTTCTATGTTGTCTATCCAAACTACATCCACTCAAATTTTCTTCTAAAACATATACTGAAATAAGTTTCCGGGATCCATATTTGGACACGGGACTACTCACTTTGGACAATCAGGTTACACACTTAAACCACCTCCGTGTAAATGCAGAAGTAAACCTTGTGTACCCACTTCTGAAATCTTGGTCTCAGCTCAGAAAATTAAGAGTTGTAATTTAACATGTTCTTGCTGACTTTCTTCTCAAGTCACACCTAAGAGCATTTGGTAGTTTTAAAGCCCATAACAGAAGCTCTAGTTGCTCTCCAGTGATGTGAAGTGATAATGAGCAGGGAGGCTCTCAGTCACAGATTTTTTTAAAAAATAGGGTTTTGTGTAAAAATACATCCTCAAAACTAAGCCCCCACACACTCCTTGGCTCCAGTCTCAAATGTACCTCCATTTCATTTGCACCTTTGGTTTCTCCTGTTTTTAGGGAATGCATTTTCCTTAGCCTGTTTCCATGTAGTCTTGTTCTGCCTGAGAGAACAGTTTCCTGCAGAAAAGTCAGTAATTGAAGTACAGCTACGCACAGGAGCTTCCCTATTAGCTCATACCCAGTGATGTCAATGTAGATAGCTGAACTTTTCTCTAAGTTGACCTTGTTAATAAAGAAAGAGGGGATCTCAGCCTCTTGCACAGCCATCTGCTTGGACCCTGAGATGGTACCCAGACACTAATTAGCTTCTGGCCATTTATAATAGACTACTTTCTCTGCCTTAGTGACTAAATCCTTCAGGAATTGCTCAGAGAGCCTGGAACAAAATAGGACTATCCCAGAATGTTTTTCCTCTTTTGCTTTAAAGATCTGGTAGACTCCATTAGCATTAATATTTAACATCTTTACAAAACTAGTCATCGGATCTTTAATATGATTTTGATTCCTCTGGTCAGAGGTGCCTTTGTGCATTAGGTTGTACAGAAATCAACACAGCTTCAGGTGTTTGAGGTTGTGGCTGTTTTGAAGACATCGTCTGAAGTGCTTTGTTTTTCCTTGTGTTTTGTAATACATAAGTTTTAGAATTCAGCTGTTTCTCCTGATTTCGTAATAAACACATGCTTCCAAGTCTTACAATCTAGTTCTCAGAATAAATATAAAACCTTTACATTGGAGGAATGAGAAGTAATGAAAGAGGTGTGTAGTCAGTCCCACACTAGCAATATTCTGAGTCAAAGCTATAGACATCCAGATCTGGGAATCAACAAGCTTCCAGTTCTTTAAAGTAGTATATTGTAAGATACAGTGACTAAAAGCAGAATAAATTTATTTGAGAACTGGTCAAATTTCAGTTGTCAATGCTTTAACCACATGAACTGATTAGTAACGTTTTATTACCCAAAAGCTTTTTGGATGAAATTTGACTGAGATTTTCTGGAAAGGCTTACCACTCAAAATTTAGGAGCTGAGACACCTCTGACACCTATGAGAGATGCAGGTCCCTTTTATTTCCCTCTTCCCCTGAAATAATTCAAATCCTTATTATGAATATTATAGGCAGGTGCTGTCTGGAGTGGGATATGCTGTGATGATCCATGTCCCCAGTCATGCATGTCAATACTGTTTCTCTTGTACAATAGTCATTTGTGCTGAAGCAGGTCCCAGACCCCAGATAGCCCCCTTCCCAGCTTGGCTGTGGTCTGTTAGGCAAGAAAACAATTTTTCTCACACTGGCTCAGGACATGTTTGCTAATACATGCAGATGGAGACCACTGCTAAGAGACTAGGAAGGACTTGCTGTCTTATAAGTGGTGAAAACATTCTCCTGAGAACTGGAAGGCCATAGTTCAGGCATCTGCCATCTACTTTATTTTCAGTACAAAGTCGCATTTCAATATAGGGCTGAAAACTCAGATGTTCAACAGATTTCTATTGCTGAATACTTAAAGCTGGTAACTGGAGTTCAGAGAAATATCTGCTAAGAATCTGATGATTTGTCCTAAAGGGTGATAATTTCCCAAAATACATCAGCCCAACATTTTCCTCTTTTTTTGTTGAGCTAATTACTCAATTAACTTGCATTATCTAGACTTTATTGGTAAAACTTTTCAAATTGGCTAGCAGAAGAGATGGTAAGAATTTAAAATATGACATTCTGAGCCTTTAATCACTGCTTGCAAAAAAAAACAAAAAACAATCCATGTGGATTTAGATATCTCTGAAGGCATTCTTGTTCACTTAGACGTGGATATTTGTAATACAAATCACCACCACCTAATATAGGCTAGCATGAAAAGCATAGAGCATCCCTTACACAGTTTTAGATAAAGATGTGGGTTTATCACATAACGAGTTCTTGTATCGTACTCTGTTTTGAGCTGTGAAGTAATGGGATGTCTAGAAGGCTTTGCTGAATGACACATTTTAAACTCATTAAGTCATTTGAAGACCATATTATGTATACTTGCTCTTGTATTGTTTAATGCCCTTTTTCACACAATAAGAAAACTGTCATGGTCTGCTACAACAGAATGTCAAGGTTTTCAGTATCTGTGGGACTTAATTGCTCGGCTTGTGTTTAGTAAGAGAAAGCGTGGCACCATTTAGATTTAGCTTTCGAATGTTTTGTTCAGTCACACAGCAAGGCAGCAAATGAGTGAAGAGGGATTCTGTAATGAGAAGGACTGGGAAGCTCTTGGTGTACCACAGCTTGTGAAGAAGACTGTTTATCTGGTCTTCTCAACTGAGCAAGTCAGTTACGATCAGCAGAGCTTCATGCCTAAAATTCTTGTACTTAAGCTTAAGTAAATATATTTTAATTAATTGAAACAACCGACTGTGCCGAAAACCAGAACATTTGCTGTACTCCAGGATTAAAACCAATGACCCTTTCTCTATCTGAGCAACTGATATTCAATTTTCAGTATTGCTTGAACTCTGCAAGCCAGAAGTTTCCTGTCTTTAATATACGATAATATATGAGAGTGGTGAGAAGACCTTTATGTTTTGGACAGCTTATTTTTGTACTTAATATCACATGGACAGTTTTTAATGGGCAGATTTTAATTAATCCCTTTCTGTTAATTAAGCCCCTTCTGTTTCTGGCCTGTTTTGGTCCTTGGATAATAAACTGTTACAGGCAAGTAACTTAGCCACAATGTCCATAATTCAGTGAGTCTTCTGGAGCTGCCACCTTGCTGTGATCTCTCTGTGTGCCTCCTTTGTATTCATTGTTCTTATTTCAAATTTAGGTTTGTTTATCTGTAGCCCAGACTCTTTTGTTTTCTGAATACTTTACCTTGAAGATCAGAAAACTTTGGTTTCTGGTGAGTGCCAGTGACATGATGTCCCAGCTCTGACTCCAGAATTTGTGGTCCTTAAGTAGTAAGGGATGGGAGTCTCTTTAGTCTCTTTATTCTTACTAATTCACCTGAAAGTCTGGAAAGATAAAGGATTCCATCCTGTTTGGGTTTTGTTTGTTTGTTTGTTTTTTAATGAATGAGCAGTAAATACGTCTGCTCAGTGAAATTCCAGCAGAACCCACTGATAAAACTGCTTTCTTAGCCCTGCTGCTGCTTGTGTGCTAGCCTCAAATTATTTAATATTGTTTTTGCATTGAGTTCAATATCCCCATCAGCATTACCTCTATAATGACGCACATGTGTTCTGCCAAGTTTCTCTCTGTCCCTGATAGTGCTGGTTTTTTTCTCCAAGCTGTGCAGACTCTTGTGGTGTTGATATCATCTGGCCTGCATGGCCTACTGTACTCCACAGCACCCTCCATCTTCTTCCAAATTCTTGACATTGCCTTGGCTTCTGTATTTGTCACAGCGTAGTTTTAGTCAGTCACAGATTGCACAGTTTTAAGGGACTCCAGTGTTGAGGTTCAGCCGCCTAAATTTCTGTCCAAAGTCACAACTGACCTCCTTTACTAAAATTCAAGAATTTGACTCATTGTCCAATTTGTAGAGGAGGATGAGGGACTATGCAATAGCAGCCTGCAGCTACTTGAGTGGGTGCTACAAAGGTGAAGGATCCAAACTCTCCCATCAGTTTGATGACCACGAGCTGTAACTTGAGAGGTTCACGGTGCACATCAATAGAATAATCTTCATGAGGAGGATATGGTAACACTGGCACAGGGTTCCCAGAGAGGTGAGGGACAACTCTGCTGTCAGGTTTCAAAGAGCTGTTTCATCAAAGTTTGATTATTAATGCCATTATTCAGTGGTCATGCAGGGGGATGGGATTGGAAAGAGCACCATCATCCTGCCTGACCTTCAACTGTTTATAATGTGAACTTTGAAATAACACAGCAGCCTGTTCCAGCTGATTCATGCTGTGAGGTAGTTCCTAATGCAGAATGCCGAATATGCTTCTGAAGACATCTCACAACAATCCTTGTCTGCAAATATTGACATTATGTAGTCCCTTTTGTTACACAGTATCCTAATGACGTGTTATAGACCACTGGTTTGTCTTCCCACTGCATCAAGTCATTCTATTCCAGAATGCCTCAAACTTCATATTTTCTTTAGTTTTTTATTTTTAGGTTGCTCTGCTATGGTTATACTCTGGCTCTTAAAATAATCATTTATTTGCCAAATTAACAGAGATGTTAGGGACATACTTTTAAAAGTTCTTAAACAAGATTACCTTTAGAAATCCCCACAGCGCTACAAATGCTGATGTAATCCCAGAACAGAAATCTTCCTCTTTTTGAATTCTATGACTGTGCAAGTAAAAGCTTTTGCTGAATTTTCAATGTTCCTTCTGCCTAAAGCCTGCTTACTGCAAAAATAGTCCATCCCTCAGGGATAAGGGTCTTTGCCTCAATTTCTTTGAAATACAATGTTTTGCTGATAATATTCTTAGTATGTGTTACCTGTAAATTACCCTGAGTGTCTTGCTAAAGAAAGCGTTTGTGAAGAACAGGAGCACAGGAGCAGAATCAGTGATGGTGGCTTCTCAAAGACCATCTTTCTTGAAGGAACTGAACTATTTTCTGAGTAGGGGATCATATAATGACACAGTGACCTTGCATGAGAGAAGATCCATCTCCCATAACATTCCCATGGGAAAAACAATAACATGGACTAAGTAAGCAGAGTGACATGGGCTGCAGGGTTGTAGCTGGCGACACGCAAGCTGGATGCCAGTCCAGTGGTGTACTGCAGGGGTTGATACTGGGGACAGTATTATTTAACATCTTCATTAACGGATGGAAGGAGTGCACCCTCAGCAAGTCTGCAGCTGACACAAAGCTGGTAGAAGTGGTTGATAAACCAGATGGTTGTGCTACCATGCAGAGAAACCTTGACAGCTCAGAGAAATGAATCCCATAAATTTCAATAAAGGGCAATGCAAAGTCCTGTATCTGAGGAGGCACCAATACATGCTGGCATTCAACCAGAAGGAAAGCAGCTTAGCAGAAAATTACCTGGGATTCCTGGTGGACAGCAAATTGGACATTAGACAGCAGCATGCCCTTGCAGCAAGGCAACCAACAGCCCCTAGACCTGCATTTGGCAAAGTATTGCCAGCAGGACAAAGAAAATGAGGCCACATCCAGAGTTCTGGGTCCAGTGCTGGATATGTTGATATGGACACAGGGGAGCAAGTACAGCAAAGGGGTTCAAAGATGGTAAAAAGATGGAAAACCTGTCATTTGAGGAGAGGCTGAGAGAGCTGGGGCTGTTCAGCCTACAGGAGACGTGGCTCAGGGGGAATCTCATCAATGTGTATAAATACCTGGTGTGGGGACCTCCTTGTCCAGAGGAGGGCCATAAGGAAGATCAAAGGGCTTGAACATGTCTTCAACAGGCTGAGGGGGGTGGGGTTGTTTAGTATGGAGAAGGCTCAAAGGAGACTTTATAGCATTTACCAGTACTTAAAGGGGGCGTACAAGAAAATGGGAGAGGGACTTTTAACAAGGGCATGTTTTAACATAGGCATTTTAACATAGGACAAGGGGAAATGGCTTTAAACTGAATGAGATTAGGTTTAGATTACATATTAGAAAGAAACCCTTTACTGTGAGGGTGGTTAGGCTAAGGAACAGGTTGCTCAGAGGAGCTGTAGATGCCTCATCTCTGGAAGTGTTCAAGTTGAGGTTGGTTGGGGCTTTGAGCAACCTGGTCTAGTGGAAGATGTCTCTGCCCATGTCAGGAAGGTTGGAACTAGGTGATCTTTAAGGTCCCTTCCAACCCAAAACATTCTATGATTTTTTGACTCTAAGTAAAGAAGGTAAAGCCAGACTCTGACATTGACAGGACAAGAGTCAACAAGCCCAAACTGATACTTGGGAAATTACATGCAAATGTAAAGTAGAATTTTTTTTTTCTTTTGTAATGTGAGGATGATTGAAGACTGGAACAGGCTGTCCAGAAAAGTTGTGAAATCTCCATCCTTGAATATATTCAAAACTCAATGGCATACAGCCCTGAGCAACCTGCTGTAGGTGACCCTGCTCTGAGCAGGGGTCTTGGACAACACAGTCTCTAGAGGTGCCTTCCAAATGCAAAAATTCTGTTATTTTGTGACTTCACATAGGTAGTATATACAAAAGAAAGATTAAATAGTACAAAGGTGAAAGGTGAACTTAAAATTGAACCCGCACATATCCCTCTCTCAGGTACAGCTGACCTGTTGCCCAGGTCATAGTATAAGCTAAATTAATGGAAAGATGCCATACTATGTTCAAAATTTAGGATATTGTTGCTGGAACAGTAATGAATGGTTATTAACTTTTGCCCATGAGGTGCTCATTTTTCACCACTGTGTGGGTCATACACTGTACAAATACAGTTGTAATACCTCTATCAGCTAGCTGGCTGTTCAAGCCAATTACAGTGACTTAAGGCAACGTGTACTTAAAGTCTTGTTTAAATGTTATGGCCTGGTAATGGTAAGCACACTCCCGCAGGTGGTGACACTAAATAAGCAGTATCAGTCACAGGGAGCTGATAGAAGATGGGTGTTCCTATTCTCCTGCTGGCACAGTTCCAGTTGGTGGCTTGATGATAGCATGGCTCTATCTTGGTATTCAAATGCACAATGCTCATTTGAAGTTATTTTTTTCTTTTATTTTGTTTTCTTACTGGCATAAGCAATGCTATCCTGAATCTTGGGAAATGCTTAGTTTATAGTGGTCCAAAGGCTGAGATATGTTTCAGCTAATCTTAGGCTCAGAAGCTGAAACAGAGCAGCCATATCTCATTTGACCTCCGTCTCCATAAGGTCATTCCAGCAGCTGTGAGAATGACCAAAATAGAAGCAAACTTAGGCAACGTGGTCTTTTTGCATCCAGCTGTTCCCTGGATCTCGCTGTATCATTTGGAGATTCCCTGGGAGGCAGGCAATTCCCATATAGTCAAGGGGGTTTAATGTAAAAAAAATTATGTGGAAATAGGTGGGCATGGGAGTGTGATCTGAAAGTAGACCAGTTAAAACTTTCTCAGGAACCATACATATGTAAAAATGCACATACTAGAGTTGCTGTATCAATTGCCTGTTAGGACCCATTTCTGCTTGTAACACATCTGAATGGGAAGAAGAAATAAGGTGTAATTTCTTTTTTTCTGTTGGAAGATCTGTAGCTAACCTGCTTTGGCTGGCTAAGTTTTCAGAGGTGAAAGTGTTGAGCCATTACAAACATCAGTGGGTTGGGGTTTCAGTTCCTGCACTGCTATTTTATATCATGCAGAAAGCTGCCTGCAACCGGCAGCCTCCGACGTTCTGCAGGTGTTGCTGGGCAGAAATAACTGAGGACCAGTTAGTAGCACCCACCTGCTTTCTGGCATGGGTGGAGTGGCTATAAATCAGCAGCGGAGGAGAGGGGGAGGTGCTTGTCTAGTTAGCTAGTTGTGAAGATCTGATGTCTGTTCCCTTGCTAGGTTGGCTAGCAGTGCTGGATTCAAGGTGCTAATTCAGTGTGAAGTGCTGCTCCCTCCACTGACTCGGAGTTTTAAATGTCAGATAGCTTATCAAAAAGTTGAAAAGCAAACTGAACGTAATGAATAGCAGTCAGGTAAGATGATGTCAGTTACTTGGAGAGAAGCAATTATTCAGTACTATACTCATATGGGTGCCCCATGCCAAAAGACTACGGACACGGAAGCCTGTAAGAATTATTATTATCATTAAAAATTTATATGATAAGTGCTACTTTCATCTTGTAGGCTCCATCATCTGTTCTAGTTCCCTATACTGTCTATTTTAAAATCTTAAGAAGCTAAATTGATTTTCAGTTTGGATGAGCTTCATGTGGACACTTGTACATTGCAAATGTTACACTTATGTTTGTGCAAAGCTGTTCTCTGTGGTTAGGAGTTGGGACCTTTGGCATGATCTCCTGTAAACTCTTTCTTTTTTCTACTCTTAAAAGATCCTGTGTCTGTTGGTCCAACTAAGGATGCCTTCATTGTTTCAAGAAGTGCTTGATATGCTCGGGTTTCTTTTTTCCATTGACCAATGAGAATGTCACACCTGTATTTCCTTGCAAACTTCCTGGTGTTCCTACGTATGCAACAGATCAGCATCAAGTTGCCTGACTTTGTCTCTTGTGTAGTTGCTGTGCAGAATCAGTCCTGCTCTTAATTGTCCTAGCTCTGCCCAAAAAGTAAATAATATTCTTATAACTGGGTAATTAAAGAAAAGTCAACATAAAAGCCTAAGAATCAATGTAAGCAGTAGCAGGCTGCATCATGAATTATGAGACCATCCTTTTGGTGATTGACATTGCTATGCCAATGAAACTTAAGCATGAATGCACCATAATAATAAGAATTTTCCAACTGTCTCTTTGAGGCAGTCAGATTGGTTTTGAAATAAAACCACCCCATTTTTTCTATTGGACACAGAACATGTAGGAATATGAAACTCCTAGTGTAAGTAGCTGTACCTTGTAACTATTTCAGTTGCATGCTGTAAGAGTTTCTGGGGGCTGTCATACTGTTTGTATCTATCTCTATGAGCTTGGCCTGCTAGAACCTGTGGTGTGAAAATTATACTGCACACATTGTGAGGTGCTCCAGTGAAGTCAGTGGGGCCACTTGTTGCATGTGTATTTGTCTAGCAGAGCTTGAGTCTGCATTACTTCCAGTCTTTTTAGTTCCTTTGGACTTGGAAAATGGGAGGGGAAAAAGAGGTTAATTTAACAAATCTTTTCCAGATAACTGACACATGCCCTGGAAGGCCAAAGGTGCTCAAAGGGGCACATGGTGTGATTCTTGGGGGTATCCTGTTCAAGGCCAGGAGTCGGACTTTGATGACCCTTGTGGGTCCCTTCCAACTCAGACTATTCTATGTTAATGTTAGAAGATTAAAGATGTTAATTTAAGGGAAAAAGAATTCTAGGGAAAATGAAACCAGTGTTCTGTGTTTACATTTTAAATTGCAAAGAAAAATTATTCCAGAGGTATAATTTTTACTGCACAATCATGAGGATTTCTTCCTGTCACTGAAGTTGCTCATGTAAAGGATAATGACTCTTTTTGCTCTGCAGCACCTGATTCTGTTAGCAAGGTGAATCTGTTAGCAAAGACTCCTCCAGGAAAGTCACAAGAGAGCACACCATGTTGCCATGTTTATTTCCTGTTACCTGTTTGGTGAGCAAACAATCCTTCTGTGAGTTCATTCAGTGATCTAGTTCACACTAAGCAGAGAGGCTTAAGCTTTGAACTTCTATATCCAACTATCTCTTATGTCAGTCTTACTGCGTTTTTTAAAAAAATTATATGAAAACCAAGCTCTGTTCTTGACCTCTTGTCAAAAGATCTTTTAAAATTTTTTTGGTACAGGAATGTTACTGTGGTAGTCTATTAGGGCGCTTGAGCCTGAAAACATCTCAATTTTTAAGGTCAGCCTTGTCAAGTGATTCTTAAACTGAACACCTTTTGTTTTTTCTGACTACATCAGCTGGTATGATAAATTCAATATTCCTTGCAGGCTGGTTTATATAGAAACCAACCTTTCTTGGTAAAATGCTTTGGTTCAAGTGGAAGATACATCGTGGTAGGAGCTGAATTCTGTAAAGTAATCTAGCCAGTTGCAGGACAATGCTCCCCTCCAATTTGCTCAGTTTCACTGAATTCTGCCTGGTGAATTTCACTCAGGATGATTCGCAGTGCTGGTGAACAGGAATCTGTAATAGCAGCAGCCCTGGGTGTTGGTTCTCTGCTCTGTGGTACCATAGCAATTTGGGAGTGGCTTTGTTTAATTAATAATCAAAATATTCTACTTGCTGCCTTTAGTTGGATTAGAGAAGAGGAGAGAGAGCCTACCTGTGGCTTAATACAGTAATGAGGTTTAAATATTATGGCAGGTAAATGGCAAAGACTGTTCTATCCTTGAGTGAAGATACCCTTTTCCTTTCTCTGTGTGCATTCTATGCAAGACAGTATCGCGTTCTGAACGTGCTGGAGAGGGCATCCGAATGCAGGAATGCAGTTCCCAGTCAGTAAATTTGAGATGGCTAAAAGTTAATGCTGAGTTTACTGTGCTGGTTAAACAGTAGCTTGAAGCTAAGTTGTACCAAGAGTATTACTGCAATTCTTCCAACAGGAAGAGAATTGGACATAAAACTAAGTGCAAATAAAAGCTCCACCCTGCAGTTTTTTGGGGTTTTTTGTTGTTGTATTATTCTATGTTCTATTATTCTAAGTCATGAGTTTTGCAAAGATACTAATGAAAGACCCAATAACATCTCTTTCCCCATCTGCTGTAGCTGCCAGTGTTGATATTTTGCAACAGAAATGCATAATTTGAAGCTGTAATAATAATACTAGTTCATTGTTTTAGTGAAGATACCCCTGCCCTTTGGCTTATTCATTGGTTCTGTACCGTGCAACTTCAAAATAACAGTAGAGTCAGACTCAGGCCACTTTTTTTTTCATTCATTCATTTTTCATTTTTTCCCCCAGACTTTTGCAGAGGGATGAAAACTCTGATTTAGGCAACCTTTTTGAAAGGGATGACTGAGGTCCAGACTTATTTATTATCAATTAAACACTTTAAAAAAAAAAAAAAAAAAGCCTACTCATAAAAAAATCCAGTGAAGCTTTGCACTACTTACCTCATAGTACAGAGATTTAGTCTGAAGCATAACAGCTTTACTGTAGTATCATGAAAGTGTTTTGGGGAATAGTAATGTTTTTGTGCCTAATAGTTGGGTACTTGATCAAAGACAGGGGCTTTTGCTGTGTCAAATTCCCATTTTGGAAAAAAAAATATATTTGGGTATGAAAAGTAAAATTTTTTCAAAATTTCTCATTAAAGACATAAAAATTGTTAAGAAAAAGTGTATATTTTGGCTTCACATCCCAAAATATGACTGTGTTGTAGAGAATTGCCTGTGCTGACTCTACTTGTAGAGATCCAGTAAGAACAGGGAGTGTGAAGAATTTTTAAAGTAAAAGCATGAATCAGTTACAAAGTCTGTGTTTTAGAACAGTCTAGTGGGAAATTGGTTAGATAAAATAGGTTAAATAATAAATAGATGGTGGGTTAAATAAGAAATTTGTAGTTTTTCACAGGAGTCTCCCACTCTTGGTAGAAAATCAGAGAGCAGAATTTTGCCTTTTGTAGTAAAAGGAAGAATTTAAGTGCTCTTTGAAGCATAGTGAGGCTTTTGAAAAATGCAGGACAGTCGCATTTTTGAAATTGTTATTCATTCAACCAACAACTCCAGGACAAAATGTCACTGAAATTTGAGCAATTTTAGACTCAAGACCTGGATCCATAACCCAGTTTTGCATTTTGTGCCTACTATTACTGAATTTACTCATGACTCTCTACTAAGTCATGCTCATGTTCCTTTTGATTAGAAACACTTTGCTAAACACGGGTTAGTCGTTTAGCACAGCACAATGACTACAGCTTTTACCATTCAGAAGGAGTTTGTTTTTGGACATGAACTTAGCTGTTCTAGAGTTCTTGTGGGGCATCTCAGTATGGCATCTAAACCTTGAGTCCAGTTTTTCTTAGTACCTCTACTGTTTATGTCTCCAAAGAGAAAATTAAATAACCAACAACTGTAAACTTGTAAAATTATTCATATAGATCAATTCAGTTATAAACCTGTTACTATTATAATAACAAAAGGAGAAGTAATATAAGTGGAGATATGAGAGCACAGGGTGCTTGGGAGGTTGGTGGTGTCCCCTATGCCAGAGCTACTGCCACAGAGCAATGTTGTAAGTACACACAGCAGTGAGGATAATGTCAGGTCACAGCATAGCTGCATGAATGTTTGGAAAAGCTTCTCCTTTTGAGTGATAAATCTTGGCTTATCTGATATAATACTTTAATCTCCAAAGGAATAAAATTGCCCTCTGCACCACTGGGATTATTTGGGAGACAGAAGGGATCATACCATCATTTTGACAGATTGAATGCTCCAGGCTCATCTTAATGGGTGATCTGTTGACTGCTTAGTCAGGTGCCTTAATTTCTACACTGTCCCTTTCTCTCAGTCACTGGAGAACTTCCCCTGTCTTGGGTGAGCTTTGCTATATTGCTGAGTAGCCCTTCCTTTGCCAGGACAATATGAAGAGTCTCAGTTCTGCCAGACATAGTTTTCAGGTTAAGATGTCTGAGGCTTGTGTGTCATGTGTTAATGCTCAGTTATATCCTGATTCCTGTCCAGTTCCTGGGGACTGGCTTTGAACTAAGGCATTAGCATATGGTGAGGTCTCAGACAGATCCCTGAATGACCTGTGGGCATGATAATGCATATAATTATAACTTCTGGTTTAAAAACAACATGGCAAGGCAACTTTTTTTGTCACTTGACTCAAGTTTTCTTATTTAATTCCTTAAATTTGCATTTTTCCCAATTATACTGTTGTCAAGATTTAATAATCTTTGAAACACTATCCCTGTGGCACAGAATGTGGAACTATAACTCAATATAATGCACAGGGTGGAGCCGGCATGTGTTCAGGCATCCTGAACAGGATATGCTGGCAGAAGTGTCCTGGAACTGCCTTCCTCTAATTCCTGCATTTGGCTCACTTGCAAAGCTAATTGGATATAGTTTCTTCATGTAAGCAGTAGCTTGGCTTGTATTTCTACTTTGTTTAATGACTAATCTCTTCCAATCTATATATGTTTAATCAGGAGATGACCTAGGTCAGATAATAGGTCTGCTACAAATGCGGTTCTACTTGCAGCATGTTGTGCTAAGCAACAGCAAATCTGTTGAGAATTCTTGTAATACAAATCCCTTTAAAAAACACTTTTACTGATGGAGAGAAAACGTGTCAGATTGTGAATGGCTGCCTTCCTATTCCTTACTGACTTGATATTTTCAAGAACAGTTTCAGGGATTAAGCATACCCATGCTATATTTATCCATAACAATTTCCACTTCTCAAGCTGCTGCTAATTTAAGAACTTCCTTTAGCATTAAGCAATTATTTATAGGTTGGTGAGTTTTAAATAATTTGTCCTAGATCTCAGACCTATCCTAAATCTTTTGTACTTTCATTCATGTTCTTTCCTGGTTCTATAAATACAAACCTCCACATATCATTCAAATTGCTGTGTCTGCCAAATCTACATTTTTAAGACACCTGTCTATGTGTGACTACATACATGTAACATCCAGAAAGGACAAGGGGTCTTGCTGAAGCAGTGATGCAGAAGACCTCTTTTTCAGTTAATATTTGAGAACAAGAAGCAAGCTTTTTTGCATGACCATTTTAAACATTTGATATCCATTAAGACCAGTTTTGCTGTTGCAAAATTGAAAAGCCCCATGTACTTTTCTGCTTGTTTTGTGAGGAGTGACATCAAGAGTATCCATCAGAGGGTCTTTCTGTCATGGTCAGCAGGCAACCCTGCTCCTCTAAAGGTGAATCTATTCCAAACCAGTAAGCCATGCCTGGAAATGAGGACTGTGAAGCTGGATGAACCTACCCTTTGACAAAGGACAAACTGTCTCGTTACGGTGCCTAGCATGAAGTCCATGATGTGGTTGGTGCTCCTTGAGATCCCTCCTTCTCTGGTGAGGAGAGAGCAGGGGGTGAGCTCTGCCAGCCCAGGCTGAGGAGTGCCTCAGTGCTGGCTCTAATTGTATTCCTGTGGCAGGAGCTCAGAAGTGAGGCACTAAACAACTGCACTAAGCTGCTGCACTGGGGGGAATTTCAGGAGGTTTTTCACGTGTCAGCCTGTTCAACAAAGCCCCTAAATATTCCTATGTGGAGGGATGGCTGTTATTCTGACCCACGCAACTTGTTTCCTTCTTGCCTCATTACCGAAGATTAATATTCTTTCCCCCCATAATATTCTGGGCTTGAAGTAGCATAGCAGCATATCCTATTGAATAAAATGGTAGGGAATGATTCTTGAGTGCTTGATCATTCTTGTCATCCTGTTTGACCGCTCTTTTTGTGTTGTAAATGTGCAGTAAGACCTTTGATCCCTGAGCTGGTCACGTTAAGTTCACTGCTCAGAATGAGGCCCTGCTGTGCGTTCAGTGAAGTTTTTTTATCTGGGGAAAAGCATTTAAGGGACACAGACTGCTTTGTGCAAACCAACCAGGGAGGATAGATGCATTCTCAAAATTAAGTTTCAGCTGTGCCTCTGCAGAGGGAGTGGCACCACTGTGCAGGCTGGCTGCTGCAGCTGCACACAGCTTTGCCTTGCTGTGTTTGCCTAGCTGTGGGTGGATGCTGGAGACAAAGGGAAAGTGGATAGGAGCGTGGACTGGTTTGCCTGCCATGCACAGGATCCTCAATGAAACACAGGAGTCATCATGCGGTGGAAAGGGGAGAAACTTCCCTGTGCTTTCTGTGACAAAGAAGGAGGGTGTGATGGTCACTGGCAGCCCTTCCTGGCTGGATGCACCTCTACGCTGAAGGAGGAGGTGAAGAGTCAGGGTGGTGATACACGTGCTTATTTATGGTGTGAACTTCCTGTAACGTAGGAAAGGATGCTGTTATCTCCCACAAACCCTGTGAGAACAATTGCAACCACTCCTTACATGAGTAACCTTAGTGACTGCTTAGCAGAGTCCACAGTGAATAGCTGCATTGTGAAGGGTTTGGCTCAATTCTGTTCTCCCAGCTGCTTCAGAAAGAAGGATCTTTAAATGCAGATAAATAGAATCAGTAATATAATAAACCAGACAATGGCAAAGAAGTGTTGAGCAGCAATCAAAACTCTGTGCAGGGACTGGAAGTTTGCTGTCACGGATGCATGCCCATTTCTGGGTTATTTAAATTTTGCAGCTGACTTTATAATTCAGAAAAAGACAAAGTGCTGTTTTAGTGAAACAAACCCTGTCATACTTAATGTTTTAACTAGAAATAAATGTGTTAGTTATAGCAGTTTTTCTCTGATTGTGAAAATTCCTTTGACTTTGAATATTACTTTATCTGCTCTGATGATAAAATAATTTTCTAGTCACTTTTGAGAGAAATCAGATGCAGAAATATTTCCTTATTTATAACCTTGCTGTAGAAGCTGTCACTCTTGCCTTTTATTCATTTACCAGCTCAGTTAATCCAGGGGACCTTCCTTTGGACGTGCCTGTAATTCCTTTTCTTTTTCATCCTGGTAAGGACCAAGACAGGCACAACCTGCCTACATAAGGAAGCTGCATGGTCTGGTGATAAGAGAGAGAGAGCAACGTGTAGTCCCTGTAAATGGGAAGGCCCGAGCTCCTCCCCTAACAAATCCATGCTGGAAAATGGCAGCTTAAAATAACTCAGAAGAGCATGTTTGATGCAAAGACTTTATTTTTTAAATTCCTAGGTATAGACTGCATGGAGAAAAGAACCTATAAATGCACATTTTGCACTGTTGTCCTTTAGTACCTATCATAATTTTTTTCCCCTGTCACTCTCTCCTTCACTGAGTAGGACAAGACTGTATGTTACAATATTTGTTTTTAAATACCTGCCAGTGATGACCCTCCCTCCCCTGGGCAGCCACTGACAGCTGGCTCATGCTTCTCTTCTAGATTAAAACAGCCTTAAGGCTTTAGTTCTTGGCTTCATTCTGGCTCAAGTTCAGGAAAATATAACTTAAGACATACAGAGGAATTTTTCAGTGAATAACTTATCCTTTCTTTTTCTTCTGTTGTCCAAATTCAGTCTTACTTTTGACATTGCTTTCTTTCATGGTCTCCCTCTTAAATCAAGGGAGGATAAAAATTTTGTGCAGACAAGGCAATCATGACCTGGAGAATTGAGATGCATGTGTGCTTTTTAAAAACAAATTAAAAAATGTATCACTGTCATGTTACTTACGATGAAATGTATTGCAGTAAATTAACCTGGGGTTTAGCAGCATGGGTTGCTAAATTATCACACCCAACTATACTCTCTCTCTGTCTTATCCAGGTAATTAGTTGAAATACAAAGAAGAATGTTAGGTCCATGTGGTATAAGTGGTTTTGTCAACATGAAAAATTAAAAACGCAGTAGGAAGAGAATATATTTTTCAAGTTCAATGTGTAGAATGGCTGCACTTATATCACTTATACAAGTTACCAGTTATTTTCATCAATTTGAGCCTAAAATTAACAAAGAAATCTATCCTTTCATGGAGCTTCTACTTTTGTCGAGCATTGTGACTTCAACTGTGGAAAAGCTGTCCTTTTACCATTAAACAAGCTGATTTCTATCTTCTGTTTTACTCTGGTTTCACAAAGTCTAGCTTGTATAGGAGATGAATTTGAAAATTTTCTGTAATCATGGCATAGTAATTGCCTTGGTAGCTCTGTGGATAATTAGAAATATGTTTTGTTGCCTGAAGAGGTGTGCGGAGGAGTGATTAAAGCTAACATATACCAGGAGGAGGCAGCCTTTCTATGTTAAGCTTTTTATAAAGGGATTTTAACCACTCTGACAATTTAACTACAGAAAAACTTGACAATGTATTTGGTGTTTAATATAATAAGTTTATATCCTTCTTACTGGTAATAAAATTAGTCATGAAAAATATGGCCACCTATTACAGAAGAGACAATGTATTACAAGTATGTACTTAAACTGTACAATAGCACTCGTTGTGTAGGTACATCACAGAGAGAGTGATAGGTCTTCATGGTGCTTGTGCACACCCACCTTCAGGTAAAAATGGGGAATTCAGGAGTCCGTTCTAATCCAAGCACTTTGTGTTAACAGGTATTTTGATTTTACTGTAATACTGCCAACATAAGAGGAAAGATCTGGTAAAGAAACTTTGAGACTTGGTTGTAAACTAGCCGCACACTGAAGGCTAAGGCTCTGCTCTGAGGCAATTGTTGCGCCCTAAATAGAAGTTATCTTCATATTGGGTAGATGCAGTGCCAACCCTTCACTCCTCCTGCAGCCTGCCTTGGCCTCTAGTGGATACTCTGCCTTCAAAACATAAGCCTCTCCTCTTAATTTTGACAAGGCCCGCTACCATTTAGCTAATTGTTAAACTTCAGATAAGGATTATGATGATAGTTTAATCATGTGTAAAAATGAAGCAAGGAGAACAATAAGAGCAACTACCATAGATTCCCTTCATCAAGGCAAAGCCAGTATTGTCTACTAGGAAAAGTGCATTTTACCTGTGCATTAATCACTTACCTGAATTACCATGTGAGAGGTATAACGGCCAAAAAGGGGAAATGTGTTCATGTCAGCAATAAGTGCTGCTGTTTGGGCCAAGTTCTGTTCCCCTGACCTGTCTCCACAGAATCACAGAATGGTTTGGGTTGGAAGGGACCTTAAGATCATCTAGTTCCAAACTCCCTGCCATGGACAGGGACATCTTCCACTAGACCAGCTTTCTCAGGGCCCCATCCAACTTGGCCTTGAACATTTCCACTGGAGTCCTAGTAAGCCCAGCAACTGCACACAGAGCTCTAATTCCTCCTGTTTGTTCTCCATGCCATGTGTGTCAGTGGAAAGGCAGTTTCAGAGAGGCGCCCAGTTGTGCTGGTTACCTACAAAAGGCACAGAAACCATAATCATGCCACCTGTCCTTCCTCCACCCCGTATCAGCATGAAAAGCAAGCTACACTTCCATAAATGAAATACCCTTAGATATATACTTTTTACTCCAGATTTTGCAAGTATATCAGATACAGTCAGAAATTGTGCATACAAATAGATGAGTTTTTTATTTTCCCCTGCATTGTTTTAAATTATAATAATTACTTTTATGGGAGATTTTACTTAGTTTTCAACTTTGCTGTTTCAAAATGTGGCTGCCAGCCTGACATCTTTTTGGCAACTTGCCCTTTTAGTCCTTATGTAGTTTGAATATTTCCATGATTTGTCAGCATATCACCACAAATGTATTGAGTCTACATAACTGAAACATACAAATCGTGTAATGCCAGAGTATTTATTGGTGCTGGCGATCGATACTTGCTGTTGTCAAACTTGGACCCACAGTTTCTTCTTTAAACGAATTTTAACTTTACCTTGACACATGGTAGCTACAAAAAAAACCTCTACTGCTCTAGTGCTCTGCAATTATGTTTACCACAAATATTTGGGGAATTTACTCCTTCTCAAAGACATTGTTACCACTGGTTTTATGGCTCAGCAGGCTGTGTTATGAAACTATATAGCAGGAAGAATTTTCTTTAGCTTTCTTGGTGAGTCATCCTCTCTCTCAAAGGACACGTATCCTTTGATATATTTCAGTGCAGGAAGGAAAGGCTTTAAGGTTTATGTGTTCGTTACAGAATTGTGGATGCTATCTTTTGTTTGTCTTAGCACAATGCCTTTTCCCTCTAAATTTCAAAAATTCAGATGACTAATAGAACACATTTCACAGTCAGGAAGAGACAGTGCTAATTAGTTTCTGCTAATTTTAATTCATATCAGCTGGATAAATGTACCTTCAGTTCCTTGTCCTGCCGTGTGCTTTTTGTATGATCTTAACCTATCTATGTTTTAGTTTTTTCTGTATAAAAATATTGAAAACTAAGCCTTCTTAGCTCCTGCAACTCTCTTTAGAGTAAATAACCAGAGGAGCTGTCAGTCTCCTCAATGCTACTTCCATATCATAGAGAACCTTCAGGTAGCACACCTTAAGATGCTTAAGATGTTTGGTCCCTTGTGCTCCAGAAATGCCCTGTAGCTGTACTTAGGGCTGTACAAGCTCAGCTCACCATCTGTGCTGTCAACACATTTGGGCAGGAAGGGCAGCCTCGAGGTATCCCCTGTGGTCATAGTCAATGGTGTTAATGGAGTGGATACCACATAAACACTTAAGAGGGGTACATGTTTGCACTGTTGCCTTCTAGAAATAGCATATGAAATAATACTTATTCATTTAAAATTCTCTGTGAGATATTAACAAAGATGTTTCTTGGCTTTTAGAAACAACAACCAAACACTAAAAGTGTCTTTGTCTTTAACATATTTGTTCCACATCCCTTATCTTTAGACCAAGAATGCAGGACAGCCCATAATACATTTTCACTGGAGTATGACTCCCTGTGTACTAACTTGGTTGGTAAATAAGAAAGGGCGTTTTTCAAAGAAAGGAAAGATTGAGTCTCCAGGCCTATGGTAACTACTGCTCTGAAACTTTGAATTCCCTTTTGGGAATTCATTGTGGGATTTAGGAATTTTTGTCTTTTTTTTTTTTCTGTCAGAGTTGAGAGTATACAAATTAATGCAAAACAATCCATAGAGGCCATGAAGGAATATTTTTTTTCTGTTAGGGTAAAACTGCTTCTCAGTGGGAATGTGTATGTGAAAATATTTGATAACAGTAACATCTATTGGATGTGGAATTGTCTTCCAACTGAAGCAGTGCAGGCCTTGGAAATAAAAGCTCTTATTCTGCCCTTATGGTGCTCTGACACAAATGCTCAAGAGCTGTGTAAAATCACAGACACGCTTGTAAGCTTGAAGCAAAAAAACCCCCTTAGCAGAGCCAGGCTCCAGTTCTCTTTGTCCTGTACAATAATCCTCACCTTGGGGTGCAGTTCCTTCTCCAGGCAGTCCCTGTCCTCTTCTCCATATGTGAACACAAGCAATGAAGCCAGGGGTTTGTATCTATCCGTGAACTTGTTTCTCTGCAGTCGGCTGAAGGCTAAATAGTTAGAGTGGGTTCATGTGTGCCAACTTTTTACAAACAATTACCTGGGGACATGTAGCCAGAGTGCACAAAGTAATAATGAGTGATACCTCAGAAAGGAACAGAAGACACAGTAGATCTTTTTCAATTACTTTTAGGCTCTTTCCTGAAGCAATAACCAGGTCTAAGCACCAAAATACCCCATGAGGAGTGGTGTCACATGAATGTTATAACCTTGAAAAACTGTTGCATCTTTTTTCCTCCTCACAGGTCATACTTAGGCCTGTACAGAGGGTGAATTGATGAATGTCTACTTAAGAACAGCTGGAGTTGGAATTATAGGGAAATTTCAAAATGCAGTGGTTGACATGGCAGCAAGAACTAAAGAATGACTCCACTCCACTGTACTTGGGGTCTTTCTTATTATGCAAAGATAGGAGAAGCTGTTGGTTTGGTGTGTCTTATCTTATTCTAAAGAGATCAGTAAATATCTGATACCTCCTAAGAGAAAATGGTCTGCTGAAATAGATTCACTTTTACTGACTAGTACGTCAGTTGCTTTAAAATATGTTGTAGCAACAAAAGATGGCAAGTGATGAATAGCATGAGAACTTTGAACATCGAGGAAAAGGAATAAATATATAGACCACAAATTCTGTAGATTTTCTGATGAAAAAGTAAATATTCTACCCCTTCTGATTGGTGGTTTTTGGCTTTTCAATTGCCATAGAGACTATTTATTTCTGCCTAAATCATACCGTACATCCATTTGAACACAGGAACTAACAAAATGAAGCAGATCAATAACTTGGTTGATCCTGTGGAGGACACCTCAGCATTTGGAAGTTTCTCTGTGTCAGCCTTTGGCAAGAACACTTGTAAGTACATGAAACAAGCCAAATTATATCAGTCTTATTCTGCAAAATCAGGTTACTGTTACATTTTAAGTGCTGAGGTGTCCCACAGTCTCTCACCTCTATGGCACATAAAGGTATAGTGCCTTTTCTTTTGTTCTGGTCAAGCACAAATATTTGCACACAGGAAAATGTTTTAGCTCTGCAAACCAAAAGACCAGCCATCTGCCTGGAAAAGGCCACGCCTTTCTGCACTGAGACGGATACACAGGGAAGGATCCTGTTCTGTCAGTTCTCAGATTCCTGTGCCTCACCTCACTGACGTTATGTCCACGTTTGTTTGACTACCCTTGGTCTGATTACAACAGATAAGTCCAGACAGTAAAGTAGACACGGATATGTGAACAAGTGGCAATAAAGTTTGCTTCCCAGGACGTGTCGTGTTCATAGCAACAGCAGCGCTCAGAGAAGTACTTTTGTATAAAACATGTGCTTCCACAGGTGATGCTGCATTATGCTCATGTTAATATTAACATCCACACGCATCGAATACAGGACATGAATTCTGTAAAAGCACACAGTCTGCACACGTAGGTTTTCTCAGCTATTGGTCCTTATTCTCTGACTGAATTTATTCAGTGTAAAATAACTTCTGCTCTCACATCCACATTTTCAGTCTTTTTTTCTCCTCCTTCAGCTCTGACACAAACAATGGAGGACAAAAAAACCTGGCTGATGTAGTTCCAGATAACCAAGGAACAAAAGAAATAGTTTCCAACTCTTTCTCAAGAAAATGGGATATGAATCTACACACTAATACTGTGAATAAGTCTGTGTGGCATGCACATGAACGGAAAGGAAGAAAAGAGAGAGTAGTGTATCATGCAATTTATTGTGCCATTCATTTCAGAGGAAAAAAGGGAAAGAATCATGTTGTGTCTGTTACTGCACGGGTTATAGACTTATTATCTTCTCTTGGAGCAATGGGACTTTAATATGAGATCCATCAGGAGAAATAATGCCTTGCAAAACAGTCTTCAAAGGGAAGGCAGAAATATGGCAGCAGCTCTGAAATTAAGGATGAATGTTGGATAAAGCTGTGAATAAAGAATGTGTGCAACATACGGAGTGTTTTTTACCTGAATATCTAGCTCCACCAAAAGGACTGGGTCTGAATCTTTAAGAATCACAAAGATTTAGTCCCATTTTGGAAAGCTGAGAACAAATTTCAGCTTGCTACTTATGGGAATTTTAGAAGGGAAGGAGGAGGGTGTAATCCCCTCTAGCCACCTTGCAAATAGATTTCATCTGGCACAGCGGAACTCACGTGCCTGTGATATCTCTGGAAAATAGCTGCTTTCTGTTTTAATGAGTGGTTTGTTAAAACTGTTACAAACTTCTACTTCAGTGGAAAATACTGTTCTTTAAGTGTAGTCAGTATCAATAATACCTTTGGAAATTCATCCAGATTTTCTTCGAATGTTAAAACAACATGCATTGCAGCATAGACCTAAAGGCTAAGCTTTGTTCAACAGTGAAGTCAGTGATCATTGTATCGTTCTGAAAATTTGGTTATTTACTTAATTCACATAGTGTATTTGCTGTCTGCTGACTCAATATCAAATGCCCAAAATAAGCAAATCAACAGAAGTCTTTTAGACGTAGGGCTTGCATTACTTGTTTCTTCCACAATCCCATTAAGTGGTAATTCTGCCATTTATTTTCTCTTACAGCACTTAGGTGAGCCAGACTGTGGAGTTTAGCTTTTCTGAGATCAGGCAGGTTCTGGACTGTGTTCTGTATCATAAATCTTTTGGGATTCCAGATTTGTGGATTCTTGACAGACATCTCTTTGCTTATAAATGGATCCACTAAAGGAATAAAGAACTTTAAACTCATTTTGAAGAGGGAAGGGGATAACAGAGATAAGCCTGGCACACAAATGTTTGAGGAACAGTGTACTAGTGAGGTCCTTTGGTCTGCCATCTCAGTGGAGGTAGGGGATGAAGATCCATGCAGCAGCAAAGACACAGGACTTATTGATGTGTTAGAAACCACAGTAGTGCCTGAGAAGAGTCATGTAGGAATTAGGGCTCCTCCTCCAAAAACATGTCAGGATCAGTAGCCCGACTGAAGTGCGTCTACACAGTGCATGCAGCATGGGCAAGAAAGGGCTCTAAGACACTATGAAGCAGGAAAACTATGGTGTAGGTTGCTACCATGGAAACATGGTGGGATGACTTGCACAATTGGAGTGCTGCAATGCATAGCTATAAACTCTTCAAAAGGAACAGGCAAGGAAGGAGAGGTGGTGGGGGAGCCCCATATTTTAGGGAGTTTTTTGATTGTTTAGAGCTTGCTGATGGTGATGATAGGATTGAGTGTTTATGGGTAAGAATCAGGGGAAAGGCCAACGAGGCAGATGCCTGTCCACAGAAGGGCAATGAAGCTGGTGAAGGATCTGGAGCATAAGTGTCTTGGGGAGAGGCTGGGGCTACTGGGGTTGTTTAGCCTGGGGAAAAGGAGACTGAGTGGCTGTCATGGCTATCCTGCATCATCTCTGGCAGCTAGCTCACATCCTTTTCTCCTGAATATCTCTGGCATGCTTGGAAGAGCAATGCCCACAGACTGGGAATAGATAAAGACATAAATGAGTAGAGCTAAACACAAATGAAAGGAATGTGATTTCCAGTTTAATTTTTATTCTAATATTTTCCCCACAGGTTAAAAAAATCATTTAACTGATTATTAAGATATTGTTATTGTTAATGACTAGTACAACAATTTTTTCTCTCTTATTTATCATCACTCTGTAGGAATATACACTTGTATCCAAATTTTAAGTGATTCTGAAGGCAGAGAGACTTGCAATATAACTAATTCATGACAAATAAACACTAGGTATTATAAACTAGCAAAGCAGTGCTGCAGAGGTCCTTCCTTCATCTTTTACACGTGCATACAGGCAGCACCGCAGAGGATAGCAGGTGGCACAAATGACACTAGTGCTTTGCATGTAACATAACATACAGAGTCCTACTGCAGGCGAATTCTGACTATTTTGCTCCAACAAAAAACCACGTTGCTGGGATAATAAACTCTTTCAACCAGCTTCAGCTTTTTACTCAAAACAGGTGACTCTGAGGAAATTTTGCAAAGGCTTTGTATGTACAGATTCTCTCAATAAGCGGCCACCTTCATGGCGGAATGTTAAAGAAAGGGTCAATGACCTGGGATGAGCTTCCCATGACTCAAGTGCTGTTTAAATGAAAAGAGCAAGGACAAACCTAATTTTTTCCCACACCAGACTTTACAAGCACCACTTAGCTTCAGGAGCAGGGTTCTGGGAGGACTTTCTCCTTCCATCTCTCTTGCTTCACTGTATCTTTATCATAGCAAAATCTGTAGTTGCTCTTTGATGTTTATCACCTCGCTGAGGTCACAAACTCAGTCTGGAATGTCTGTCCTGTTTTCAGCTATCAGAACAATAGTTAAAGGGATTATACAGGGGAAAGCTAAGCCCAGATCACATTTTCTTTTCTGTATAAGCTATTCCAAAATCTATCAGAAGAGCTTTCCTATCTGATTTAAAACCAAAGTTTATTTTCCTTTAATGAGAAAGAAGTGTATAAAGCAGAGGTACTCTAGCAACCAAAAAGCTTTTTGCAATAAAAATTAAAATGGGAGCCAACATGCAGCTATTCACTTATGTAATAAACTTCAAATAGAGGTCAAAAAGATTGTTTATAGCTTCTAGTCAGAAGTCTTAGCTGACTTGATAGAGTCAGAGCGGGATTGATAAAATAGAGCTCAAAGTTGCTTAAACCATCACTTTCACTTATTCAGATAAATAATTTCAAAATGTTTAATATATTTCTTCTCTTGTTTTCCAAATGGGTGCAATAATCTTTCTGTGTTTGTTTTCCAAATTGTATGTATAAATTTCTTGAGAAATCTGATATACCAAAACTTCTTGGTAAGAGTTCAAAATGCTAGTAGAGAAAGAGGTGCAGTTTCACCTCGTCGGGGTTACAGTCTTTTCACTGTTGCTTGTTACAGTTCAGTCTGAATGAGGCGTAGTGCTTTCTTCATGTTTTCTATTACTGAAAGAAAAATAAATAAGAACTCTAAAAATGATCAAAAAGTGCATTTTTACAATTAATAAAACCCCACCTAGTTTAATTTAGTAAATTGTTCACATTGAAATTAATTTATGTCCCACATTATATTTTAGAGCTTTCTATTGTGAAAATTCTGGCATCAATACTAAAGCAGAAGGTAAAAATTTTCATTAATCAAAATGTTTAACTTAAAGGGATTTGACAAGACTCCTTTCAACTCCCTCAATTCTTAACAGCAAGCCTGGTAATCAGGTGTGATGTGCATATTTGTGGTGAGATATGGCACCGGTGTGAAATAGATGGTATAGAGTAAGGACCGGTTGAACCTGAAAAATCACATTCCTTTCTGAAATACGTGTGTTAGGTGGCACCCAGGTAAGCACCAGCATTTCTTTACTGATTCCTTCTCACCATCGGCTATTTATATTGTGCAGTTGGATACTTCTGAGTGTCTGACTTGCATAAATAAAACTTTCACCATTCTCTAGCAAACTGCTCAGATCTTGATCCTGAAAGTTCTCACCCATGATCTTTCAATCTTTCTTACCTGAGTAGTCGCAATAAATTCAATGGGGCAGCTGCGATTGTTTTGCTAGAACAGGTTAGACCATTATAATTTATTGCAAATGCTCACACACAGTATTTATTCTTTACTTTGAGATCCTAATGGATTCTGATGCACAAGTGATTGGGATTGGGTATCTGGCTGCTTACAGTGTGAAAAGCAAACACAACAAAGGGAGCACTTACAGAATGGTATGTCCTGTGGTTCGTAAGCGTAAAGCCGGTTGGAGTATCTTCCTGTGATGTCAGCTCTTACTGTGAGAGAGGGGTCTGAAAAAGTAATTCTATTAACCACTACCTTCCATTCCCACAACAGCTGTGGGTGATGACGTGGCACTGCTTTGACAGCCCTGTTTCTGATTCCATCAAGGAGGCCATTACGAGGCCGTTACGCTCTGTTCCAAACAACTGCTCTGTACTGGGAGAGATCCGGAACAAACACTAGGGCTCATTTTTGCATTATGCAGCTATTTTTGAGTGCTAGGTTATGCAGACATTCCATTCATATTTAAAGGAAAATACCCTGTTTTATAAGTTCTGCGTATGTATCAGAAGAGGCTAATTTGACTGGATGCATACAGAGGGAGGGTCATGCATCCCTAATGCAATATTAGCATGACCTACCTAGAGCCTTCAGAATTAAAATCTCGTGATTCTTACTGTTCTGGGCATAGGAACGGGTTGTTGGGGACATATCTTCTGCCAGTTCCCCTTCCAAGATTCTTGGTAATTAACTGACTCCTGTGACTACACTGCTCTCTGACTGTGGGCTTCATCTCACTGAACTTTGCATGCCACCAAAGAGTTTGTCACTCCCTGTACAATCAGTGAAATTGTACAGGCACCTGGAGCGTAATTAATTTGATCCATTCCAGTAGTCTGCTTTACAGTGGGATAAATCATTCCTTGGATGCAACTGACTATTGATTTATTCTGTGGTAAAGTCCACGCTATAGACATCTGCATTCAGCTGGATATTTGACTTTTTCAGTAAACGTTGTCTTGTAACAGCACTAGCAAGAAGCATGGAGAGCAAAACCCAGATGTTAACAGATTTTTAAGCATCTTGTCCCCAAGCCCAAATTAGGTACTCTCCAGAACACATCTGCAATTTGAAGAAGTTTACAAGGGTCAAAGTAGGCAACAGAGGCAGCAAGCTATTTTCCTTTTGCAAAATGAATAATTTTGATGTCCCCAAAGGAGAACACTGGCATAATTCAAATATCACATCCTTGAAGATACACAAATATTGTACATACCTATAAACATGATTCGAGGCACGTATTGTCCATCAGGTGACAGGTTTTTGTCTGTGGTTTCATGCTGGTAGAAAAATTAAAGCCAGTTATTAAAATATTTCTGTACATTTTGTTGAGTAGTCCACCTGTGAATAGCCTTGTACCAGAGTATAAAACCAAATAGATACTGCTTATGTGTGAATACACATGCATAAATGACTCTAGTTACATGACTTAAAATGCCAGAGACGTTAGCTAAAATTACATGAAAAAGCAAGACTAAGAAATAGAAAACACGGGCCATAAAAAGATACCAGTCAAATTGTCCCAAACCCTTCATACCATGAGATTCAGCATAACGAAGTTATTTTGGGCCATTTCCTGTATTTCTTCATTTTCTGCAAAAGCTTTCTTCAGTGCTAGAAAAGACAGAATCACTTTGAAGTTCATCTCAAACTCTGCCTTTCTCTCTGCATTTGGGGACCACACTGGGCAGAGACTGGCCGCATTGTTCCTATCTCTGCTGTTTCACATTCCTGAGGAGACACTTAAGGGCTCTATCACTACTTTTAGGGATTTTTTGGCCCATGGCAGTACAGCCTCCTGGCTGTGAAAATGGAAGCTCTCTTCTGTTATTTATGAAGCCTGTCGTCTCAATGGATATGATGTCTTGGCTTGACAAAAGTGCATTATTCTCAGAAAATTCTTGTTAGATCAATTTCAGCAGCCCTATCCTTGTCTCCTTCTTTAGTTACCAGTTCAGGAGATCCAAACAATATTAAATCTGTTCAATGAGTCAGTAGCAAATCTGTGCCTCCTAATTTAAACTGGTGAGTGCTGCATTCAGGATAACAGTACAGCAGCACTGAGTGTTTTTCATGTTCTTCATTGGGTAGTTTCATAGTGAAGTTTTTGTAAATAGCAGTAGTAAATTCTTCACTTTTCAGATAAATTTTCATCTGCCTGTTTCTCTGATTTTCAGTAAGTGCAAGGTAAATATATAGATAGGTTCAGATACACAGATAGGTTTTAACATGCAAAAAATCAAAATTACCTTGGCAGTATTGACAGTCTTCCAAATGATGAATTACCATCAGTGGCTTGTTACTTTATTAAAAATAATAAAAGTTGTGGTTAGATAATTTGACAATTATGAAAATGGGTGATTTCACTAGCAGACTGAAAAGACAAATTATGTTTAATCTTATGTTAATCCACAGTAAAACCATACAGACATTCCATAAAGTATTATAGACATTTTTGAGCAAGGGAAAGCAGCATAAATAAAGGAAAGAAATGGAGATATAGGGTTTCTACATACAAATAGGTTGAGATTCTAGACGAAGAAAGAGATTCTAGAAGAAAGAAACAACATAATTTCATTCCCAAGTAGCAAATAATCATACTGAAGAGGTATTTAATGTTGCTTAGGTATGAAGTTCTCCATGATTAAGAAAATAAAAATAATCTGTATGAACAGGAATAAAATAATTTTTATAAGACTGGGTTTACATCAAATACTTCCCATGAAAAGTTTCACATACTTTAAGCTTTCTTGAGCAGCTATGTGGTATATTATTTTTTTCTGTAAATGTTTTGGTAAAGTATCAAAATTTTATATTCTGGATGTCAAAACATAAAAAAATTCTCTGTGTTTTCTCCTGTATTCTTTTTAAAGTTATATTTAGTGTTCAACAAATCAGTTACTAATGCGTGGCCTGCTATCACTGTCAGGAGTTATTAATTTCTGGCCATTTCCACATGAGGGTACATGACATTAATTGTCTTCTATTTTAAAAATAATTTGCTTTCAATTTAGCAATAGCTCATGCTACACTATTGTGATCTAAAATAAGCTGTAAAAGATATTTAAATAAGTATTGTTGTGAATTCTCAAATGTATTTCCAACTGAGTTCCAGAGAACATTTGGTTTGGAATTTCCATTTCTACCCAGATAGCAAGAAACTGTGAGTACATCACGGACATATTCCAACTAATAAAGTGTTGGGGAAAACTTCAGAGGCAGCAGATCACCATGCAAGAACAAATGTCACTGATTTCAAGGAAGTAATCAGAGGTACATGATATTAAAACACAACAGATGTAATTTTAAAAATGATAGTATGTATTTATCATTGTTAATTCAAATGACAACACTGCTCTTGTGACAAAGAAATGACAGCGCTACATTGTCAGCCCATAACGTTACTTCAGAGTCATAAGATTCCTACAGGGACTTTTATTTATAGACACAGTCTGTTTTATTCAACTGGGTGATCTGCAGATCAGCTGTCATGGTGTTCTTTTGTTCTGTTTCATTATAGTATATTCTGGCATGTCAGAGTAACAGTGCTGTTCTCATGCTACTTTTTAATCTCTTACCTCTTTTTTGCTTGATAAAGCCCTTCTTCATAAGTTTGTACCCAGGTAATTTCATCTCCCCACCCTAGAAATACAAAAAAAGGATTAGCTGCTGCCAGGCAAGTAACTCATGGCAAATTCTTTTTTTTTTAAATGTTTATCAACACTTGCACACAAATAAGATTTGGGTTTTTTAGTCAAAGGTTCTCTAACATTATGGATATGCTAATTCTACATCTCCTGAGAGGTACGCTGAGAGACTAAAAATCTCAACCAACCAAGCAACTCCCCTCAAACTCTCAACTGGTTGAATATCCAGTTCAAGTCCTTTGACAGATTAGCTGGTTATCATTCTAAATGCTCAGAGGTCCCTGAATCAGCACACAAATCCTTTATATCTTTATGTTGTTGCTCCATATTTTATGTAGACCCTGGGACTTAAAGAGAAGTGGGCAAAAAGTAAACTATGATAGCTCAAATAAGATCAGCTTTCATATGAATGTCATTAGAACAGTCTTGGGTTATAAACTTAACTCCAAAGTTACAAACTTCAATCCTTGGACTTGCAAGTACTAAATTTAATTAAATAATTTAATAAAAGAATGGCTGTTAAACAGAAGTCTCCATTGAAAAAAATCATAATGAATCATCATCTTTATAGCTCATCCATCGCTGGTCTGATCCACAGATCTCAAAAAGAAAACCGTCCAATTGGTTTTATGCCTTTAGCTCCCAAAGACATCAGCCCCTGAGTAGTAGATCCCCACACCCTAAGCAGTGTGGCTTCATTCATGACAGTCCTCATGGGAACTGCAGAACAATTTCTGCATCTGGACTATGTTAGAGCTGTTTCTTCTGCACAGTGCTTGGATTGCTGTTATATTTCTCATGGCCCAATTGCTTATGATGCTACTAGATCATCTCTTCTTTCAGTAGGCTAGTCTTTCTGGCTGATGGTGGGAATCTGGCATGTTGACCAGTGCCTTCCCAACGCTGGCTGCAGTCAACTGCTGCTGAAGGTAACGACACAGAGGAGTCATCTTGCAGCAGGTTTAAGTATTCCCCTGCGATCTGTGGAAATCACATGTAAAACGTGCAAGGCATCCTGAAAGGCCTGGAATCAAAATTAGAAAAGTGACACCTGCTTTCTGTCACTGCTTTTTTCAAAACCACTGGAATGTAAGAATTTTGCTCTTTTTGTGCATTTAGACTCAGTGGAAAAAACAAATCCTGATCTACATACTAGGTTGATTATAACCTTTCCCCAAGGACACTGCTTACAGAAAGTGATTTGAAATTCCTCTTCAGTTAGCCCAGGTGTTGCATGATTTTATCAAGAGGTCCCTGAGCAATCAGGCTCAGGAGGAACCTCTGTGACATGTGCAACTTAGCCAGGACAGGGAAACCTCAGAGGTGAGCTGTGGGATTTGCAGGTTTTGCACGGCTTGCAGAAGAGGTCAGAAAGGGAGATGGAGATTTTTTTGTGGTGAATAGTCCCAAAAGGAGAAGGAAGATGGAGAAGGGGAAAACAGCTTGCTAAGATATTTTTCAGCTTGTATTTCTAAGGATTTATCAGGCACAAATAATTTAAAACAGGGTCTTTATTTAACATCCAGGTTGAAAATTATGCACTACATGGAAGTGAGTGACTCATGGTAATGGTTTGCAGTGGAAAGCAAAAGGGAAATAAAAAAAAAATCATGCAGAAAACCCCACCAATGGTTCAAACTGGTGTCTGGTGTACAAAACTAGGTCTGTAGAAAAATTGTCTCGTAACAACTGAAGTTAAAAAACTGCATTTCAGTAGTTGGTAAGTTGCCATAATATAATCTTTTGAATGACGTATGAAAGAATATTTTTTCACTGATAATTCTACAAGTACATCCTGATCTGAGAGACTCACTTTGGGTTATTTGCTTCCACTGGGTCACTGTGAGTTACATAAATTATGCAGGTTTTATGAGACCCCTAGTTATATCCTTAAGAATAAACTAATGGAGATAATGACATGAAATAAGAACATGCACTACTCTATGTCACTTCACACTAGAGAAACACACCTCAGTAAGCACAGTAAAATAAAAATATTTGCCGGTCTATATGGTGAAGTAAGGAGGTAACTACATACAGTAAATATACAATACCTCTTGCCAGTGTCTGAGGTGCTTGTTTTTCCTTTTTTATTGCCATTGCAAGGTTGGAAGTGACTGCAATTAGCAGGAGGGACAAGGCTGATGTTGAATGGAGCATTATTTCCCTTTCAATGCAGAAAGGAAACTGGAAAACAAAGCAACAACTTTAGTCGCATTGATTTGTCACCCAGCACAGTGTAAATTGATGTTTTAGTGGCAGCCTAACAATCTATACTTCAGGGACAGATTTGGTTATTTCTAGAAATGCCTTATTTTGTGAGAAAAAATCAAAAATGGAGTTACTTAATTGTACTGTGAAGCATTGCTCTCAGCTGTCAAAACTAGGCTGCAGGGGACTGTTCTCATTTGATTCTTATAAATTAGCAAATGTAATACTGGATCATGACAATTTCAAGACAGCGGTATGGGTTTTTTAATTCCAGTGAAACAGAACAACATGTGATTTATTTATTTATTTATTTACTTATTTTTGGCAAAAGATGCCTCATGACAACCTTCTTAATAAAATAGGAAAATTGGCAAATATTTACCTTCAAGCATAATACATTTCAAATTGGCAAATCCATCCAAAATTTTGAAATTGACAGAAGTTTTTAAGCCCGCACTCTGTGAACCAGGATGTTAAAGACTTGTGAGATAAATATCAAAGACATTTTCAGCAGTTTTTCACAATGAAAACTTGAAACGTTTCCCCATTCTTCATGGCTTTTTAACACTGAATTTCAACTGAACTCCTTCTGAATAAAACATTTCATCTGTGCTCCTGGTGGTTTTGGTATTCTCTTCCTGCCAAAGACCACTGTAAGAAATTCAGTAACTTCTGGCCTTGATAAAAGAGAACAGAAGTGAGAGCTGAGGAAAAGCATTTCAAATCCAAATTTTTTTTAATTGATGGGTCTTTCTGTCCAGTATAATCATTTTTAGCCATTAAAGCTCTGATATTCAGGTGGATACCTGATGGTTTCAACTGAGTTAAACAATGTAGTGCATATAGCCCAGGATACCACCCAGTCTTCCTATCACTTCTTGCTGGAGATTCCACTTTTCAGAGGCTGAGCCTGTACTTATAAAAAAATTTCAAACTTGAATTTAAAAATAATATCCAGGATGGAATTACAACCCTGAACACTGGCAAAAGAAAACACTTCATGCTTTTTCGGACTAAGAAGCATGAAAAGTGATGTTTTAAAGAATCTCTTAACATCACAGAGTCATTATTAGCAGTTAAATTTCTTGTGAACAAATTAAAATTCCATTTCCAATAACTGGCAATATCCGTCTGAGGAAAGAATTCTATTCAGGTGGAGAAAGATTTTTAAATTAATAAACACAAAAAATTTAGAAAAAAACCTGTAATCTTGTAGTAAGATCTTGTATTTTAAAAATTTTCCTAGGTTGCTAAAATAGTTAGTACATTCAATACAATGTTTTTCTCTTCGGTATTATTCAAAAAAAATTCCCTTTCCCCCCATGTGATGTCACAACTGTAGAGTTGTTCTTTGTTTCACATACTTCCCCTAGGCTCATTCATATTGGCTACTCTGGACTGAGTTTTAGAAAGGAGTCTCCTTTGGAGCTTATTAATTATGCACAATAATTTGATGATTGGAGATTATTGACATTTAATAAGAAAAAGTGAAATTTCCCATTGTTTCCTAAATAGAGACTGTAATTTTTAGTTAAGTCTGAGTGCTAGGGATTATTTAATAAATCCTCAATGAAAATTCCATTCAGGTTTTCCCCATATTTATGTGAACGACTAGCTTCAGTCAGCTAAAGCAGATCATTACACCATACTACTATACTCTTGACAAATGTGTATTTGTAGCAACTCTGTGTGAAAGTCAGCAACTAGCCTTAGTATCAGTTTACCTACTAGATGTTAACAACCAAATTTAACATTTCTATTAACATGTTAAAAAACTATTTAAACATAAATAGATACGGCTTTGAAATCACACCAGATAATGTCTCTGTAAAGCAGATATGGAATGTGTGATTCAGTTCTTTCTTTCATGATGTATTAATGAAAAATCAAAGAGTAAATCTCTTCAAATCACAGGTATAATTATCTGAAGCTTAATATTTTATTATCATCCTATTGAAAATTAATAGTGTTTTGGAAGGATAATTTATGGAGCTGCAGCTGGAAGCAGTTTAAATTTAGTATTCTGAATTTTTAATGCTACATGATCCATTGTTAGTTAATTGACTCAGAGAAAAAAATGACAGCCAACACCATATAGATTGCCTGCAACTCTCTGCCAGAACAAAAATTTGCTAGCTAATCTCTATGCATCTATCATTTGTCTTTTTGTATAACTAGCCTTGTAAGGTGTTTGTGAACCAAACCTTGTTGCTGTAGTAAAGGAGACTTAAGAGTAAGAAATACTTGCTCACCAGCAGTGATCGCTTCTCCAGATCGAAGGTCCTCTTGCTGGAACTTGTGAGTCAAAAATCAGTGGGATTTAAGCACAGAACACCTGAGCTGGCCGGGTCTCTGTGTGGCAACAACAGTGCATTCACCTGGGAAAAAATGAGAGGAACCTCTGAGCTGAAAACCAAATTCATGTGTTTCCACCCTCCCCCTTCCTTTTCTGCCATCCGTCCAGCTTTCGCTCTTGTGAATTCCCATGCTTATACACTGAATCCTTGCATTTCTCTTCATCTTGCTTGTATCAGGTATCTTTTATGAGGATTGGAAATAAATAGTGGCTTATGTGTGTCTGCTACTTCCCCCCTCAAACAGTTTGAGTCTGGCTTACATCCAGTGAAAGAAGAAACCGCCAATGAAAGCTGGAACTGTAGGTTCTTTTGTTCCCAGAGAAAGGCAGGGTTCATTGGTGCTTGAAGATAGCTATGAACTTAATAGAAAGACACAAGGGTTACTTTGTGTAGAGTAACAAATAAAACAAACATTTTTTTCTTCTTAGATGGAAATAAAATAATTTATTAAAAGAATATGGTTTAAAGTACCTGATTATTGCCCCTGGGAGCTATAGTTTGAAAATGTCTGATTCTTGGACATGATGCTTGATATAATTTTACTCGATGAATACAGGAAAAATTGAAGCTTTGCACAAAGAAGGAATGAGCTGGATCACTTTTTCCCTCCTTCTTGGATAGCTTTTGCAAGGAAATCAGAAGCAATCCTCTTTTGGTTCTTGGCCTCTTGACTGTACAGTTGCAATTCTTATAGTTAAAAAAAAAGAAAATTTCCAAAATCACTGAAATGTATTATTGCTGATCCCTGACATATTGTGTTATTCAACCCTGAGGTATTGTGCTTTTCATGGCACAGGTTTCTCATTGTAAGGAGTAAAGTAGACATTCCATCAAATAGACTAAAATTAGTGCTGAACTACCTGCGAGTGCCCTTTTTAAACAATTTGTCTCTGCATTTGAAGGTCAGAATTTCAGCCTTTGTCAGTCTTGCCACAGAGTTATTGGTGAAAAAGACCTTGTCAAGGTTTAATTCTGAAAGAAAATGACTGTAATAATTCATAAATCGAAGCTGGATGCCTTCAGCATACCTGCTCAGTCACTGTTTGTTAAGTGGGATCTTAGCAGCTCCCTGTTCTTGATTTTTTCTGCATATGTTTACCATCCACACATGAATGGAGCGTGAAGCCAGAGCTCCACCCCAGCCAAAAGCTGTGCTGCCTGACATTCAAAAGGCTGACCTGTGCAGCAGCATTTGCCAGCCCAATATTGAATCTCTGAAATGTAGAACAGATGCTTCTACACTCATTCATTGAAATAGTGTGCTTTTGCTCATTAAACGTGGCCATCTTAGTCTCCAGGGTCGTGTGGGTGCTAGGTGTTTGCATTTTTCTACTCTAAAAGATTATTGTTGGAGGTACAAGTAATTATGGGTTAACTGTGTATATAGTTCTATCCAGGCCAAAACTAGGAAATGTAACAATTAGCTAAATACAGGGCAGAACAAGGCAGCAATGAAGTATGTGAAGAGGGCAGATTTTTAGAAAGAGGAAGATGCTGCAGAATAACTGGCACTTGGAATTACATGCTACTGCTTTTGTGTTAGTCATGCAGCAGCAGATTTGGGTACATATCCATACATGTAGGCCATTTATGAAAAGTGAAACTGACTTTTAAATTTTAATTTACGTAGTGCTGCACAAATGAAGTTGCTGATGAAGTTCGTACTCTGTCCAGCTCTGCTTTAGCTCATGTGTGAGCAAGGTGTAAGATCACAGCTCCAGGGACAGTTGTAATTCAGTGTCATTCCTGCAACCTCTACTGATAACTCCGCAAAAGACTTCTACACATGATCACTGTGCCTTTGCAAATCAATACAAAATTAATTAGGAGATTACACAGGGAGGTTGTAGTATGGCCTGGAGGGGGGAAATGCATCACCCCAAATGCCCAAACAAATGTTACCCCAAACAATATGAGAAAGCTTCACAGGACACGTATTTTCGTAAATGAGAGGTACTTCTGGCTCCTAACACAGCTATTTGGTGTGGAGTGGGACTGGACCTCAGGGCACATTCAAGCAGCACATGGTACTAGAGCAGGGAACAACACTTTGGGTTTAAAGTGCTGAGCATTAGGTTCCACTGTCAAACAGTGAGAAACCCCTGCAAATGTCTGTTGAACTTAGGTTTTGACTGACAGCCAAAAATCATTATTAAAAAATTTCTGGATCATTTCAGTAAAGTAGTTTAAAGAAATCTAGATATGATGCAGTGGCTTGTTTCTGAGTGTCACAACTGTGGAAATACGGCTTCTGGGATTATAGGCTGATTCACAACAGATGTACTTTCACCCCCAGCTCCTTTCCAAAAAGCAGAGCTCGAGGTATTGCTCAAGTCAACAAACTACTCCAGTGTTACCTGTGCCCCAGGAACTTGCTTCCACTGGACCACTGTACTTTTTCAGCTTTGTATTCCTGTAAAGACATTGTTATGGAACATAAGCATAATAATATAAGTGGAAAAACGTTTATTGAATTAGTTTTTACAGTGGTTTATACTGGCTGCAAACCATATTCTCTGCTTCCCAGGCCAGTGTCCATGCTTTCATTTCTAAGCCTACAACTTCTTCCAGCGCTGTCACCTCCAACCCTCTCCCATGTTTTCTCTGCATTTTTTGGAAACTGGCCCTCCATCCTTGTAGTGCCCTGTGGTACAGCCCCTGGAAAACTTGGTTTCAGGCTTAATTGGCACCTTGCTTCAGCTGCTCTGCCACTCTGTGCCTCCGTGGGTCACTGCTGTCTATTGGCTTCCACTTCCCAACAAGATTATTTTCCTGCCCTCCAGGCTTCTCAGATTTCCCAGAACTTTTTATAGATACAAAGCTTTGAAGACTCCAAGGGGGAAATGTAATTTATTATTTTGCATGAATTTTGCTGAGATTTATGGGATAAATGTGTTTTGGTAAATAAAAGGAAAGCAGTGCTAGATGTTGTTGGTTCTTCCCTTCAGTCTAAAAGTACAAACTGTTCTGGACTGTTTATTTAATGATGTGTGAGCCCTGGCAGGCAGAGTTTTCCCTTTTACCAGTGGATCTTCCTCTTTCAGTGTGGTTCTAGCCATGAGAGAGGAAGCCTTGGGAGCCCTTCTGGCTTCCCAGGCTGCTGGTGCACCCCAAGGCAGACACTGCCAGCCCAGAGGAGGAGTACAGTGCACCCCATGCCCATGGCTGGGGAGATCCTGGCTGCCATAAAGGGGCACAAAGGGTTGCAACTGTTTACTGTCCTTAATCAGAAAAGAGGAGAGTTTTATGTCCTGCATGCTCCAAGTCTGGCATGCAGTGGTTAAGCCCGGTGCATCCTCAAGGCTCTCAGTTCTCCCCCTGCCAGCAGACATTGCCTACACGTAGGGCTGCTTTTGACTTGGTCATACAGCTGCAGGGACATGGGGCCAGCTGGAATGAACGCTTCCCCAAAGCTTTGTTGGACTTTGCTTGGTCTGGGGACCTGCAGAAGGTCCCTGTGGTGCTCTGTTCCAGCCTCCTCTTGCTGCGTTCTGGGTAGCTGTGTGCTGCCGTGCGCTGCCATCGTGGGCAGGGCCAGCACTGTGGGGCCCCGGCGGCTGCCAGCGATGGCCCTGCGCTGAGTCTCCTCTCACACAGGGAACTGACGAGGACGTACATGCAGCAGGCTGTAGCTGAACCTTTCTGGTCAAGAGCACGTTTTCTCTGTTTTCAATCTTACTGCTTCAGCTGTGAACAAACACCTCTCTCAGAGTGAACGCCGTCTTGTAGAGCTGAAAACTTACATGGAAATTGTGCTTTATGCCACCTGAATAGACTATGATTTCTTTATTCCAAAAAATGATGAAGTCTTACTGAAAATGTGGGTTAAGAAAATGATGTCTAGAATTTACTTTACCCTGAAGTTATCATTTTAAAATATTTTTAATACTCGCAATGTGTTGGGGAGGCATATTTCCAAAAACTCTCAGAATGGCTCAGTAATTCCTTGAGGAACCCAAAATAATTTCATATCTGACTTGATTTTGTTTGAGCTTCTGGATGATGAGATGAGGTGTTTGCATTCAATAAATGACATACTGACGCATCAAGAAAGAAATGAAATGCAAGTACCACTGTAGTTGGAGGACTTGGGTGGGATTTCTCTAGTGCAAATATGATCTTTTAGTATTTTTAGGTATGCAACCCTTTGTTGATGTGGCCAATAAGACAAAAAGTTCATTGTTACCAGTGCCTCTAGTTGGCAGTGTTGCACTACTAATAACAAAAGGACAAATTTTTCTGTTTCAGCTTTGCTGGATTACAGTGATAAATTCATATTACAAGCCATTTAAACATAAAGATGATTGCATATAAAAATTAATGACGTTTGAAAAAAGTTAAAAATTAATTTTGAAAAATCAGAATGTATTTTTTGATTTTATTTATTTTATTTTATTTCATTTTATGTACACATAAAGTAATTTGAGAGGTGACGGGGTAGAAACCCATACCAGATTTTAAGGGAGGGAGCCAGGAAATTCAGCATGTGTTTTGGAAGAGATTGAGAGCTCAGAAATATTCAATGAAACTTTCTGACTGCCACAAGAAATGAAAAGCGGCTGCATTTCCCTGCAGTCAAAGTGTCCCAATAAAGACTTCACAAGCAAGAATGCTCTTCAGAAACACATTGGACTACTTTGCTGCAGCTGTGAGAGTGAGTCAACCAGGCCTCTGTTGAAAGAGATCCTGTTGTTGCAATGTTTTTGTGATGTTTTCCTGCAGTGACATCACTGTATCTGCTGTAAAATGTACTGCCATCTAAAAATCAAAGAAAAAAATTGTGTGCCATGAAAGGAGTGTTTATAGTATCTTTTAGTGTTTCTGCTTTCTGCCCGGGTATTCCTTTAACTTTTGCTATAATAGGGTGTTTATCTTAGGGCTTGCTTCTGTGAAGGACTGACGCAAGAGGGCATGAGCACAACTCAGTATCTCTCAGCTTTTGTCTCCCTTTTTACTCTCTGTTCTTCAGCCAAACCTTGATCCTGTAAGTTTTTGAGTCCTTGGTCCCATTCCAGAACAGCACTTGATACATATTTAACTTTAGGCACATTAGCAACCCCATTGATGTCCACAGGACCACTCATATGCTTAAAGTTAGGCATGTTCTCCAGCGTCTACACTGGATCAGAGAATATGGGATTGAGGTTTCTGGCAAGTCTCCAGGAAGGCTTCTCCTAAAGAAGCCAGATAAGCCTCTCTTCTGATGCGAACTTGTCCTGCTGCAGCAATGTTTATCCCCAGCAGCCAGTAGCTAGAAAGGGTCTCTAGCAGATTGTTCCTCATGGACTGAGCAGGCCATGCTGCTTTTACCAGCAGAAAGGTTTCAGCTTTGGCCGTCACAATGCAGAACTGCTCACCTGACTAGCTTGTAGAGCTGCAACCTGAGGTCCCTGCACTAACCCCTTTGGTGGTGCTCACCCATCACCCTAAGCCTGAGCTCATTTGCTGAAGTCTACCCATGGAGCTGTCATACCTTCATCTGCAACCTGTTGTCACACCGAGCACTTTCCTTTCAGTCTGAAAAAGATAAGTGACAACAGACATCCATATTCCTAAAATAGAATGCTTCTTTCACATTTATTATTCTCCAATATATGTGAATATTCAGTATATTCAGAAAGCTTGAATCAGATTTATTAAAAAAAGCAAGACAAACAAAAACCTTATGGCTTGTTATGCTCTCCTGTTATTACAATTCACATCTGAGAAACAGAATGAATTTAGAATTACCTGACTGAAAACAATTTCACTTTGAGTGGCAGAGATGGAGATAGGGAACATGTAAAAGTACATGGGAGTAACCTGAAATATTGACAAGTATTCCAGGTCTTGCTTTTCTTTATCTCCATGACCAAACTGTTAATTAAGTTTGCTTCCACTGAGTAACAGTTTGCTTTTAGGGTTAGAATATATTTTTAGCCTGTCCACGATTAACGTTTTGCTATTTTGTTCTTACATTTATAACCCACGTAATTAATGAAGAGAAAAAGTTAGTTTCAGATTAGCTTCTAGCTGCAGTATTTTCTTGTTGCATTTTTAAAGCCAAGGATTAATAGAAGACAGAAAAGGGACTAAGTCATCAAGCGCTGTCTTCCACTGGAGGCAGCTGCATCATAATAGCCTGCTTATAAATGCATTAAAATTACTTAGGAATTTTGCTGTTCTTCTTTCTCAAGGCTGCCTTTGAAACTCACTCCTTTGGAGAAACTCTGATTTAATTAGCCTGAACTTACACTTGGCAACTTCTAATCAAGTGTTCTTTTGCCAGCATTACCCTAAATGCTGTCTCTCTCTCTCTCTCACTCTCCCTCATATTTCTGCAGGGAAATAATATCTCAGCTTGGTCTTCCTTTTTCTGGATGGAAGAAAGAAAGGATTTGGAGTTTCTTCATCCACAACATCAAGTTGCCCTTTTCAGCATCTATTCTAGCAGTAGTTCAGAGTTCCTGAACAGAGAGGTACCACTATGTTCCAGACATGGTCCTACATGGGCCTGTACAACTACTGTCTCTCTGAAAAGATGTTGTTTTAAACCTCTTCATCTACCTTTTGCCTCTCTTACAGGTCTTTTTTACATACTAGTTACTAATGATAAATCATAATATGATCTATCCTATGCCTGACCATGACTACGCCCACGTATTTTTTCTTCCAAGAATTTTTCCAATTGACAGGGCTCAAACTTTAACCAAAAATATCTGCCAACAGTCTCTGTGAGAAGGATTTTTAACACGAGTGCCTTTTCCACCTTTAACAACCATTTTAAGATGTGGATGAGCTGGCCTTGAGGCCAGGGAGGAAAACTGAAACACCTTGCATTTTCCTCTGTAGGAATATTCACTCAGGCTATGCCTAGCCTAAGGCAGTTAGTCTCCCTAAAGCCACTACCTTAGGCAGTGGAGATGAACAGAGATGACTGCAAACATATGGATTAAGTCTACTCTAAATCACCATCTGGAGAAGCCAGATGGGACCCGGATGGGAGGCACCAGATAAAGACACCCTAGGAGACTGGCTCCTATGAGCTGATGTTAGTCTTTTTAGATATCTTTCCAGCCATATCTCTGGAAGATCACGTTATCTCTGCATTCTTCTTTAGCACGTATATCAAAATAAATGTGAGATCACATTAAAAAAAAAAAAAATTCTTAACAGATTTCAAGCCCAAAGATCTACATATCTGAAACACTAAATTCTGTGTTGCTAATACTGAAGCTAACCTTAAAGAATCTGTTATATGCCCTAGACCACCATGCACCTGTTCAACTGGTTTTCTGCTGACAGGCATTTCCAAGGCCTGCATAATACATTCCAGCTGTGGCACATTCCATATGTGTTTTTTTTTTCAAAATAGAGGATGATCTTTTATTTGAATTAGCGAGGTGTCTCAGCAGACTGGTATATCCTGACAGTTCTTTGTTATTTATGATGATGATGTTGCACAAAAGATGATGTTAGAGGTTCCAGTGACTTTATCTTTTCCCTTTCTTGAATGAGAAATAGGTTACTGTTGTATATACATGTGAAGCATTGCAGCTGGTATTTGTCTCAAAGATTTTGGTGCAGTGTTTCAGGAAACGTGGTTTGTGGTGAGGTGTGGGTTGCAGCTACTCTGGGGTTCTGCTCAGCTGCTGCCACGTTGCATTTCCATGATGAAGAGGAAATGAATGAACTTTCTCCCTTGGCTTACACTACTGCAAATTGGAGACCGTTCACAGAGAGATCGACGTATTCAGATTGTGAAGTGCTAGTCACATTTCTTAACTTTGTGTGGCTAGGGAGGAAGATACTCTCTTTAGGCTAAGCTAAACTTAGCTGGATACTGTTCTCAGTTACCCTCTTGGGCCATCCTGTCTTTCTCATAAGACAGATACTGGGAAAGTGGTCCTCTTCTGTAAAGTGAGGTGCCTTGGAGTGTCTGAATGTAGAATCCTCCATATTCTGCAAGGATTTTTGCCTATTAAAAAAAATGTATTTGGGAAAAATATGTGGGGACATGTAGGTCACTGGTAAACATGTAGGTCTTATCTTCTTTACACAGCATTTTGGGGCTATTTTCAGTACTTCATTTTCATTTCAACAAAAGAGAGCAAAATCTGAATCTCACTGCGGGGAAAAAACCCAGCTTTCTCATTTATGCTGTGCTGTCACCTTCAGCGGTCATTTGGAAATGTAATGGTATGTCTTCTGAAACATAAGCTCATCTTCTGACAGCATATACTTCTATGCAGAGAGTTTCCTAATGGTTTTTATAGTAAAAAAAAAAAAAAAAAGTTTTAAAATTCCTTTTCTGTCACAATTTTCCTAAGTGATGGAAAATCCTTATTTTAAGCCCAGTTTTTCAGGATCATATAAAAGAATAGTTATAATTCTGGCCCAAAAGCATTCTTGGCACTTTGTAAAACAGTAAAATCGGGCTTTATTATTATATTTTTTTAAGGGAAGAACATACGTGAGGGAGAAGAGAAAATTTTTCAGCAGAAGTTTGCCGAGTGGACCATTGGAGGAACATGGAGGGACATTTTTACTTTTAAACTGAGAATTGTTTTCACAGTTTGCCATTTGGGAGGTGCATACAAATTGTGCAGTGCTTTCTAATGTTCCTTGGGGGAAGTGAAGGCAGAAGGAAAATTACCTAGTTTTCACTAGCATTTGTAAGATTTCGGTGGTGAGACAGGAATCAAAAGGAGTGTCTGCCAATGGCTGAGTTAATTTGCTCATGTTGCAAGAAAGTCAAATTTTAAAAAAATTGAAAGAAAATATTTAATTACAATATTTAATTATGTCAGGAAAATCCAACACAAATGACATAGCAAAGATCAGTGGAAACATGCTGAATAAAAGGTCTGTTGTTTGTCATAAAAGCACAAAATAGACAGAAGGCTGAATGGGTTAGCAGTGGAGCATTACTGCAGAGGTAATTGGCACAGCTCATCATCAGCGGGAACTGGACTCTGTGGGAGAATGTGAGTGGCTTATGAAGACATTCCCCCTCTCTTGCATGTTCATTTAATTCTGACATAGCTTGCCAGTAGCCATAAATTGTGTTTCAGTTGTGGATGACAGGAGAGCACAGTGGAGGAACCTCTGAAAAAATGAACTACCAGAATGAGCCTATCTTTAGGACAGAGAGCTGACCTTGGGCTCTTACTGAAGGGACATCTCTTAGACTGACAGTATCCACCAAAATTAAAATGCAAGCAAAGGCACAAGTTATGACAGCAACAGCAAAAATCAACTACTGCTTGTACTACACAACACATTCCCGAGGGGCCACATTACTACAGTGCTGAGATGGCATTTGGGTAACAGGATGAAGCTGTAAAACCTAGCAATTTCTTGCCTGTTTATCTTCCTCTCATCTTTATAAAACTCTCTTTCTTGGCTGTCAGGTCATGCTATTTTGACTTTTTCGAAAGCATGCTTTTTAAAATGGAGAAATCAAGGTTTTCTTAAATTATTTAAAGAGAAAAGTGTTTCCTGTTTCCTAGCTAAATCCAAACTTGTTAGTGGTGTTTAGATACATTAAAAATCAAGTTGGAAATGGCCTTGGGAGGTCCTTAGTCCAATCTCCTGCTCAGGGCAGATTTAACATTGAATTCAGACCATGTTGTTCTGGGCTTTGTCCAGTCAGGTCTTGAAAACCTTCCAGGAAAGGGATTCATGACTTGTCTGGGTAACCTAATTAAATGTTTAATTATCTTCAAAGTTTGGTTTTGGTGTTTTTTTTTTTGTTTGTTTGGGGTGTTTTGTTTGTTTGGTTTTTTGTTGTTTTTGTTTTTGTTTTGTTTTGTTTTTTATCTTTCAATTCAGTTAGGACCTTCCCTGCTCTAGTTTACAACATTTTTACCCCAGTGAAAAGCTTATATCCTTCTTCTAAACCCTCAGTAAACACTAGCAGGCTTCTGTTAGATCCTCCCTAAAATATTTCTGCCCTGGGTTGATCAAACCCAAATCCTCTAAGTTTTCCTTATGGGGCAGTTGCTCCAGCTCTTAAATCTTCTTGGCAGTATCTTGCTACATACACTTGCCAAGGTCTATCTTCATCTTTCATGTATTTGGTGGTACAAAAGTTGATACAGGTTTACATGTGCTGTCTAATAAATGCCATGTAAAGGTGGGTAATCAGCAGCAGAACTCTTATTAATTCAGTCCAGGCTGATGGCCCTTTTTTCCTGCCAGGGCACACTGTTGGCTCGCGTTGAGCATATTGTCAAGCAAGACTCCAGTCCTTTTCAGCAGAGCTTCTGTTAAAGTCTCCAGACTACACCTCTGCAGTGTGTTAGCTCATCTCAGGTTCAGGACTTTCCATTTTTTCTTTTTGAATTTCATGACACTCCAGAAATGCAATCACATTAAATTAGGCTCAGAACAAAGCACATCTACTTTCTCAGCCCACTCAAACAACCAGCAGAAGTGCTCAGAGTGGAAAAGCAGAAATGGTTAGAATTGGACAACCACAGAATTACTGTGTGATTAAAACCAGGCAGGGACCAGGAGTTAATCTCTCAGTTTGATTTAGCATTTCACAATTAAAGATTTAAAGCTCAAGTCTGCAACACTACATCCATAAAAATTCTCTTTTTACCACAGTGCCCTAAAGCAATGAAAAATTCTTGGGTATGAGGAGAACCAAACTGGTTTTCTGTTTTGTCCATGGCGCAATCTGTAAGCACCTCTTAAAACTACCTTTGACATGCTCATGTCTCACTTATTATATAACAGTGGATGGAAAAAGAGGTTTGGAAATGATATATATATATGTATATATCTCAGAATTTATCCCAGAGGTGAGTCTCAAAAGCATTTTTAACATGACAAAGAACAGAAAAACCTGGAAAAAATCATCTCAGCAGGCATAATTGAAACTAGCAAACTAACTGTGCTGAGAGAAATGCCCTTGCAAATGTATAAATGTAGGTATAATATAGAAAAAATAAGGAATTTTATGTAGAAATAGTAATCTCAGACTGTCCTTAGTACCCAGTCTACCTATTTTTGCAGCTATAATAGTCTTTCTTTGCATTCTTTCATCCATTCCACTGTTCTTTGGTTCTGAGTTTTGCTTTTTATCAAAATACTACACACAATGTCTTTGGTGAGTATTTATTTGTCTGTGCAATAGGGGAAATTATGTAACTTGATCTATTTCTTAATCATTATGGAGCAAATAATGAGTATTTTCAAAACTATTGAGAAATTCTATAAATGAAAAATAAACAGGGGAATATTTGAATAAAGCTATTGCATGAGGAAAAGAGCAGAAGAAATAGTGAAAGGTCTTGAAGGCAGAGAAAGAGAATGAAAATATCAAGTATCCCAGCCAAATTTCAGATTGCGTGGTGCTTCTCTGCCAGGGTGCCAGACCCTGCTGCTAAGCTGTGATCATCATAGAAAACTCCTAAATAATTCAGAAAACAAACTCACAGTATCTAAATATAGTGTTGAAATAACAGAACTGTTCTACTTCTTCCCCAAGTGAAGTAATTAATTCTAAAAATGATGGTTTAGGTTAACCTGGCTCAGGTTATCAGAGCCATCTATTTGTGTCTATCTAAAATGTACACGGGAGAAGTCTGGACTGCAAAAAGCTTCAGTGTTCTTTATGCTCTTCTCCTAGCTGTCACATTATTGGGTGCACAGCACTCCTGACTCACAGGTGCCTGCAATACCACGACACCAAAACACAGCACAGGGTTACTGTTCCTCAGCCTCTAGCCTTGACCTCTTTCTTTCAGTATGAGCTTCATCCTACACCAGTGAGATCACCTGTGCTGTGGAGGATGCCTTGAGCTGGTAATTGGTGAAGTACATACAGCACTCGCATGTCTGTTCAACGTCACATGGTCACTGGAGGAGTAACCTGCCGAAGGGTGAGCTGGTGGGTTGATGGAAGCACAGGCACTCAATTACACAACAGGCAAAGATCAGGCTCTGCATTTCCTTTGTCTCTGGGCAGGACTAGAAGGGAGAGTATTTTCTTTTATTCTCAATCCTAAAGGATTACTACATAAGCCAATACAAAAAGAAAAAAATTAGAAGTATCTTTTATAGCTGTAAATGTAGACATGTGAGCTTCTTCCATGATAATTGCCAGTGGAGGAATGTGTCTACTGCCTCTGCTTGCTGTTTTTACACAAAGATAATTTACATCAGTGGAGAAATGATGGAGAATGTCACTTTCAAAATCCATTTATTCCTGCATCTTCTCTATGACTACCTTAAAAATGCATGAACATCTTGATAATGCTTCACCTTTTCTGCATTAAAGGTGAAGATTAAAGGTAGGTTACTTATTATCAACTTCTATGAATAAAATAAACCACAACCCAAACAAAGAAAGTTATGTAGTTTTCCGGTAACCCATTATTTCATTAACTTGTGTAATTTATTTCATGTTATTTTATCATACTTACCACTTGCTTTACATGCTTCTGATCCCTGACATCTGGAAATACATCTTGAATCTATCTTTTTGACTTTGACATTTTGCTTTCTAAAGAATTTACTAAATCTTTCAATTCTTATGTCACATTTTAACAACTAATCAATATTTTGTAGTTTCCATGATTATACTTTTTCTTGTGTAACTTTGGCTTAAATTATTTCCCTTGTGTTTGCCTGAGCTATACTTCCTGTTACTCTGTGGTGATGCCCTTTGGTTATACTCATGATGAGCCTCAGGAGCTGCATTTCCTGCTGCTTATGAACTGACACTTTCATAAACTATTTTGGAAATACTCATTCGTATGTTATGGTGTCACGGTATTTTTTGTGTGTTTTTGCCCCTGGGAAATGCATTCTAATACATTCATGATATGTGTGTCATGATGACACTGTCTATCAGTTCTAGCTCTAAGTGTTTCATGTTCCACGTTAATGACAATCCAAGCTTTCACTGAACAGTTCTGACACAGACATGTAAAGTCCATGTCAGTTTTTATAGCACATTTTATTGTAGTCCTGTTTCAGGTTGGGCAAAGGGATCACTCTTGAAAATTTGAAAAGATTAGCAGTAATATTTTCACTATTAATGTTTCCTATAACAGACAAACTGTATAGTAGTTTTTAATGTGAAATGTTTAATTAATTTCATTTGTTCCTCATCATGTGAAAACTTCATCCTGAATTATTATTTGTATTCTCGTGGCAATGACTGTGATAAAAATAATTACCTAAATATAAACTCTATAAGAGCTTCTAGAAGACAATGCAGGTAAGGAACATTATTAGAAGACAAAGAGAAATGCAGTCCCTTGCATCAGCAAGATGGAGATTAACTGGCAAAGCACTTTTTAGAAGTCTCTGAAAAAAGAGTACTACCTGGAAGTTCCATGTGCAGTCAGTTGTGTCTCTCCCCACATAGAAGTATTTCCTACTACAAAAAGTTAACTCATTTGAAGCTTTTTATAGTTAGCTTTGCTTCGTTCTTCACTGGTTCAGAGAACAAGAGGTGCAGGAGAAGTCTTACAAACCACTAACTGTATCAACCAAACTGCATTTACAACAAGGGGCCCTAATTTTTTTAAGAGATGAATAAAGTATAGATATGTCTAAAAATGTCTAGACAGGACTTCCTGTTCATAACTATGGCAGTATTGAGATGCACAAAGCAGTATTTTTGATGGTTCTAAAAAAATTCATATTACCAAAAAAGCAAGGACTATTGTAATTTTTTTAATAAAAGAGTTTAAAGATTGAGTTTATTTGTTGTAGCCATCAATTATTGGCAGTTCGCCCCAATCCTTTCACAGGTGGAGGAGATCCCTCGTTGCCTTGTTGGTTTAGGTCATTGCATGAAAGAATGAGCGAGTTAAAGGGAACTATGTAAAGAACTCTGTACCTGCTCCTGTGGGACAGATTTCAGCTTCACAGAAACACCTTATATTAAGCCAGGGTGGGAAAGAGAATATGGAAATTGGCAATTAAGAGATCAGCTCCTGGGGTTATTCAGCTAATGTGAAGTCCGTGGTGGGTCTATAGATTATCTTTTTGAGTAAGCAGGAGAGCCTTTATTCTCGGACTCACTCAGATCTGTTGGAGTCTATAGACAGGGAAAGGAGTCTTTCTTTGTAATCACCTCATCAGCAAGCTTTGCAGTTGAACTGAATTGTCCCAGTTTGCAGGACATATTTAAATTAATGAACTAATAGATGTTAAGTAATACAAATCCATGCCTACCTGACAGATTAGTCTGTGTTGTGTACCTCAGCAAGAGTTCTTAGCTCTACCTCACTGCCGGCTCAGGTTTTTCAGGATTCATGTCTTACAGACCCTTCTGACTCCAAGAATGAGTTTTTTAGGTTGAAACCTAGGGAAGGAACTGAAAAAAAATAACAGCTTTATAAATAGCCATCGACAATGGCCAGCTGCTTACATTTTCTTTAAGTTCTTGGCTAAATTGTTCTTAAGACTCCACTAACTTTAGAAGGTGTTACCTTTGGCTCTTAAGAAAGCACATCTATTAATCCTCACATCCCTTTGCTGGAAACATTAGCATGGTAGAACTGAAGTTTTGTGGGGGTCTAGCCATAGTAATACACATCAAATTAAAATAAACTGTCCAGTACAGGCCTATTTTTGTCAAGATTTCCATCCTTTCAGTGGGAGCCTATGTATCTGAAGTATTTCTCACAATGAAATGCTCTTCTATGTAAGTAATCTGGTTTTCCTTGCTTTCTGAGACATACACATACAGAAATTTTCAATAATCATGAAGTCTGCCTCTTGACGTGTAATGTGACCCAAGCAGCTGCCCTTTAAGTTAGAAGTTGTGATTGAAAATGCATCTTCTTGAAACAAGTAATTGAAACTATCTGGCCTCATTCTTGACATTTATGGTAGCATACTAGATTTTTATAGGAAACATGAAGGGATGACAGGAAACATTTTCACATGTGGTCACGGAACTTGAAGGCATTTAGAGAAAAACAGTTCATAGAGTTCCTGCATATGGAAAACAAACATCTTTTCACATACTTCCATATGCACCAAAAGTATAATGCATTCTGCGTCTTTTTCAAGCCTTGTAGCAGTATTCAGGAACCATAATGCTAGTGTTGAATAAATGTGGAAAATTCTAGTATACACTGGAATGTCACCTGTAAGACCCAATTCAGTCTCAAGATCTCCGTGTTGTAAACTAAAAAACTTAATTTACCTTGAAAAGTGAGAGAGTTCCTGTGTCAGCTAGGAAGACCATGTCAGTTTGGATGGAGAGCTATTTCTCCTCATGTGAAATGAGGATTGTAAGAGAAGGAGTGCAAAAGAGGAGAGAGATGGAAGGAGCAAGAGGAGGACCAGATGAAAGATGCAATAGACAGGACCTAGTTGGATATTTTTCCTGACAAGTCATTATTGAAAGAATGAATGCAAATGTGTTATCTGTGTATGGTGTATAATGACACTGGGTAGAAAGACATAAATCACAGTGATGTTCGGTTTGTGCCAGACTGTTATTTGAGCTTCTGCCTACACCTTGTGTCTACAGAATCCTATGGGCTAGTGCAGTGGGAATAGATTTGTTTATGCTGGTCATAGCCTCATAAGGGGATGATGCAGCTGGCATTAAGTACAATCACTTCTGACCTTCCTACCTGATTGCCAGGTAGCCAGTTCTAAGCTGGTGGTCCAACCGTGAGTCTTTAACTCAGGCTTTTATCTCTTGCATTGAGACCTATTCAGCTAAGTGGATTTATAAACACTGCAAATCAGAAGAGAGACATTTTGAGTGTGATAAGAAAGTTTAAAATCAACCTGTCCTGCCTGTCCTGGTTTCTGTGGGTATAATGCCTTCAGATGCTGCAGACCAGCAGAGTTTTCCAACTCTTAGCTCTGTTGAGAAGCCCTATTATAAGCAGAGATCTCAGCAAATGTGTTTGGCCAATATGCATCAGTAGTTAACAAAACAAACAGGATGCTTGAATGCCATAAATTATGACTATGAAACAACAGAGAAAGTGTTATGGACTCAAATAACATGAATTCATGTGCTGACACACAGTAAATCTCTGCTCAAGGCTCAAAGACTTTGCAAATTAAAACACATTTGGAGGGGAGGAAAAAATGGGAAAGACACTATTACTCCATATTTTAGTAATGCTAAACTCAAGGCTGGAGGCTGTTCTTGAGGGGATAGTGTGAAATATGTGCAACACTTTACAAGAGTTGAAAAGAAAGAAGGAAAAATTGATGTCGTTAATGCATTTTTTGAGATGGCTTCTTAGTGCTTTAGCTCACACATTTGTTAACCTATTCGGGCTAGCAGAGACTGAGGAGATTTGTGTTTGAAACAAGTTGAGTAAAGGAACTCTCATTTTAGCTTTGAGGCAGTCATACAATGCCACTGATAGCCAGTACGAACAGAAAGGTATTCAGTTGGTGAGCTGACCGTGCCCAGCAGCCAGACACCCCCAATAGCTGCTCACACACTTCCTCTCCTCAACAGTACAGGGGGAGAACACAGAATTAAAAATCTTGTTGCTTGAGATAAAGATGGGTAAATTACTTCCAGTTCCCATCTCAGGCAAAACAGACTTGCCTTGGAGAAAATTAATTTAATTTATTGCCAATGAAAATATATTTAGATAGTGAAAAGCATAAAGAAAAATTAAAGCAACACTTTCCCTCCTACTTGTGCATTCTTTTCTCAGGCTCACGTCACTCCTTCATTCCCAACTCCTCTACCTTCTCTCCTCACAAGCAGTGCGGGGAGGATGAGCAATGGTGGTTTAAGATCAGTCCATAAGAGTTCCTGCTGCTTCTCTCTCTGCTGCTCCTTCCTCCTCACAACCCTCCCGCTGCTCCAGCACGGGTCCTTTCTGCAGGCTGCAGTCCTTCAGATAAACCAGCTCCTGTGTGGCCTGTCCACAGGCTGCTGTTCCTTCACAAAATGCCCACTAACTTTGGAATTGGGTGCGCCATGGTCTGCAGTGTGGACACCAACTCCAACAACCCAGCTGATAATCCTCGCCTTCTAAATAGGAGCATTTCTAAATGTTCATAGATACTGGTCACCTGTCTGGACACATTCAGGAAACCAAGTGCTTAACATTACTGCAGGTGTGGTTTACTTTTTGGATTCAGATCAGTTGTATGTGTGTGGTGCCTTCCATTGAAGAGGAGAATTACACAGAATCTCAGCAGGGTGATCTTTCAGTATTTCAGTTTGGTTCATTTCAACTGAATGGACAGACAAGGGAAGAATGATGGAGGAGAATTCTCCAGGCTGTCATGGATGACCATGTGTGGTCCTCATATACCTGTAACTGACCAAGAAACAGCTGTTGTTTCCTGTTACTGCTCAAATTTAGTGTTTGTTTGAGATCTATCAATCCAGCCAACAAATTTTAAATTTTCTGACAGTTTTCTTAGACTCCATGTAGTATCATTCATGCAATGAATTTATGTGGAACATCCTAAAAAGCAAAGGAGAAAGGAGTTACTTGCTGGGACAACAAAGAAAGTAAGAGAACTGGCTAAGCTTGCTACCTTGGGGATCATTTGTTCCCTGCTTCTGGCAGGCATCCAGCTTTCCAGGTGGGCCAGCTCTCTGATCTGACCACTGTGTTGCCTTCTTAAAACACACCCCTGCTTAATGCCGTTTCTCATACTTGTTTTCCAGTAAAAAATAGAGAAACAAAATTAAAAACTTTGGGGGATGAGTGAGATGAAATATATTTATTTCCAGCTTGCTCCACCAAAAAAGAAAAGTACATAAATGAAAACAAATGGTCCCAAGAGAATTTCACTGTTAGTAAAGAACAATTTTTTCATTAAAAAAGTGATTTCACTGAAAAAAAATTTCAAGCATTTGTAATTGTCCTTTTGTTGACTCAGAGCATGCTGAAGCCAACTGGGAGCTTTCCCACTGATTTCACTGATTTTGAATGGGGTCTCTTATGAGCTAATGATGTGTTCTTGATTTGGTATTTGTTAAAAGAGAAGCCAGAACTTTCTGCAACTTTTCCTCAGAGTGGTTATCTTCCACTCAGTTAATTTCTACATTTCTTTGACGAATGTATAAATGCTGTCAAAGGGGACAAGGGAGAAATGAGTGTGAGTTTAGATTTCCTTTTTCCAGAACTTGTAAGGAAACTTAATTTCTTGTCTGTTGTTTTAATGTATAACAGACTCACATTGCTTTCAAGATGGAAGCAGAGATTTTCATTATTCTATAGGAAGTGTATTCACTGCAAGATCCTTTGAACATTTTCCATTCCAGATTAATGGGGAATAGAAAAAAGCCATGGGATACCACTAGAAAATCTGATTTCATATAATTTTAAAAAGAAGTCTGTCCTCTTTTAATCAACTTCCTAGAATCCTGCTGAGGACCCCTCCTGACATTGTCGTCTTGTCAAAAATAAATTTTCTTTTGCCTTTGCTCTGATGGAAGTGGGGCCACTTTTACAGATGGCTTGGTAAAGTGAGTAGGAGCCAAGAAAAAGGAATAATTATTCATAAATGACATTTCCCATATTTGTGGGTTTTCTTGAACAGGACACATACTCTAATGTTCCATTCTAATGACAGGGAAACATTTATGGTCTCTCTGTCTTATCTCTTGGGAGTGTAAATGTTTTACTTTCAACTCTTCAAGACATTACTTTTCTTTTCTTTTTCCTTTTTTATTTTATGTTCCAAATGCATCTTACTTTAATTTTGGTATTTAACTCCCGTCAGTATTCAGAATCCCGAATGTGTAAAGACAAAATATCAGATGACTGGACAGCTGTTTAGCTTTCTAATATATGCCTTTTATTACAACCTCCAAGAGCACATCATTTTGACGATATCATTTCTTAAGGTTAAGTTGTACTGGATATGAGGCATTAGGTCATGCTGTATGTTTATTTTCAAACCCAGGAGGTGTGTGACAGGAAAGTTCCCTCCTGGGACTCAGTGAAGCAAACACATGGTCATGGCAAGACAGACGGATGAGTCACAGGTGGGAAACCATAGTGATACTGAAGAATTTGACTGTAGCCACTTTCAGCATTACCTCAGTTTGAGGAGACTTCCTCTACCCACACTGTACTGTGCATGTCTGACTCACCCTCACTTGCACAGATAAACCTGCAAGTCACCATAAGGAGTCTCTTGAGCTAGAGCAGAGAATACTTCACTTTTCTAGGTACATGCAGGTACAGACAGGACTTAGCACAGCCGTTTTCTCCTTCAAGATGTGTGGATTCAACAGCCGAATTAGACCAGAGGGAATCAGATGAATTAAGTTAAGGTTTAAGCTTTTGTGACTTGGTTTGTAGCTCATTGACTGGAGACATGTTGCGCTTTGGGAAGTCTGGGAGGTCCTTGAAGGCTGAGCATCTTCTCTGTAAGCTGTCTTTCAGGTCTTGTCTATTTCTCCAGTGAAAAACCTGGCTTTCTTCTTATGGCATAATTCCCACTGAGAATAGGCTAAGTCTCAATGATGATAAATAAGGGACAGGAACCAGGGAGCTGTATAAACTTGTTACTGAAAGATGAATTTAATAGAATAGCAATCTCCTTCCCCCCACCCCCGCCACTTTCCTTTAAAGGAAATGGTGTATCCGGTGTTAAAAGCCCTTTTGGCAGCTACACAGAGGGGACTTTCCTTGCTCTCTTGTCCACAAGGGACTTGGAGATCTCATGTGAAAATCTTATCTTACTTAGCAGACCTAGCAGAGCCTTGAGAGTTTACAGTAACTCACTTGAAATTTATAGACAGCATTGGTAAAGTCCACTGATGAACCATGGGAAAATGGATGCAGTCCGGTGTATCTTATAACCTTCCAAAGAAAACCACAGGAGATTATCACAGTTAATTTTGTAAGGCAACTCAGGCAGAGGAAGAAGGTCTCCATTTCAAGACCATGATTCATTTAACTTTCTTTTCTGTCTCCTCTCTTTTCTTTATTATAGTTATTAAGACAATCCTTTCTTCTGCATCTACAAAATACAACTCCACTCCACAGTTTACTGTGTCCACTACACTGTGAAATTCTTTTATTCTAATTGCTGAAAATTCAAAGTGTCCAGAATGTTCTGTTCTTCTCATTTTAAATCTTTTTCCTATGTGAAATACTTGTAGAGATCAACTTCTGTAATATAATCCCCCAGCTTGGTGAAAAAAATGCCTACACAGTGCTCTACCAAATATGTCATCTTTTATTTGGTAAAAACATCTTCTTAGAACTATTTTCAAGGAAAAGGATATGAATGAAAAAAATAAAAGAGCCAGAGAGTCATGAGCTACATTTTTTCTGTGAGAATGGGGGTTTTCAGCACTCCTTCAAAGTCAGCTTCCTACATGTGTGATCAACACCTGCCAAGCACATGGAGATTGTATGAAGGGAGAGTTTATTCAGAGTTTAGTGAATTAGCTGCTTGTGGAAGGAGGCACAACAACAATGTACATACTCAAGAAATATGTGCATTAAAGGCAATCACAGTGTAAATAAAGGTCCCTACTCCTCCAGTGCATTTAACATGTGATGCATTCTCTTCACTGCTTAGGCAGAGTTGAGCTCTGCTTCAGTGCTTGATACAGCCCTGACCCCTCAGCTGTCCTTGCCAACCAAATAACCAACTATCAAAATCCCTGGTTTCACGAAAATGCATCTGTGAGGGGCTGGATTGTCCCCATAGCCACATTTCACATATATCACCATATTACCAGCAAATACCATTCACTGTTGACATGAAAACAAAATACCTATCAGTAGCTTAGGCCTACGTGTTTCCTGACCAGTTCCTTTGAAACACCAATAGACATGTAATGGTATTGCAGAAATTGACTATTTTTATGCTGGTTCTGGAAATTATTTTAAATGCAGGCATTAAGAAAGGGGTTTAAGATATATTGTTAAAGTACAGTGCCTGCCTTTTTGCTGGATTATAAGAGCAAGCCTTATTGTACAATTTTGAAGCAATACGAGTTTAAAAATACCCTCTTTTTTGTTGTAGAGATATTCATTCTGATTTTTCCTAAGAAGATGTGTCTGCCCTAAGGGGTAGTGCGCTTGCCACGGTGTACCTGTAGGTAAGTATGCATTAAGCTCAGTAACATGGTAGCAGTAGCTAGACCACAACTTTGCTGCAGGCAGTCCCTGACACAGCTCCCACCTCTAGCAGCCTTCTCTGGGTGTCCTGTAGCTTGTCCAGCTACATCTGTCCTGATTTCAGCTGGGACAGAGTTCATTTTCTCAATAGATGGTACTGTGCTGTGCTTTTTGTATTTAGGATGAGAATAACATTGTTAACACACTGATACCACAGTTGTTGCTAATTAGTGCTTAGCCTCAGTCAAGGGCTTTTTCAATTTCCCATGCCCTGCCAGGGAGCAGGTGCACAAGAAACTGGCAGGAAGCAAAGCCTGGACAGCTGGCCTGGAGTGGCCAAAGGGGTATTCACACCACAGAACGTCATGCCCAGTACATAAAGTAGGAGAAGCCAGCTGGGAGGGGCCGAATGCTGCTTGATGACAGACTGTGCATTGTCAGGGGGTGGAGAGCAATTGTGTTGTGCATCCCTTGGCTTTCTTGGGTTTTATTTCTCTCTCTCTTGCTCATTACAATTATTATTCTTATTACTGCTGTTAATGTTGTTATTATATTATCTTTTTTTCAGTCATTAAACTGTTTTTATCTCAACCCACAAGTTTTTACTTATTTTGCTGACTGTCCTGCCTGTCCCACCAAGTGGGAGAGGGTGAGTTAGCAGCTGTTTGGAACTCAGTTGCCAGCTGTGGTTAAACCACTGCACATCCCATCTTGTGCACAGTGAATTAAGTTGCGCAATGAGAAAATGATGTAGCCAGCAGAGGGCAATGAAGGTCAGTTTTTGGAGAGGTTACATAAAACCATCTAAGTGGTTGAAAATGTAGGGCAAAAAGGTCAAATGAGTGCATAGTGAACTGCTGCTATACATCCATTTCTGTTAATTACTATAAGACCCAAGTGAATCCCTAGGGTCATGTGATGTATAAACCTCCTCTTTAATGGCCACATTAAACAATGCAGTTCCTTATTTATGACAATGTAGTTAATAATCTTTTCTACAGGGGGGAAAAATGTAATAAAAATTACACTGTCTGAAAAAGAGACAAGCAGCTTAAACCAATAGTCAATAAACCCCTAGCTCCTCATATAAATTCTATTTTATTGGTCTGTTCTGGAGAGCAGTTGTTTTGTTTAAGTTGATAAACAGGTCATTTTCCCCAAGACAATTAATTAGGTGCCTGGGTGAAAAGACAGAGGTCCAGAGAAGTCAGCTGTTGCTCTGTTCAGAGGAAAAATAAGCTCTTCTCAGTCAGACAAAAAGCTCTTTATCACAGATGCTAATCCAACAAGCTAGGAATAATGTAAATTTATGGTAAAGAACAAACTTTTTTGACCTGTGTGCCATATTCTAGGAATATAACTTATCTAGGCACTTGGGCAAGCATGTCATGCCAAGAGAGAGCAAGCTGTAAGTTTTGCTTGCCTCTGACAGTCTGAGCAACATCTTTTACAACATAATTGTGGATCCTGGTGCCAAATATTTTAGAACTGATCTCTTGACTTTGCTATATTAACTGGAGAATGGCTTAATAGTAGAAAATGCCTGGAGTGTTAGTGGGGAATTGTATTTATTTATTCTGTGAAAGATCCTAAAGAAGTCCTTCAGGAGAGGGACCATATTGCAGCTCTGCTATGCTGCACAGGAAACCTCCTGTGTGCTGTAGATCTCAGGCAGGGCCCTTCCCAAATCTTCGTTCGCAAAGCCTGGCCATGATGATGATGAGACCTCAGCTTCACTACTGTATGTATCACACCAGCTCAGCTATCTGAGACACGTCACTTGGCTTTTCTGCATGGGGCTTCGTCCATCTCAAAACATCATTAGTAATTCCTCCAATTTAAACTGCCATGACTGAAATGTCTGTATAAAAGCTAGATCGCATTTTGATATGGGATGGAAGAGAGAAAGCAATACCTGCTTTATCAATGTGTAAAGTCCAAGAGAAAGGTCCTCAGCTGTTTGAGGGAAATTAATTATTTTTGCCTCCCAAACTTTCAGGAGAAACTGGGAGTTGTAACTGTCCTGGTGAAATTACTGCCTGACCATTCAGAGTAACAGAGCCTGGCAAGTATACCACAGGACTCCAGGCAAGAAAAAGAATACTTTAAAAAAGAAAATAATGCAAAATAAACCCTTATAATGATAATGTGAACTTCAGATACTCAGGAGAAGGAAGAGCAAAGTCCCAGAGGAAAAGGATGGGTGAGTCACCTTGTGCTCCTAGCAGAGATTCCCAGGTGGGGAGCAATTGGCTGGTGGTAAGTGCCCTGATGTTCCTGGCCATTAACAGTAATGATAATTATAACCAAAGCTCTCAAGGCCTCTGTGTACTTGTTTCAGAAAGAATACAGCATATGCTATGCTGTGTCAGACCAAATAGAGAGATGTTAATAACTACCTGTTTGCATATGAGGTAACTGCTGCTTCTGGGTTTTTATGATGTCTCATCAGCTAACAGCCAGAAGTCCAGCTGGCGCCAAATTGGATGTCAAGGGAAATCTGCCTGGAGAGATGGCAAATATTTGACTTGTTGTTGATCTGGATTTCAGTCATGGTTCTTGATCGCCATCCAGTGCATTTTGGCAGAGATAGTGGGTGTGTTTGAACCCTGAGAAGTCTTCTCTTAATGGCTGCTGTGTTTTGCCTTTTCACTTGTCTGATCATTACAATGCAACCAAGAAGTAATGTTCATATAAATACAACCAAAGTGCAGTCAGAGTGGCTCTGCTCGGGGCTCTGCAACTGCACCCTCCTGAGCAAAAGGATGCTGTTTCCAGGAGCACAATAACCCCGTGAGAGAGGATAGGGAGGAATTGCTGGGACTTCTTTGTGGCAAATGCAGGCTTACAGGTGTGCAGTGGGGGGCAGCCTGCCTGTGCTTCCCCTCTGCTAGGGCTGACATCTCTCCTGGGTCAGCGGGGCCAGCCGAGGATTTCAGAAGTGCAGGGTTGCCCCAGTTTAGCTGCTGCACAGTGTTTTAATGGAGTCAGTGCACTGTAATGCAGCAGCAGTTCTGCCAGGCTGACGTACTCTGCCAGTGCAGATTAAGTGAAATCAGTGAGCACAATAGTTGAAGGCAAGTCACAAATAAATTATATTCATAGGCTTTAAATATTTTATTATTTTTTTTCCTGAGGCTAAGAAGGGTGGTAATTCAGTCTCCCATGTCTCTCCCACAACACAGACTTTCACCCTGCTACTCCTAAAGATTTGAGGACAGATTTTAGACCTTAAAGAAAAATGTCAGCACTCATTGTCACCTACTTAGTCAGGTACAATAAAAATTCCTGTTTCCTCACTCATTAAATTAATCATTAGGGAGTTTTATTTCATTTTCCTGTACTGAACTGTAGCAGGAAGAAGAAAATATTGCAATATTTTTCTCCTTCCCCCCCCCTCCCCTTTACTTTTGAAGTCTTCACGCATTAGAGTGAAATGAAAGAACAAATCAAGGAATAGCCAACCTTTCTTACTGTTTCTCCTCTCATACCCATTTCTATTGCGAGGGAAAACCTAGGGACACCACGTACTGACCAATATGATCAAGGTAATGCCGTTTATTGTTGTGAAAACACCCCTTAAATAACCCAGATAGCACACACACTGCAAACCACCCTGTGACTGGTTAACACGAATAACACACAACTCTATTGGTGTAAAATAAAGTCCTTGTGACTTCTCTCTGTGGCCGATGTTTTTCAGTTCTTCTGCTGCAGTTTCTGTAAGTTTACATTCTTGTCCCTGTTGATCTCCACAGAGGCTTCTTACAAGCAGTTTCTCACTGCAGTCTTAGAGGCCTGGCAGCATAGCTGCATCTAAAGCACTGAGGTCGCTCATATGTCCATTTTCTGCAAGATGTTTCCCAACACATTTCTTCCACAGCCAGACCAGCATCAGCTATTTGGAGTAGACAGGCTCCAAGAAAGGTGGTTTGTAGCCAGGTGAGCGTGGCAGTGGCCTCCTGGAGCCCCTCCACAGGGCGTGGATGAAGTGTAGGGCAGCGCTGCTCTGCACGACCTCATTGCATGGGTATTTAAGCACGGCAGCACCCCAGCAGGGCTTTGTGGCTGGTCACAGTTCATCACCTTTGAGTTGCATGCAGATCAGAAGCCATGACTAGGCAGTCCCTGTGCCAAACTTTTCATAAGAGAGCCTGTAATAGTAAAGTAATGAAGAAAATTTTGAAGTCCTATGAGTTTATGATAACAGTGAAAGTGTTGAAAACATTGGGAGGCATACTTGGAAGAGAAAGTTTGACCCTTTCCAAAAATCAAGATTAAAATTTTTAAAACCATGACAGAATCACAAATTCTTGAGGTTTACTTCTCTACCATTCTTGCTTTGGCCTTGCTGAATCACAGCCCATCCTTTTTCTAGATGTGGAGATTTGTTTCTTGAGCCCTTTTGCATCCAATCAAAATAGTCTTATCCTTAGCACTTACTCTCCCTCTGAAATATCTAACACTAAGATTCTTTGCACATAAAAACTGGGTTATCCATTTTAAAGAGAACAAGAGAAAATAGCAAAATAAATAATAATGGAATATCAACAAATCATTGTTGATTATTTTTGTATTCAAAGACCTGAAAGTGAAAACTCAATTTATTTTGTAAGCTATTTTCTGCCACTTCAGCTACAATAAGTGACATTTAATTGAATAAGATAGAATAACAAAAACATTCTCAAAAGAACAACTGATCAGAGAGGTGAGTGAGGTTTTTGTGTTTTCTGTATTAGGGAAACATGAAATTGACAATGGTGAAGAAAATATCGTATGGGAACAGACTTGTTAACGTTGAAAGTTTAGCTTCTAGAAGGTTTTTCATCTTTAAAGAACAGATGTTTGCTTCTGTAAAAGAATCAATTACAGCATTTTTACTCTTTTTAACAAGAAAATTGTATGGTTTACAAGTGGAGAAAGCAAGACAGAGATGTAAAAACATTTTGTAACCATGAAAAAATAGGGAGCTAAGAGTTTTTTAAACCTGGAAATATTCATAGTCAAACATAATTAGTTTATTTGCAGGTAACTGGAATATTTGTTTGTGCAAAGAATTCCCTGTAATCTTATACAGAAAGTAGCAATGCATGCATTCATTAAATGAAACTATATGCTCTTGGTTTAGGCTTATTATGTTTTGCAATGTATCTTTATATTGAAGAGATTTTGTGTTTCTTAATAATGAATTATGTCTTCTTGGCTGAGAGCAATTGCTCGCTCTGGTCAAAAGGTCAAAAATAAGCTGGAAATTTCCATGTTGATCAGAAAGCCTGAAAGCAAAAAATAGCACAGGTGAGGTAATGCAAAATGTATGTTGCTGTGACAGGCTCTCAGACAGACCTGTTCTGAGCTGATCCTACCTTTTTTCTTCCCTGCTCTCTCCTTTCTCATCTTTTTCTTCTTTCCCATTCTTCATTGCTCCAAACCTAAAGATGGTCAGATATGAAATCCTGCCAGTCAGGACTCCTAAGCTTCAAAAAGATCTCTCATCAGCAGAGACAGAGGCTCTTTTGTGTGGCTTTTGGAAGTGGCTCTGTCTGCTTCTGTGCAGGCAGGGAGCTCCGGAGCTTCTCAATGCACTCCAGCCTCTCAATGCACCATCTGCATGCAGGAGGGATTTTTGTGTATCTTTCTCCCAAGACTTCAGGCGAGGTAAGACTACAGTCAGTGTGATGACCTGCAAGGAGACATCATTTTAGATGAATGAAGGTAAAGAAATGGGCCTCTGCATTTCAGTGCATCTCCCGAAAATTTATTTTTGGCTGCATATTTTGCCAGCTCAGAGTAGTCCTAAAACTACAGGAAACATGCTAAACTTGTGTTGGGAATTCATCACTAAATGGATACTAAATGGTACTGTAATGACAAAACAGTGAAAACCAAATTAGCCAGAGATAATGCTGAAATATTTAGGTTAATATCATTGTCATGAGTTTCTAAGGGTCAGGAAATACTGCTATGCTTTATGAGAGGTGTCTGGGAATTTATAGGAACTGTCAGACTGATTTCACAAGGCTGTGGTCTAATTTTTTGTGTCCTGCTCTGTGAAACTGTGAGTGCAAAATTCTGCTATACCGACTGGTCAGTTAATACCACTTAGCAAGGTGCATACAGTGTGCCAAGTGCAAGAGCCAAGGGGTGGTGACTCTTATTTTTTGAGCAAGTGATATGAATTGGATGAGAAGGCATCATAAGAACAGCCAGTCAGTCTGATCTGTTTAATTCAGTAATTTGTCATCTAAGGGGGCTAGTGGGGAATACTTAGCAAAAATATAATATAATAGTATAGTTTATGAGCTGGGAGAGAGGGAAGAGAGAAGGAATGAGGCTGTGAAAGCCCTCTTGCATCTCTTGCAGTGCCAAATTTTAAATTGCCTGTGATCTACTCTTATGCAGAAAGACTGTATTTATCAATGGCTTTGCAAAAGGCAAACCTTGTGTTTACTTCCTCACTACTTTCTGGCAGCTGAAGTTTAGCACCACTGCTCTCTGCAGCCAGAAGCTGCCTGAGGCAGGTGCAGCATCTTTCTGTGTGTCAGCAGCACAGTGCCAGTTTTCCTCGGGGCTTTCACACACTCCCGGTCACTGCTGTTTCTTCCACTTCACAGATCCAGGAGATCTTACCTCTGCTCAGTGGTTCATGGTATCCATGCCTCTCTAGGTCATGGGACTGCGGTTTTTGTTTTTGATGTGACCCTGTGGGACTCGGACTGTAGGAGTGAAGTTGAGAGGTGAGACAGACAGAGCCTTCTGCACTGACTTAAATGATCACTGATCACTAATAAAGCTGAGCATACATTTTTGAGAAAGAAGGAACAATCTGGACAAAGAAAATCCTCCTGGGGAACTCTTGGGCCCTTCCTTGTGCACCTGAGGCACCTGTGCAACTTTTATCTTGATGACCACATCAGGTCCCCTGGTCAAAGAGGAGGTACACAGGCATACAAAAATTCTTGCAGTTCCTTGGGTTATTACATTTTTTCATGTGTATTTCATGAGTGGCTGCAATTTGAGATGTACTTTGTAGGATTCTAACTAAAGAGGAACCTAAAAAAGATGTGCTGTGAGTTACCTTTTGAAAATAATTTTAGATGCTCTAAGAAAATATTTCTGGAACATTTGGCCATTGAAAACAATAAATAATACTGAGTTTAAATCAGCACAGTCTTTATACACCTTTTGGCTAAAAGATTTTAAGGGCACACAAAGGCACCACTGAAGGCAGTACAGCAGGGAGAGGATTTCCTGACAGTGCACTGTACAATGGGTACAAGATGGTGCAGCCCTTTCCTCTTCCCCGGGCAGCACTCTAGCATATTAACATCTTTTATTCAGCATTTAACAAGACTATTGCTGTGTCAGGGCCAGATTTCTGGGCAATGCCAGTCTGACACTACCTCAGGGTAGAAATGCTTTAACTATAACCCAAATGTACTTTACAATAGTGGAAAACCCTTTTGCAAGATGGAGAGTAATGCACTCCAAACAGAAGAGCTACTCTGGTAGCCCCAAGGTGATATCTCCCAGAGCAGCCAGAAAGGTGAATGCACAGCAGCAGCAGTATTTTACAATAATTTACACTAAAAAAACCATGAACAACAGAACTGGGGGCTACTTTGAAAATAGAAGAGATTGGTTTTTTTCCATAGCACTAATGATAGTGAAATGTTCTGTATAAGAATTTTATTGAAACTATGTTTTGGGGAGAAAAAAATAATCTGGTTTTATCCTATCTTTTTCCCTCCATTGTTGTTTGGAAGACTCTAATCTTAAGATGCTCTATGCAAATGGTAAAGTTACTTCATAAATAAAGGAAGAATATTAATTTTCCTTCTAATGCCTCTCAGTGGACAAAGGAACTGAGATCTTTTCCCTATTGCTTTCACTGTGACAGGTTTGTAGTTGAACGCATGGTAAAACCAACAGCAGCGTGTTACCTTTGTAGTGTAAAAGGGCTGAGGACCATGTCGAAAGGTGGTTAGGGTCACAACATTTAATGTGTTGTTCAGCAGGACCTTGGAGCCAAGGAGTCTCTCACCCTGTGACTCAGCTCCTCCCAGGTATGTGCCTTGGCTGTCTTCCAACTCTACAGCAATCCCTGGTCATGCACCAGCCCCAGCAAGATGTCCCTGCGTATCCATAGGGCACAACCATGGGGACAGAGGTTGTGGGGGTGCCAAGGCATGTCACATTCTGTCTAGAGAACTGAGGAGCCTGCTGGAGCCTAAGGATATGGGAAAGGGAGGTGTTGTAGAATGCAATAGCCTCACATTGTCTACATTCTAAGCATTACTCTGTAACAAAGGCTAAGGTGTATCATACAGGTGGTTCCAAACAGCTGGTATCAGAGTGTCCTGAAGGTACTTCTCCTTCCACCTTCTTTTATAAAAAAAAAAAAAAAAAAGGGGATTATTAACTAACAGTGCATATTGCCAGGAAAGGGAATTTCAAATACCGACTAGATCGCTATGACCCAGACCAGTGTGGCCCAGAAGAGCTGGCTGGGAGCACTCATCCATGGGTGCCATTGCAAGGAGATGTGGAAGGCCGTGGGGCACCAAGGGTCAATATCTTCATCTGCACTGGCAAATAGCCTGAGACAAAGCAGCCAAAAACATTTTCTGTTTTTGACTCCACATTAAGGGGATGAAGTGGGAGGCTGGAGGCATGTAATATCTGATGCATGTGGTGTTCGCCGCAGAGGAGCCAAGAGTTATTACCATCTCAGTGGCCTAGGGCAGCCAAGGGATATTCTGGGAACCAGCTGTAATGGCTAATGTGGTTGAGCTATTTAGGCTTTAGAGAAGTGAGGTTTCCTTGATGCCCAGTGTTTTCATCCAGATTTGCAGGTCTTTCCTACAGTGAACTACAGATCTCTATCAAAACGAACGCAATCCCTTCTGCTGTCAGTGCAAAAGAGCAGTTTGATAAACTCCTACTACAGTGTTGCTCTTTATTCCAGGAGTAATTGCCCTGACCTAGCAACTCTGATGCCTTTTGTATTTACCCAAGTTTTGCACACTTGAATGGTAATGCAAACTCAGGCACAAGATATAAACCACAGAGCGTCTTGTAATTTTTCCAAACATGTCATCTTGCAGTCTGCTTTTGCTCTAATTTGCAGGACTCCTTTTGCTGAGAACATGGCATTGAAGATTTTTGCCTCAGGTCTCTTGTGGTATTTTTGCCTCCTCATTGTGTTCACAATGACAGAGCCCCTTTCAAGATTCGGTCTGAACTGGTGAATTCTTGGCCTGTAATATTCCAGTTGTTTTGTGAAGACTAACTTTGGGGACTTGCCGTGGTCTAGAAAGGTGAGTGCTTGTCCTCACTTCCTATTAACAGGTTCCCTTCATGTCTCAGCCACAAAACTGCATGATCAGATCTAAGTCTGACAAATATGTTTTCTAGGTTATTTGATAAAACCTCATTTCCATAGGCACAAAAGAGCTCTGGGACATGATGGCAGGCAGGAGAACCCCAAAACCCTGTCATGGAAAGAAACACGATCCCTTCCAAGGCTGTCCCCGCAGTGCCTTCAGCCCCATGTGCTGAGGATGACATCAATGGCAGCTGCTCTCCAGAGCACCTTTGGGACCCTCAGCCCGCCTCAGGGGCACTACCTAGAGGTATGGGACACATTAAAGGATGCAGGGGAATAACATCTGGAGATCACACAAGATTTATTATGGGAGGTTTTGGGGAGGAACCAAAGAGAGGGAGAGAGAGGAATCAAGGCAGTTTGTGGAGGAAGAAATGTGGGAAATTAGAGTCGAGGCTGGTTGTAAGTAAACAGTCTGATGGTCAGTGGGCTTATCATGCCCTGTGCCTGACAATCTTATTCTGCCCTGCCCTCTATTAACTCAATTTCTAACTATCTCCCTGTGTGAGGGAACTGCCTGCTGCGTGCATGTGTGTTTGGAGGTCTACATGACAGAAGCTGGAGCCGGGCCATGGTCAAGTGACCCACACGACTGTCACACTGGGTGAGGGTACGTGTGCTGGTGTGCCATAGCTGGCAGATGTCAAACTGGCCTAGCCAGCAAGTAGAGTAACTCTCTTGCGAGCCAGATTTCAAAGCTGCCATGAGATTTGTATGTCACTGTCTCAGAGACCAACTGAGTTGTTGGCTACATTGGAACCAGGAGCTCCAGAACAACTGCTGGAGAGACCATGGCGTCTGGGCCTGAGAGGTGTGTGTTGGTGTGTGCAAGAGGGCTCTAAATCCAGCCTGCATGCTCTGGTGCCAGCACCTGGGGAGGCTGGATCCATGGACAGCTACTGGGCAGATGGAGTGTCTGGTCTGGACAGCTGCTGCAGGGATCCCCCTTGTACATATGGACTCAAATATGCCTATTAAGGAACCTTCATCCTGGTCAGCCAGTGGGGTGAACAGAATGAGACTGCTGTGCATGCTGAGTGCCTGTGTGTGCTGATCTCTGCGATGGGCTCTGTATAAATGTGTAGCACAGTGTCTGTGTGGGTGTCCACCTCACTTGCTGGGCCTGGGGATGTGCCAGGGGCAGCCTTGCCTTTCTCTGGCTGCTGAATTCTACCAGCCAATTTTTTTCCCACCTTCTTTTAAAAGTTGTTCTCATGCGAAGTACAGCACTCAACTTGTTGCAATATAATTCCATAACTAACCTTCTTGTGTTAACAGAAGTCTGTTTAAAACTTGGTTTGACAGACAGTGCTGTAATAAAAACCTGCTTTTTCAGCCTTTCAGATTCGCCTGTTTTGCAGGCATGTGCTGCTAGCAAACAAAATGTAAAACCTTCCTTTGACACTGAATCTGATGAGTACACTGTTTCAGTGTTACAGCGGCTTCCCAGGCTTTTCACTGCCCGTTTGGTCCCAGCGCTGGGTGTTGATCAGCCGTCAGTGAGACCCTAAGTGGCATAGCTGGTGCACACACGCATACAAGCATCGCTTAACTTCTGCATGAGACAAAAAGCGTTTCTAACTGGCTTGCACTAAAGCTTCTTAAGAATGTAGCTCCTCAGAGCCTTTTCTTCTCTGTTAGCTTTTCTTGGTGGAGCAGGTCCAAGATGAAACACATAATTCAAACTTGTCAAGCCTAAATCACTTGAGGGCAGATAAGTATTTTGGTTTTACTAGTGGGTAAGCGGGTAAATTTGGTATTTCCTGTGACATAATTCAAATTTATGGCAGCAGACTTATTTCTATGCCAGATCCTGTATAGGGCACAGTCAGTTTGGTGCCACAGCTTCTCTTGAAGGTGATTCATATCAGACTTATAAACATAACACATTATCACATCAAACAATGTCTAATATCTGTTCTTGGAAATGAACAAGAATGATGAGATAAGGACTGGAACAGAACATCGCAGATTTCAGGAAATCAGTTCTTTTTCTCTTGAAGTCAAAAACTGAGTCTAAAGACTGGATTTATTTAGGCCCATATATACTTTTCCCCCAAAGATCTCTCAGAAAACTATTCTTATACTGTTTCACATTTAATGTGATTTTTTTAAAGAAATATCCTGTGGTTTTGACCTGTCATACCTGAATGGAAAAACTATAAAGATTTAACTGCAGAATCTTTCATCTAAGAAAGGTTCAGGGTAGGTGGATACCATAAAACCAGCCAGGTGTGGGAGTTGAAATACAGACAGACCTGAGAACAGAACTGTAGCATTGCTGAGCTAAAAACAAACCAAACATAATCTTGATCCAACAGATTTGGCTCATCTTGAGGCAGAAAAGGGTTATGCAAATAATCTTGTTCAATATAATTTCTGAAGCTATCATATTCTATCCAACTCGCGATAAGGGAGCACTGAGGGAGGGAAACTGTTTTGATTTTTTAAAATTATTTAGTTGATACACTGCTATTCATAGAGTAGTTCGTCCTCACTGGGGTGTATTCTCAACTTTGTACATGCACAGATCCTCTCTTGGAAGACCACTGTGAACATTTAATATGCTGTTCAGCATGTGAAGCTGTCTTTGTCACTCTACAGTATGCAAACTTTTCATGGAAGAGTAAATTACTTATTGTGCCATCAGATTTCTGTTTTTTTTTTCCGTTAAGTGGTTCCATAGGAAGAGCCAAAATTCAGACTAAGGTTATCTGTATTCTTTTCATATTTTCAAGTACTTGACTTTGCTGTATTTATAATATTTTAATGTGATCCTGCTTGTGTGAATGTGTCATTATACTGTGGATTTCAGCAGATATCCTTTCTCAGGTTGCATCCAAAACAACTCCAACTATATCCAAATTAACTTTTACTATACGATATACAGCTGTGTACTACTCAACTGTAATATCAAAGTATAAGCTTGAGTAATTGATTCTTACAATTGAGAGAAAACTAACATTGAGGCTGGTGTAATAGCAATTTACTGTGCAAATTCTTTGTTAGATGTGCACTACAGACATGAACTCTTTACAAAAGAAGAGTAAAAAGCAGTTAAAAACTTTGTAGCGTGTACTTGCTGATACATTTTCCCAGAAAGATTGGGAACCCAGTGAAGATTACACTGTTTACGGTCTTTCTTCTGACCTTCTGCAAATAAGGACCTGTCATGCTAGAATGACATCTTTATTATTTCCTGTTAGATTGTCCTCATCCAAATCTTATTTTTTTTTTCTCTGTAATTGTGAGCCATACAACTAAAGTGGAAATCAAAGAAGTCAAAACTACTCCCCAGACTTTCCATATTAACATGTTACTCTCAGAATTTACAGTAAAAATAAATCCCAACCCTGCAAATTGTCGCATTTTTTTTCAAATATTTTAGAAACATTATTGAATTTTTTGTTTAGATAGCAGTTGTCATCCACGGACAGGCAGGACAAACTCCAGGGTGGGATTCTAGCTCAGTCTCTAGTCCTCCTTCAGGGCTCTCACAAAGTATGCTGGCTTGTGTTTAAAGGAATAAATTGGAGTTTTGTCTGAATAAAGACTTTGTTTGAGTAAAGACTTCAGCTGAGGACTTCTATAATTAGAAGCATCTGTTCCCATGTAAAGCTAACATGATTATTGAAGCAACCTTTGATGACCAAGATTCTCAAGCCTGAAATAAAATCAGTCTTAAACAAATTTGGTTTGCTGCCCAGGGTATAGCAAGCAATTGGATTTCAAGTGGTTCATCTCAACCTTTATTCAGCTTGAAAAACTGGGGGGATTTAATGCTAACAGCTTTAAACTAAAACATCATAGGTTTACACTCTTGATCATTTCAGATGAATTGTGTAGTTACAAAGGATTTTTGGTATCTGAAGGTGTGCTAGATCTTACCACAGTTCTCTGAACTCAGGGTTATAGGTATTTCAAGCTCCCATATTATATAGCTCAGATGGAGCAGAAACAATCAGGTTAGACTGCTCAGTACTACAGCTTGAACAATATGCAATGTATTGCTGTAACAAAATTTTCAGAATATGTTTTTAGACATTTTGTACTACCAATATTTGAGAGAAATAATAAGTATTTTATTACTAAGATATTTCATTGTGATAGTGTTAAATCCTTTATTTGATTGGTCCTTGCTACATCAGCTCTTTGGTTCTCTGGTAAGCAAGGAGGGAAGACAGACTAACATTATGCAAAGGGACAACTACATTAAGAACAGACACACACCCCGTCAAAATCGGGCAGTGTATGATAAGGTGTAGTGACAATGAGAGTTTGGGTGGAACAGAAACAAGTCTGTACTGTAAGAAATGTCTGTGATTCATATAATGAAGATAATAATCACTTTTGGGGAAAAAATAGTATTAATACCAGCAAAGGTACTACAGGAATTTAGAATTGAGTCTTGAGAGTGCTGTCCACAGTAGCTTCTTGGTGGCAGATTTCAAATGTGCGCATAGAGCCTGACATTCTTGCAGATTAACCTGTATTGAAGCTGTTGTCATCTCCCTAAAATCCTTCCGTAGTCACTTGTGAGAGAGGTGTCTCCAAATACTTGTCAGAAGATCTCGAGTGGCTTTCTCTTTTGTGTTTGAAAATTATGACTGGAGGTCTGGTTTTACTTGGCTTTTTTAAACATATGGGTCCTGAATGATGTTCAATCTATTGTCTCAGGAGTGGTGTCTCACTAAGCAGCCAGCCAGGATACATGTGGTTCTCACTATCATGTATTTCTCATGTTTGCAGCAGTTTAATATTTGTTTCCTAGGTCTCTGGCCTGAAGATATTTCCCACTAAATTGGGATGGGTTTACTGAAGCTGGGATGGGCGGTGACCCTAGGTTAATAACTATGTAAAATTTGATTCATTTCTGATTATACAGTATGTCAGATTAGATGAGTAAGTGCATTATCCCCACACTTGTGTGAATTGTTTTAATAATAAAGAGTAATATTGTTGGTAAAACTGTGAGAAAGGATCTAGGAAATAGAATTGCTGCTGTGTAATTCAGTGCACACTATCATTCCCAGCCAAGAGAGGATGTAAATCTGTTGCATATCCACAGCACAGCCCTGACATTTATCCTTGGTAAAGTCCAGTTCTGCTTCATGTTG
>VWZG01009352.1:0-85489 GCA_013396735.1 Grallaria varia | reverse complement strand
CATCTGCTTGTGTGCTAGGAGGAACATTTAGATCCTGGGACTGGGTGCAAGGGCAGAGTCAAGTGACTCTCTTAAAACCAAGGTGCTTCGGAGCATAATCGACAGCAAATCTTTTAGCCAGGTGGGCAAGTAAAGTAAACTAAACTGAACCAACAGCAAATGCTTAACTAAAGCACATCAAATTGGTGGGAATTGTTTCAATGAAGAAACTTTTTCCTAGATTGGGGCCTCCAAGATTTTACAGTCAAGATCTTAACACTTCAGGCAAACTATCCCCTAAAAGCCAGTAATCAGCAATCCCTATGCACAATCTATTATTCTAATAATATTTATTATAAATATTATAAATAGTATTTATTTGCATTAATATGAAAGAATCAAATTGTTGGACCACACAGTGTTAATTTTAAAAGGTGAAATGGGTAAACAAGAGTGTAAACTACAAAAGGTAATGCAAGTAGATTCTGAGACAATTCCTGGAATTTCTGGCTTATTAGGTATTTACAAATCCTGAGGTGTTAATGACTACTAGAATGGACACTGAAAATCACTACTTGTTATTGGTGATTCTGACAAAGAGAGGAACTACTGTAGAGGGCTTATTTCTAGTCTGGTGTACCCTCAGTAAATCAGAATAGGATGACAGTTACTAAAAGGGAAGTGGTCACTTCTTATAAATTGCCAGATTTTTAACTTCCTTTTTGCAGTCATCTCATTTCTAGCAATCTTACAATTGCAGAATAGAAGTGTGATTTCCTATGATCTGCCTTTCCTTTTTTTTTAATTTCCCTTTTTTTTCTCTCCAGATTGAATTGACCACAAATGCTTAATGGTCTTGTTTTACTTTCATTGCTGATACTAGAGTAAAAAAATAAACACATACATTTAACTTTTTGTATGGCCCACATAACAACACTGAGAATATTTGTGGAACAGAGTCATCATTTGGCTCCAAAGACCAAAAGATATTTATTCAGCCTTTGGGCATGATATAATCTAAAGAGAGGCAAGTGAGATTTCAAAAGGTAAGATAGCTTCCTTTCCCAAATTTCTGCTTCTAATTAACTGAAACTCAATGTGAAAGTTCCTTTCATTTCCTTCCCTCCCATTTCTCTGTCAGTCTGGGAGCCTTAAATGCTGTGGCAGCACCGAAAAAGAAGCTGTTTGTCATCAGGCTCTGCGGAATGCTGCCATTATGTCTAGTAACGTTGGCATATTTATCACACTCAGAAAATTGCTTCTGTCACCACTGGATGCTGTTCACCTTACTTTTTAATATGTTCTTTCCATTTAGCTCTAAATAAACAAAGAAGCAATTTTATGATGTCTGCTTTTCTTGTTAAGACACAAACTTCCCAATTACACATCAATAGAAATCCCTGGGTCACCTTTTCTAAACATACCTCTGTTTATCACAGGGATTACTACATTTCCAAGAAGGATTTTTTTCCCAAATTTCTGTTAGAAAGTTTTGTCTAATTAACTTTACTGATCCAAAACATTTGCTGAAACAGAAATGTGAAGGTCCTTTTAATTGCATGTCATTTACGTCTGGGTTTGCTTGTGGTTTTCCAGTGTAATCACTAACAGAGGAGGTAAGATTTACAGAGAAGTCCCAAAAGGAGTGGAAATTACATTTACTACGTATGGGCAAAATGTTTAGCCCTCTCTGATGTACTGCCTGAATTTCCTTTACCTTCTTTCCATCAGTATTTTATTTCGTTAGGTGGTGGTTATAGGTGAGGCACACCAGTTCACTTCAGACCACAGTAGACAGAGCCCACATTACACTGTTTTAGGAAGATGCAGCTGATAAACTTTTGCCTGTGATTTTTTGTTTGGGGAGAGAGGACGAATAATATCTGCCACAGTTCATGGAGGGAAAAACAATGGGGCACATGTACTCAGGTGATCCTGTGTAACAGAGGTTTATCCGCTGGGTCAATTGGATGCTGCTCCAAGAGTTTTCGGTTATTTCTCTCTGAATCCTACTGGCATGGCTAAGCTGTTGCACTTCAGATTTGTTCCTGGTTTTGGTTTCTTATTCTTGCTGTCCAGCTTCTGACTCTGAATGTTGCTTTCAGGAGCTGATTGCTTGTAAAAAGCATCCTACCGTAGTAGTGCACAGCCACACAGCTTACACAAAAATGACAGGGGAAACAAAAAACCAACCAACCAACCAACCAACCAACAAAAAAAAACAACAAAAAAGGAAGTACCAGAAATCCAATTTGGAAGACAACTATTGCAAAATTTCCAACACCATTTTGCAGACCAAGGAGATGAAAATACAGAAGTTACAGATGAAGAGCTATTATTTGAGTGCTTACTCTTTCACAGGGCTTGTGAAAATATACAATCCAGGATAGTGTGTTTTTAGGTTAAAAGTTTTGGAAATTCATCTTAATGGCAGGATTTACCAAACTGTGAATTCAAATCATTGCTTGTTTCTGAAAACAGCATCTGTCTCTCAAATAGCTTTAGATGGATATCTGTAGTCTTCCTAAAATATGAATATCTGGAGTAACTGCTAGTCATGCTAATGTGAGAAGTGTGGAAACTGATTCAGCTGTGAATTTTATCTTGCACTCTCCGTCCCTATGCTGATAGCTATGAAGCATATTGCTGCTACCATTTCTGTTAACCATACAAACGATATTTACACTCAAATGCTAATGAGCAACAGGTACACACGCTCTCTCTGAGGATCTTTGCAGGAAAGCTGCTAACACAAAGTCAACGTTGCTGTATTCCATCCTTCCTGGTCTTAAAAGAAGGATGAGCTCTGAACTCTTGGAGTTAAGTAGCATTTTGTTCATTCTGGGGAGAATTTAAAGGCAAAGTTATCAATATACAGCATCTGGATGCTGGGTGAATGAACATTTTTGGTTATCACTGTGATCACTGTGAAAAGACCTGTGCCAGTGGAGAACTCGAGTTGCTGACTTTTTGTTTATGCTGTTGGTACCAGACAGTGGATGAAAAAAGAGCTTCTTTGGTTTATCTACTTTATGTAGGCATCTTTGCCACCAATAAGAAATCCCTGGAGCCTGTCTTGAAGCATATTGTTAATGGCACCCATACAGAGATTAGCACACTTGGTATTTATGATGTATTTCACAGAATATGCCAAGTTGGAAGGAACCCATAGGGATCACTGAGTCCAAATTCTAAGTCTTCTAATCAAACAGCTGTGTAGGCAAAAAGAAGGAGAGATCACATTTCATTAGCACTGACTTTGACAGATTTGAAGCTGGAGCTAGAGGTAAACCATTACGTGTCACCAGTTAAAGAGAGCTGGGAATGAGGTACAGTGTTTCTGTCTTTCACCTCATCTGGGATGTAAAATGATGAGGAACAGATTCAGACACAATCACCTCCTTATCCCATTCTTCCTTAAATGCAGTTGTGTATCTGTGCCTTTCAGATACTCCATTAAAGGTGTACTTTTGATGATATCCAGCCCTGCTTGGCAAATAAGAAGCAGTACATTGATATTGGCACTAAACACAGACTGTTATACTTTCCATATACAAGGAGCAACACAGATGTTTTCAGCTTAGTCCCTGTACTCTCCTTAATGCTATGGGAGAAATAAAACATTCGACTGTTAGAAAGTGTTTATTCTCAGGTTCGAACACCTTACAGATTTATTTGGGTGATGAATTTCTTACATAAAAAAGTGCAATACAGAGAGCCAGAATCTAGCTCTGTAGTAATTTTCCATGAAATACTGGGCATTTTGTATTCTACATTTTAAAAATTAGAATATAAGAGAGTATTATTATAAACAAGAAAGACAACCATTTTTTTCTTTTTTCTATAGCTTAGTGAATTAAACTAATTGTTATTACACATCCTATTTTCAAGTCACTACATAATTTAATTTTTGTGCATGTCTCAGATGCAAAATATGATTTTTATTTGTTTCATTTTAGTGATTCAGAAGTCAAGATACATGATGCTTTTTATTTTACTGATAATAAAATCTTGTGCAAGAGGTGTTAGCACTTGCTGAATTACTCAGGAAAGTGTACAAGACACTTACTCCCACGCAGTTTGGTAAACAAACCCACATCCATCTTTAGGCAGAGTAGGGGGCGGAGCAATGTGGGAGCATGTAAACAGTGACAAAGCCAATGTTCTGAAGTGTTACATCTTTGTCTAAGCCACGGCAGTGTCACCTTGTCACAGCAGAAGTAGTTTTTTGCCAGCGACGGTTGCAAAGGCTTTTAAGGGACTCTTGGCTGCGTAAGAAAGAAAAAGACTTCTAAAGTGACTTCTACAGTGATCAATAATCTGCACTTTCAGTCTTTTTATCATGTTTTGGGTGAAACATCAGGCTTTTTTTTTTTTATGATGCTCTAGTACTTTCAGCAGATTAGAGGGGTTAGCTCTGGAGTCCTGGGCAAATGCCAATTGGCACAGCACGTACCAACACTGTGCTGTTAAATGGGTGTATTATTTCTTCCTCATATCCTCTTCTGCACTTTTCTTCTATGAAATGCTGTTCCAGAGGTTTCATTGCTAAGTGATATTATCCTTCTGATATGCAGTTTATAAATCAATTCGTAAAATATAGTGAGTGCCTTGATGCACTGTGTGGATTAGAAGTTATCTATAAATAACCACCTTCATTATTAATTTTTTCTGGTTTTTTCAGTTGATCAGCCAGGTCTGTCACATTGCTAAATGAATTACTTTTATAGCTTATTATTTTGGACTGCCATGTCTGAGCATGTAAATCATCCAGCTCTACTGGATGAGCTTTCTCCAAGGACAGTGAAAGGACGTGGGGCACAACAGTACCAGCAGCATTAGCAGTGGCAAGGCACTGGGGATTGAGTCATACAGCCCTTGAGCAGGGGTCTGGCCTGCATTTAGTGAGTCAAATACCAACTTTTCCACTGACTTTGCAGCTTTGATCTGATCCAGTGGCTGCAGGGAAAATGTCCCCAGGGTTGATTTTTGTTAGTATTTCCACATAGGGTACCAGTCTATTTGTTTTTGCAAGCTACACTTGATAGTCCCTCCCAATGTCCTCTTAAGTCTGAGCTATGATTTTAATGGGTAAAGTATTGTGATGCTGAAAAAGAATTATTTGAGAAAATGATTTCATTTGGTGTATCTAATGAAACCTCTTATATGGACAGGTCAAGACTAGCTATGCATAAACTAGAGATAAATTTTTAGAAAGTAATGAAGCAAAGCAAAAGTTAGTTTCTAGTGAGCCTGTGGCAACAAAATAAATATTCCTATGTGCATATCCAGAACATGCAGGCATATAAAATAATGAACTTTTCTTTTGACTCTTTAAATACAAGCAGTCCAATGATTCCCTGGCATAAAATTCAGAGTTAAATCTAGGACTCAAATGTTTGCAAAAAAACCCCACAAAATGAGAGTTTTCATTTGAATGTTTGAATTCAAGTAGAAGATACAAAAAAAAAAAAAAAAGTTTTCATTTGAATCCAAGTATAAGATACGACAAAATGTAGTAATTACACATGCCATGAGGTGTTATTCTTTCTTTTTAGTAATTTTCCTCTAATTTGCTATTTTCACTCTTCAGAAATTACAGCTGAAATATGCTCCTTAGTATACTGCAGAGAAATTATTCTCATTTGTCAAGAGAGGTTTCTTTTCCTTTTTCTTTCTAATGTCCTGAAAAGCAGTTCCTATGATTATAACTAACCTAATTTCTGTGTTAAGAACTTTGTATTACCTCATTTTAAGCATTCATGATGGCATGGAGCTGGCTGTGCCAACTGTTCTGAAAACTGTCATCCACTTGGACTCACAAAATCACAAACTGTTTTTTAAAATGTAGACCACAACTGTATTTTGTAGAGTGTTTGTACTCACTGTGATGCCTTTTGAACCTTAAGGGCCACTCCATTAGACTACACATTTGCAGTGAGATAAACTAGTCAGGCACATAAATAAAATGCAGGGAATGATCAGATGGGGGTCTAATCTCTCAGGTTGTGCAGATTTATTTTATTAAATGATCTCTGTCTCCAACAGATTAGTATTGACCTTCCTGGGAAATATGTGTATTAAGGAGGAATTGTGTGAAAGCTAGTCTTTCAGAGAGAAAGACTGAGAGAATATCTCAAAAGAAAATGTGATATGAGAGAAACTTAGAGACAAAAGTGAAAGAAAGTTTTGGAATGATACTGGGCACAGTACACTTAGGCATAGTCCTGCGTATAGGGATTAGGAAAATGTAAAAATGTGAACCATGGGTAGAATTTCATCGCCCTGAAAAAGAAACAGAAAATTAAACACAGTGATATCAGCAGTGGGAGCAAGTCGTTGTTGCTCCAAGAGTCAGAATCTGTGTGGAATCACAGATACAGATTGCTAAATATGACCAAAACCCATTGAATAGACATTATTGCAGGATTTCCTTCTTGTGTTCCATCTTTTGCTTTACAGTACTTTCTTTGCTACAATGTGTTGATTATGACTAATAAAGTTAGAAGACCCCTACATTCCTACCATGTCTTTCAGCAGCAACAGCTTTCCAAGAAAGGTATTACTAATTTATCAGCCTACGGTATCACATAAACACTCCTACTTTTCTTCTTAAAATAACACCTATTTTCAACACGTGGTTCTTAGTGTGGTCATTTTCAACTTCAGCATTTTTGGAAGAGAAATAGCTCACAGAGAAGATGGTCAGAGAATCAAGCTTTTATTGTATTAAATAAAGTGCAAGTTTCTGGGAATAAATTGCATAGCTGTATTAATCACAATGGAATAATCTCACACTAAATAAGTGACGGCCAATTTTTAATTTATAAAAATATTATGCAACAGTCTCTGTTTTATGCTTTTCTTCTTGCATAGGTAATTGCTACTTACCACTAACCAGAGTCCTAGATACTTTATCAGTGTTATGCTTTAGAGCAGAGTTCATAGATCCCCAAGAAAAATGGCCCAATCCAAATAGGGTATCTCCCAATAAATGTGGAAAGGCTTATTCCTCTTTTTAGAGAGCTATTGTTTTTCTCTTAACGCACTTCAAGACTACAGTCTGTCACATCATTCAAGCCAAATGTAATAACCCAGTCTTGATAAAGCTCCTACTCTAATGTATTGTGAGGTGAGCTATTAAAGCAGTTCTCACAGTTCTTGCTTCCAGTTTTCAACCTGAGGCTCCCAGTTCAGTAGAGCATGGTTATATTCCTGGAGCATGAAGCTGGAAGCAGACATCAACAATATGAAGTAGTTGCTAATTATTTTAATCGTCAGTAAAAAGCATCATGAAGATGAATTTTGAAGTGGAACATTCATAATATTTGGGTTTATGTTGCCGAAATGTTTTCAAGAACTCAATAAAAGCGGACTTTTCAGTACCCCGAACAAAGCAAAATACTCACCCAAAACTTCAGAAGTTGAATGTATGTTTATGTTAAATTATGTAACAAAACACAGACAATTCTGGGAAAGGGAGCTTTAGCAATCTTTCAGGCCTCCCATAGCACGTGGTACAGCCCTAAGGCAACTCCAGGCTGCAGAAAATAAATGAGAGCCCTTGTCAGAAAGAGTTTATAATCTGTGGGTCGTCTCCAGAGCCAAGCAAATGCAATCAGAACATCACCAGGAGCCCAAAAGGGTTGGTGAGAAAGCATCACTTGTGAATTTTCTGAATTAGAACTGAATGAATGACTAATTTTTTACTCTGTTTGATTCACTGGAAGTTAAAAGAAGAAAGAAAAGCAGTTTCATGCAGGTTTCTGCTACTCTCTGGCTGCATGGGCAGGAAAAATTGGGAACTATTTTTACAGCTGGTAAAATCCACCCTGTGAAGGGTTATCCAAAATAGAAGTCCTTAATTTTCTCAAGGGAACTGGGTTAAAAATAGCTCCTGGTCAAGTAAGCAAAACTGAGGGACATTAAAAAAGTATTTTGAACGCTAAAAGAAGTATTTATCTCACAAAAGTGTTGAAATAGAATATTCTGACTTTTGGGAAAAATTTTATTGACTGTTTCCCCCACCTCTAACATGTGCAAGTCACGTAATTTATCCAGCTGTCACAATCACAAAACTTTCTTCCACTTGCACAAAGCATCTCTACTTCTGATGTTTGCAATGAAGAAATTTGACTTGTGACTGTCAATTAACTGTTTTCTCAAGAAACTAAATGTCTTCCAAATGTGTCTCCTTTTATGTCTTCCTTTTTTGTTTTTGGAATTGTTTTCTCATCATTTGGGTGTCTCTCTCTTTCTTTCTATCTCATTTTTGGTCTCAGAAGAACCAGTCCGTGACTCACAGCCTGTTCCTTTTTTTGCGGCCAGTGTTTGCCTCATCTGATATATTTGCTGCCTTTGCTGTTTCCTGTGTTCTTGTTTTGGTTTCAGACCTTGCACATTTGTCATTTTAGCTGTCTTTGACCTACAGTCATCATTCCCACTTGTTCTCTGATGAAGACTTGCAGCTCTGTTTTCCTGATTTTCTCGTGCCCTTCCTTCTTTAGCATTTCTGTTGTTCCAGTGGTCAGCGTTTCAGCTGGGGGACCTGGAAGGCAGGCAGAGCAAGGTGCCACTTGCCCCATGGGATTTGTCCTGCGTCCTGACTTTTGGGTTAAGAGAATTTGCACATCCATCTCTCCAGTATTTATCAGGGCATTATTTGTGGGGCAGCCATGAAGAACACCTGTCAATTAAAATTTGTAGTTATCTGAGATCCTAATTCACCTTGCTAGAGTTTAACTGCTTAATTTTTGGCATCACTGTATGGCATGACTCCAGCATCACTTCTGTGATTTGCCTGCTGAATTCTGCTAAATTTTGGACTAGTCCATGTGTTCCAATAATAGGAGAATATATCTTCATTTCAGCACTTGGCACGGAAAATCCCACTGAATGCTCTGTATAACCAGTATTAACAGTATTAACAGTACTCTGTTATATCAAGCCTCATAAGGGCAGATGACCTTAAACTTAAGTGCTTCTGTTGCTGTATTGCAAGAGGATTAAAGCACTTTAATCTCAGGCTATTGTCTATCCTTTATGATCTAATGAGTGTATTTTATTACTGATCTTAATATGGCTGGATTGGTGAGTTTAAGAGATTATTCTAGGTACTTAATGACAGCCCTCTTTTTGACTTAATTAAATATTGATTCTTTATGGCAACATGGCAAGTATAAGCTTTTTAGCCTTGTCAAATTTTGAGAGGTTAAGGGAAAAAATAAGCAGTCATGATTCTAAGCAAATAGCATTTAAAATGCAGTTGCTGATTCTTTAGCTAAGATGCCAATTACATATTCTATCCAGTTTCTGATTAAAAGGATGAGTGGACATAGGATTTCTAATAATTTCTAATTTCATAATTTCTAATAATTTAAATCTCTTCATGGACACAAGTAAAAAAGTTGGTGTATTCTCAAGAAAAATAAAAATGTAAGATTATATTTTCACCTATTCACCTGTGAAGGCCTTTGCCAGGCCAGCCTTTCTGTGCCTGGGAGAAATATGAAGAAACCTATGTTTGCCCTCTCAGCTCTTTTGCTGAGATTTGAGTTCTGGTTTGAGCCCAGCGACTGGGCACCAAATCTAGGAGTGAAGAGTAAAATGGTGCAGATGATGGGCTGCACATGGCTGAGTGGCTACCAAATGGAACACCCAGAAAAGCAGAAAAAGCCACTGCAAGGGGGGGTTTTTAACTTCAAGTGCCTTCCCCTATTCTCTAGTTACCACTTATCCAGCTGACCATCACTTATCACCCTACCAGTCATGTTTCTGTTGTCATCGTAGGACCCTGATATCGCACCTTGAAGTTAAATAAGATTTTCTTCCATCAATTTCGAAGAGAATATATTTGGATATTTTGATTTCTCTACGTAGACATAGGCACAAATGCTTACAGATGTGCTTACAGATACATTTACATTGTGTGCAAATGCTGACTCTGGCCCTGAGTCTGTATTGTCACCTCATATAATTGATAACCTTCTCTTGGAGGCCAACAGTAACTGTCTTCAAAGGTATTGTCTTTCCTACCTAATTATTGACCAAAGTGATCTATAGCAATGTATATGACTTCTAGAGAAGATATTTAACAGGGCGAAACTTTTTTGGTCCTGTTCTTCATTCAACCCTCATGATATTTTCTTTCCAATATACATGTAAAGCCTCTAGAGTATTTTACCTCTGGCTCTAGCCAGTGTTAAATGAAATATAACTTGGCCAGCACAGAGCTAACAGGATAAAGGTCAGTTTACACTTCAAAAAAAAATAAAAATTGGAAAGTAACATTTTGGAAACTGGTTTTTGTAACATGAACACATCAAATGCATTTCATAACACGAAAACTGCTATCACTGGAAAATGTAAGCTTAAAAGATGAGTTTATTTAGGTGATTTTCAACTTTCTCTGTGAATATAGATTGCAAGTTGAAGAAGAATGGTACAGATAGTATTTTGTTTAGCTTACCTTGACATTTCTCATATCTTGTTACCGGGGAGCCAAATGAGATCAGCATGTACACTTAAACAACTAGAATAAAAATAAAATCCTCGACTATGCATTTTTATCCTATTTGTTTTCAATACTAAAACACCTTAAGACAGTGCTTCAACAACACCCCACATCTATGCCATACAGAAACCCTTGAGCACTCCTAAATTAATCTAACACCAGACTACAGGCACTACTTTACGTGACTTAGACCTATGAGCCAGGTTATTTTCTTCACCTTCCAGTGGGTAATATTAGTTTATAGATCCTGGTTTTCTTGTCCTGTACAACTATCAAAATTGCTGCTATGTGTAGTATATTTCTACGATTTTGGTAAAAAAATTCCCACAATTTCTTAGACAAGCTATGATGCACTCAGACCAAACAGACTAGTATTTGTATTTTATAATTGTATTTGTATACACATATGTTTAGTATTTCTCAACGTGCAATATTGGAAAATATATTTATATTTGATCATATAGGAAAAATAATTATAGTTGGATACACTTACCATAAAAGGGTAGTATTTACTAAAAAACTAAAATTTGATTGAAAAGGGCACTTTTACATTAGTCCTATTATCTTGAAATCAGCGGGACATTTGCCTGTGACTTCAGTGGGCTTTGGATCTGTCCCTAATTTTTTGTTCTACTTGTGACATGGCCTGACTTAATGCTGGCATACAGCCTAATAGTCCCAAAGCCCCTTCAAAGTTTTTTTTTAGCATACAGGATTCCTGTATTTGTTCTTCAGTGTTCTTGCTGTTTGAGTGTTAAAATTTGCACAAACTACATTTTATTAAAATCTTACAGGAAAAAAAATCCTTGTCTGAGGTCTCTTTTTGCATAGTAGGGATCAGGACTCTCCAAAGGCTTTTTTTTGACATTACTCTCTTTTGTCCAGACCACTGGCTCAGTTTAGAGGCTTTTGTAAGCCTCTGTCCACCCATCCCATGCCCTCATAAACTAGAGCTGTGCCAAGCCAAAAGCCACAAGAAGCAACACTACCCAGTTTGTATGTCTGTAATACGAGAAGACTCCATCTTAGTATAAGCCACTGTGGTAATTATCTGTCTCTAATATTGCAGTTGTGTATATTCTCTGGATAAGGCATTTTTTGCTAATTGGCATTTCTTGGCTATTGTGGTTTGTAGTTATAAACCATGGACTTTGAGTTAACAAGGTGGGTGAAGGGGTTTTGAGGAGCCAGGGAGCTGCTAATTGAATTTTCCTTGATCAAATATGCTAAGACAGGATTATTCTTAAATGTAATTGTTCCCTGGGGAAATGAGGAGAGGAGAAAAAGGCAAGGATGGGATAACATGATTACCCTTCATAGACACTGTTTTTGTGGTCTGCATTCCTACTCTCTATATTTTACTCTGTAAACCTGCAGCTCAGTTGTATGTAGTCTGCCCTTATCACTGATTGTCGCCACAGGCACAGAGCAAGTCAACCACAGAGGAAGTGGAATAAGACCCAAGCAGGGCAAAAATAAGTGTAAGCACGTATTAATTCCTCTGGGTACTTGGAAGCAAAGTAGTACATGTCTATCACGCTCTGCCTTCATTATATCACTGTCTGTGAACCTGGACAATTCTTAAATTAGAGGGTATAGTTAATGAGGATAATTACAATAAGTTTTAATTATTTGGAAACCCAAACTAAGTTAGCAACCCTAGAGTTAAAACAAAGAAAATGCGTAAGCAGTCTTTGTGCAGCCCAGTTTCCCATACAGATTTAGTTCAGTGTTTCTTTAATAGCCATTCACTTTGTCTCCATTCTGTTAAATGTTAGTCTGCCACGGCACTCTTAAAGCTATGCTTTATAGGGTTTGTAATTTGATAATGCGTATGCTGCATACTAAAACTTAAAACTGGTTCATATAGGCTCCAATCCAGTGTCAGTTTCTTCCTATTTCCTTCCCCAAAAACTATGGAAAATTTTCCAGTTTTCAGTTTTCCAAGTCATGAGAGAGTAAAAATTAAAAAATAAAACCAAATAAAGAATGAATAGGCTAAAACCCCCCAAACTCCTCTTCTCAAGTAGAAAATTCCTTCCAGATAAAAATCCTTAAAGATTTTAAGTGTCAACCAACACTGGACAGTATATTATCTGTATTAGTCTGAAAAGTCACCTGAAAACTAGTTTTGATGCTCAACTACAAGATCATGGGCAAGTTGTAAGACAAAGCCTTTCTGTATTGGCTTATTTCAAAGCAAGTGTTAAAGCCTTGCTAAGCAGAGGCTCAACAATGTAATGTAGCAGAATATCTTCCTGCTAAAGAAAACTAGCAGAGCTAGAAAAAAGCTAGAGGTAAAGGTTAGGCAGAATTCCTGAGAGCTATAAAAAGTCCCCAAATAACTACAGAGACATCAAAATGTCATCAGGTTGTTAGACTTCAAATTATAAACAGGTGATTCAGTGAAGTGATGCAAAAGCAGTCCAAATCCCTGAATTTCAGACTTGGAGAATTTTCATTATTTTCTACTTATTATGTTGAACTGTGAAAGAAATTTAAATTAAGCTTGTCCTGAATTTTGTCTGCCGTGAAACTTCTAAGGTCATTAATCAGATGCTTCACAAGCACCATATTGTCAAAAAATATAAGTTGCTTTTGGCCTTTCTTTTAATTTTTGACTTTTTACCCCGCACATCTGCAGGTGTGTGGCCCTCTTCCAGCTCAGCTGCTGTGCTGACTAGAGCTGCAGGTGGAAATGCTCTCTCTGGTGAGCACCACCCAGAGGAGGTGCCCACACCATGAGGTCCAGCAGCCCTTCTCCAAGAAAATGTTGCAAAACTTCAGCTGCTGCGTGGAGACCCCCCCTGCTTGTGTCCTCTGGGGGACTGGATGTGACACCTCCTGATGAAGAAAACAGCAGCTTTTAACATTTGCATTCAGTTATTCCATTTGTATAATTTTGTACTCTACCTACAAGAGCAGGTATAGCTAAATTACAGCTCTTGAAACTTGCGTTGCTTTTCAGCTGTTCCTGAGTGGGTCCTCGTGGGGAGTGCCTTGTGTTTCTGGAAACAGCCGGGGGAGGAAGGAAGCCTAGAAGGCATCTGAAACACAGTTCCCAACTTCTGCTGGGACATGGATACTTGCTCAGTGAGCTGCAGAGGACACCTGGAGAACCACTCTCACTTCGTGCCAATTAATTTCCCCCAGAGTTCCTCTTTTTGAGTTTTCTAAGATATGCAGAATGCTTCCAGGAGCTTTCAGCCTTCCAGCCTTGTGAATATTTTTGGTATGAGTTGCAGCCCTGGGACAGCCAAGCATCCTGGCATTCTGATTACAAATGCTTCCTAATTATGGCCAAATGGGAGAAGATTTGATGTGGTTCTGTATGTTTCTCCAACCAAAACTGTCAGATATGCTGCTGTTTGTTGATTCTGAAGCACTCAAAAGTCACCAACAAGTGTAGCCGAGGATTTATGAACTCTAGATTTGTAGCTGAGAGAGATTCTCGAAGTCATGGGAAATTTTCAAGGGGAGTTGAAATAAATTCTTCCACCTTCCTCCCTCTTCTCCCTACCTTGCTAACCTGATAGCTGAAACTACCACGGGAGGCAGAATCAGATTGTCAAGACTCCTTTTTAGACAGACACTGCTGTTTCCATTCCTTACTTCCACATATGTAAAGGCAGCACTTGAGGTCAAGGAGAGCTGGGTTTCGATTGTGTTTCTTGGAGTATGGATCTGAACAGTTTCCTGTGAGCCATCAGGTAATGAAGTTGCAGTACAACTATTGTTTTATTGTTGGTTCTTAGTCAAGAAGAGCGCATGTAAAGAAGAGGCAAAATAGAGGTACATGGGAAACAACAATAAGAGTTTGCAAGGAAACGCATGTGATGTGTGGAGTAACCATTAAAAAGATGTGACCAATATGGAAGTTTCTGAGCCCTAGAATATCATGTAGGACGGTCTAAATGATGTTGTTACCGTTAAGCTGTAGAGTTGGGTGGCTAGACCTCCCAGCTGGGCTGTGTCAGAATCCTTTCCTGATGCTGGAAAACCCGCTTAAGTTAATAGAGAACTTTAATTCTGGCAGGTTTTCCTGTGCCTGTTCATGTAATCACGGAGGCTGTTTCTTTCCAGGGGACAACATGTACAGCTCTATCTGACATACTGCAATCTCTAACTTTTTGATACCTCCTAAAAATCCATATCAGGCAGTTTATTACTGAAGGTTCAAACTGAGAAGTCCTTGAAGAAAATAATGCTTGTTGTTCAAAGTGAGATGCTGCCTTTTTTATATAATCATCATGAAGATTAATTCTGTCATCTTTGACCTGCTTTGGGAAACTTAGAAGAATTAATAATAATTCATCATTTTTGAAACCTTGGGATACATTTTAACATGATGTTTGACAGGTTTCTATAATGTATGATTAATCAATTAGAAATTTTGTACATATGCATGACACTACATGGATATTTCTCTGATCTTTCTCCAACACACTTGTAGACACAGGGTTCTTGTGCAGTAGTTGAAAAAAATAAAAGAAAATATTTTCATTCAGCCCCCACTTATGAAAGATTTCAAAAAGAAATAGTTTTGCTTTTGCTCATGAAAGAAAAAACCCCAGAAAATCTGTTTGTCTATCAGGAAATCTGATATGTGCTACACTTGCTAAATCCTCTTTTCAGTGAAACGGATTAAGAGACCTTATAGAAAAATGTAAGTGAAAAAGTGGGATAATAAACTGCATGCTTTAAATAGAAGATAGGATTATACTTACTGCTGTGGAAAAAACCCATATATTCTTTGTACTATGGAATAAAAAGCAGTCCCATACATGCTTCAAACCATTATTCTGGACCTGAGCTGTTTACTAGTTTAATGTTGTTACTTAAAATTGCCATGAGATTTCAATGGACAGAGCTTACACTTCTTTCTTTCAAATGTACATGACACTTTAGCTGGCATCAGTGCCATTCATAACTATAGGCCAGTGGGCAGGTACTGAATATGAATGTCACTTACTAGTAATAATCTGCAAGTAAGATCCTAGATGAAAACAGATCCAAAACCTAGAAGTATTCTAAATTGTTCTGGATCCAAGACACACTCGAGGGGGTTTTGATCCAGCAAACTAAAATCTGTACTCTAGATCTTGTAAATGAAAGTACCTTTCTATTGTGAATCTGCTTTACCCGTTTCAATTTGGCATGGATGGAGATGCAAAGCAAACCGTTAATCTGATACTGATTTCTTGTATAATTGTTCAAGATGGCTGACCAAGCACCAGCTGGCGGAAAAAGGAGTGTGATTTGTCGACAAACACTCCAGTTAACATGTGCAAAGTGTGTGCCTATGCATACCAGTTTGGCAGCCTCAGTGGTCAATTTGAAGGACAAAAGGAAATAGTGGTGAAATTAATCATGCTGATGCCTGTCTGTCTGATCTTTTTGGCATATTGCAGAACGTTAACTATGGTGAAATTAGGCAAGGATTCTGATTTTCAATGAAATAATCTATTTGGCATGTAACACACTAGGAGATTAGAAGGTCACATAGAAGTATTCATTAGTCACCTGAAAACGGTTACTGCATCTGACAAGGAAGAAATCAAGTCACAAAAATCCTTTCCAGAGCAGACTGTGAAAGGTTGCACTTGGTGCCAAATGTGAGACTGGTCAGACCTATGTTTAGAAACCCATGATAAGTTCTAAATACAGTTTGATGAAAACCTGATGCAAGTCTCTCCTTCCCCTGTCATCCACTGACATTAAGCTGTGAAGTTGCCTGTGATGTCAGTTCTGAATTATTCCCACTTGGTTGCTGACACAAAGGCTGGATACTAATGGAGAACCAGGATTTTTAAGGTTCATCAGAGAAGGTATTATAAATCTGAAAAATATGCATAACTCTGGCTGGAGTATGCTCACATTTTTTGGGGGGTGGTTTTTTTTTTTTCTTTTTTTTCTGTTCTCTGTTAACTATTCTTTAACAGTAATTTTGCAGGATGTCTTTTTTCCAAAGGCTATTTTCCTTTCAGTTTTGTCTTCATGCTCTGTCCATGGAGAGGGAATATTGGTATGTACAAAGAAATTCTTTGCCTGAGATTAAGGGGAATTTCATGCGGAAAAGATACTAGCCACTTTGCACAAACAAGAAAACTTAAAAACAGTGTTAAAACAACTTTAGGGAACTTCAGAATATTTGAAATATTCAGAGACATAAGTCAACTGAAGTTATGAGATTTTGCTTTTGAATCAACTCAGATGAAAACCACAGGCCACTGCAAGATAATGCTCTGGTCCTGAAGAGACACATGTTCTTAGCTTTAACTCAATGGGCTACTTGCTTGCTTGAAGTTTTAGGTCTTTGTAACCACAGTGGGGTCCTGACCAGATCCAGGCAGGTGGTCCAGGCTTGAATTCATCATACAACCAAAGGAAGGGTGCCTTTGTCTCAGTCTCGTTCCCAGAGTAATTCTCTTACTTGAGAAGATGCTGCTGTTAAAACTGCTACTCTTCCTTGCTACCTAGGTTCCTTCTTGTCCTATTACCTTCCCTTTTCCAGAGAAAAGAGACTGATCTGTCCCTAGTTTCTTCTGTCCTAGGTGTTTTTTTCAACCATGAAACAAAACAAATCTATCTGTACATTAACTATTCCAATAAGCAGGTCAGCATTCAGCATTTGTAATTTTTGCAGGGCATCTCCAAATATGTTCATGTTCAACCCACACTTTTCAGTTTTGGCATGCTTTCTTAATGCTGGAAGCATTTCACAGATATTAGCTGGTTATACTTTCCAAGGAATCTGGTGCAGTTAAAACAGTACAGTTTCCATTCAAAATAAACTTTTATACTTTTCCCCCTCCCTTTGTTATTAGAGGAGGTGGAAATACGTGGAATTTTAAATACAGGTGTGATGTAATTTTGAAGAAAAGGTACCTCTTTATAACTTCTGTGAGTCACACACAGTGTGATAGGGTGGTGATATAGGAGAAAAGATACTGGAATAAAACTCAGAATGAGGAATTAGCTTTTGGAGGAGTGTGTAGTGATGAATAAGCAGGAGACAGATGCAAGAAAAAATGCCAACTTGGAGATCAAATGCAGCATGAAATATGAGAATGAAAACAAATCTAGGGAATTAAAACAGCATGAGAAAAGAGAACAGTAAAAATATCCAAATGCTTGAAAAAATAGTAATCCAATTATGCACAAAAAGTGTAGAGAAGAAAAATAAAGATAGAACAGAAGTTGTCAAACAGACTTTAAAGAGGAACAGGAGCAGGAGATGAATGGAGTGAAGAAGAATGAAGTTAAAAGCAATACACAAAATCAGTTCAGAGTTCCACTCTCTATCTTGTATTTTTGGGAAAGCATCCATAAAGATCATGGAATATATAGTATCCAATAGGTTTCTTATCATATTTCTTGGTCCTTACACTGGTGTAGTACATCTGCCTGGCAGAGAAGGAAATTGAATGACCCATTACTGATTTTCTGCATGTTGAGAAAGAGGCCAAATGCAGAACCTCTTCATCCTTCTTTCCCTACTCTGCACACAAGCAAAATGCAAAGCTCCCTGGCTTATGTTGGTAGACGGAAACAAAACTTGACAACCTTATTCATAAATGCTAAATTATCCTTGTTTTCCCATTATGTGGCTAACCCAGAATGAAACCTCATTTTACATCTTGAACATTTCATAAACTAAATTTCCAGTCATGATGGGAGTAAAGTCAAGCTACAGTTTTTTGATGTTGTCTCTGATTAAGGGTGAGGTATTTCTCTACATTGGTCTGCGATGAGGAAGCCTGAATTATTGGTATCACACATGAGGCACAAATGTCAGTCCTTTGCATGGTATGACACTGTTTTCGGCAGGAGTGTCCAAGTGTGCGGCCAAGCCCCTGGGCCAGACGGCACAGGCCCCATCAGAGTGTCTGTGAGAGCAGGAGTGGAGTGAGGGCTCCTGAGTCTTCCCACGTCCAAGCTCTTTGGCTCATGAGCCGGCTGCCCCATTCAAGGTCATGCGGTGGGTGAATCAACACGCAGGCGGTGCTCGTGCCCAGAGAACCTGAGTCTGAGCCCTGCTCTGGTTTGACACCAGGAAGTATGAAATTTGACCTCCACCCTGATAGGTTACAGCTATTGAACAAAGTCATATGCACTTTGTGAAATCAAAGGAGGCAATACTGTGTCAAAGCTATTGTTGGAAGGGACAGTGGGACAAAGCTATCTGCTGGTGGAAATCCACCCAAATCAAAAATTGCATCAACTAGAAATTGAATTCAGGCTTTCAGTCTATTGCAGTCAACTGCTGCAGAGCTGAACCTTGGAAGATAGCAAGAGAGGAAAAAAAACCCCAAAACCAACAAGGTTCTCAGCTTCTAGCAAAACTTACACTGTTTTCAGGACTAAATGCCGAGATTAATGAAGCCAACAGAAATCTCTCAGTAAACATCAACAACTTCTGGATCAGAAAATTACCCAAATGTTCATCTACAGACTTAAGAAAACTCCTAAATAGTGATGTACTGATGGATAAACCTTGCCTCTTCTGCTTTCACTTCTGTCAGGGCAGGCTGCATTTGTAGCTACTTTATTTGCTGCTTAAAAAGAGTAAAAATACTGTACATATTGGGCCAGAATTTAATGTTTATTTCCACCATAAATACCATAAAACACGCACAGAGGCTCCAGTTTTAATAGCTGTTCTTTTTGGTATGGCAGTGTAGTGGCTTTTCAATAAGACATCCACAAATGGAGTCTTTTATGAGAAGCCTGACACATCGTACCAGCACTGTCTTTGAACCAGAAATACAATATCTTCTCTGAGATTTTTCAGGACTCTGTTGCTGGATCTTTGAGCTGTTTTATGTCCAAACTTCGTGTAAACAAATTCAGTCTACTAGAATTTGGCCTGGCATTTTCAGTATTGTCAGGGAGGGAAATGGGTTAGTATTATAGCCCAATGATTTCCAGATATATTTTCCTCACAGCAGTGTAATTCGGTGTGGTGGTGTGTGTGTGTCTGGAACTTTATTCTTCACAGCTAGAAATGAAAGATACTGTTTAAATAAACCATAATTTACACTGGCTGTCTGAAATCCATGTTAACGTCAACATTGGTGAGGAGATAAATCTGCCACTTAAAATCTTAATGGTTGTATTTCAGAAGATTCTAAATTGCACACTTGCATTCAGGGTATTAGCAATTTTAATCATCATTAGCACCAGAGAAGGAATTTTCTTTTTGCTTTTTTCTTTTAATTTTATTGATTAGGCATAAGTATGAAAAGATTACACTGAATCATAAAATTGAAGATAAGATATTGTAAGAATTACAAATATTAAGGGGGCGTTTACAAGGAACAATACAGAATTCCAGCTAGATGATAAATTGTTCATAAACTGGGAGAGCAATTGCAAAGATGCACGCTGCCAGAACAAGCCACAGGCTTTCCTGGTGTTCAGAGATGTCTTCAGAAGAATGATGCTGCTGGATTCATGGTGCTCTTGACTCCTGGTGAAGGCTCAGATGCAAAATTCTCATGGATCCTAAAGTGGAGCAGACTGAAGACCTGGAAAAATGTTTCTACACTCAAGTCCAGTTACAGATTTTAATATGATAGGCTAAAATTTCTAACTTTCCTGCCAAGAATGTATTTTAAAGCTGCAATATATGCACTGAAAATCAATACCAGATTATGGGCAGCTGGACTATAATATCATAAACAAGCCATGGTGGAAAATGTGTATGGCCTTTCCATTTAGTCAAAAGGTGGAATCTAAAACTCTCCCTTGCATTCAGCTTGTTAGCTTACAGCCAGATCATCTTGGGGGCTTCTGCACAGAAAGGGGCCTTTGGCACACACACTGGCCTCTGCCCAACAAGAGGAAAGAAAGACAGGAAAAAAACCCGCAGCCATGGGGTCTTTTATACAATTGTTTGAGTTTTCTAAGCAATTTCTCTGCTGAGTTTTTCATTAGAGTTCTATTTAAAAGATACTGGCTTGAATGGATGTACTGGTCACCTCCAAGGCTGATGGATCACAGCCTGGTCAGCTCTTGTGCAGAGCACTGCTATCAACAGAAGGAGGAAAAACCAAAGGTGCAATGCTGTGGCATCTTACATTACAGGATAAGAAAAAGAGGAATACATAGTCTGCACAGTTTTCCTGAAAACCAGCAAAGTTGCTGTTTCAATTATTGCCTGGGCTAGATTCATGGTGTTTTGAATCACACTTTCTTATCCCTTGTTTCTTACTGTCAGTTTAAGGTCCCACATTAGATTACCTTGTGGTTCTTGTGTCAATAAACTAAACTGTGTGTGCGTTTGAAAATGCTTTGTGTTTGGGGTGTCTGGCAAAGGGGACTGAGTGACCAGTTTGCTTCATCGCAGATACTTTGGAGTCTTAAAAATTTGGTGTAGGGTAGGCAGTGGGCTTTCCTTTTTCCTTTCCTGTTGCTGCAGTTTTCTGCATGACTGGTTTGAAACATATTATCACAAATGATATGGCAGAAATGTTTCCATTTTGGATGTGCCGAGGCTAGCATGGTTTTGATAAAAACTAGTGAAGAAATTTTCACTTGCTGAAAGCCAGTACTTGTTAAACTTTTCCGACTGAAGTCAAAAGTTCACTTCAATATTGAATGCCTGGCTGGATTGGGCTCTGAGAGTCCTCTACTGAATTACACCACTATGCCCTGCTGTTACAGGTGACATAAAGGAGGAATCATGAGATTCCAGCTGGCAATGGTAGCCATAAACAATCTTATGAGTAAAAAATGGTCTTTTCTTGCAGCAGTGGTTAAAGTAGGGAGAGATAAGGGATGGAACAGTACAGTATAGTACAGTACAATGATGGTCATCTCTCCAGAAGCTCAGCAATGTCTGACACATGTTGAAACAGTCTTTTAAGTTTTATCACACAGGAAACGTGTCTTATAATTCAAATTTTTTTTAATTTGTTTGCTTTTTTGATGGTTTAGTGGGGTTTTTTTTGGTTTTGTTTTGTTTTGTTTTGTTCAGATTGCTAAATTTCATATTTTCAGTGAAGGAGGAAAGTCTAGCTTTTAATCTCTCACTATTAGTTGACAGAAGTGTATGGCAATACCTTTTTTTATAATTCCTTTGGGGTGTGCAGCAGGTAGCACCACTAAATTAGGACTAACTCCACAATATCTTCTGTATGTGGTTCTGTCTGGTGATGTTGTTCTTTGGAGGTTGGCTGGAGATTGTAGTACAGAGACTGAGCCACCAATGAGCAAAGCACTGGAGCAAAGTTCGGGAGCAGAGAATCTGAACCTTTATGATTTTCTTCAAAGTTCAAGGGAAAGAGTTATGACTGGTCAGGGACCACTCTGTGATTCCATGGCAAACACTTCTATTATTTAATTAACGTAAGCAAAATGGCTGAATACAACCATGAAGGAAAACTCTCTGCATTGAGATCTGCATCCAGGCCGTGTTCAGAGACTGGGGGCTCCTGAATTAGCTCATTATAGTCTTCACCCCAGCCTACATTACTGAGACTTTGAAGTAAGAGCAATCTAGGTCCCTCTGAAAACGTGAGTAACTTTCTCCATATCTCTTCATCACCCGTTAGGCGTAGGTGAGAATGACAGTAAAAGAGTCTGCACCAATGCAGAGCCCTGTGGTCTCTGGTACTGACATTCTTTTATCAACAATCTGCTCTGGTAAAGAGTTCCTGAAAGTCTTTGCATTGTGTGAAGGAATTAAGTTCTGCCACAAAGGGGTGTGTGTTCTGTGGAAGTCTAAAAAGCAGAGTAGGAAGAAGACATCTGAAAAGCTTCTCTGCATAGCGTATTTCCCCACATCTTTAAAAGAAAATGCAAGCATACTAGTAACATACTGTCATGCCAGCTCCAGAACTTAGAGATATTTAGAGTTATTAAAAGTTTGTTCTGATCACGAGCTTTAGCAGAATGAAAAACTAAAATCAGAAAAGTGCTGCCTTTGTTAAGCATTTTAGCTGAAAATTGGCACATGGTGAGTAGCATCTTTACATATGAGCATTGCATAGAGCCAAGTTTACTAGACCTGCATCATGACAGCCTCCCAGGGGTTACTGAGGTGAGAAAGGAGTTTCACGGGTGTGTGATATGAGTTGTGAAGAGTGAAACAAGGGGAGAGACAATTCTTGAACAGAAACACAACTCCTTCTACCCTGGCAGCAACCAGAATGAATGCATCTGGAAATCTCACCAATCTCGCCTTTTCATTTATTTGTTTCACCTATTACCACTTCCGAGCTTCCTGAAACTTCAGTTCTTTCTATCCTCCGGAGCTCCTCTCATCATTCTGCTTGATACAGCTGCACAATGAAAGGAATCAAAGGAAAGGTTTTGTGTGTAGACACAGTTTATCGAGCAATTAATGGGTAAATATGTTCCTTGAAAATCTGCAGTAGGTGTTATATAAAGTGAGTAAGTAAAGTAAGCAAAATATTATTTTAGAAGTGATTTTTGCTTCTCAGGGACAGCTGCTTAGGATCCTGAACTGGAAAAACAATAATTCCAAAGAGAAGGAATATGTGATGAAAAGACAAACCAGAAAAAAATCCCATGATAAATATATATGTACTCTTATTGATCAAGAGATAAGTTTTTTTTGCCTCATATCCATTGCATATATCCACTTTTTTGTACAATTTCTCTGATTCATAAACATTACAAAATGTCTACTAAGCTGCTTATGACTGCCATTTTAATGTAGTTCTTTACTCACATGCATGTAATTTCACACATAAGTGCATAGGCATAATTTTTAAGTGCCAATGTTAGAAACACACACAACAGTGTGATGTCTAGCTGGCAGTTTGTGTCACTCAAGAAATGTAAAAAATACCTTTTTTTTTCCTTGAAAAACATAAATAAATGCACAGATGTTGAAAGTGACACTTAAAAAATGGCAGAGGTTCTTTTTTCTTCAAAATAAGTTTAAAAAAAGCCTCTCAAAATGCCTTGACAAAATGCAGCTGCTCCTTGGAATGTGTAGGACTATATTGAAGTATTTGAATTTGAGTGTGGGTGGCATCACAAACATTTGTTTCCCATTGATTTCAAGCTTTAAATGCAGAATCCTTTGAAAAAGTGTCCCATACCAAGGGTCTAAAAGAATGGTTTGAAAGATCCTAAAGTCAAGCTAGAACCAAAACAAATTTGAGGAAGCAAATAATGGAAAGTAAACAAAAAGCATTGCCATTGAAAGACAGTTTAGCTATAGCCATATTTATCTGTGCATTTGCAAAGCTGGAGTTTATACTGCATGTGCTAATCCTGTGTAGGGCTTGACTTCTCAGTAAACTGTCTGATAGTCTATTTGGTGGAGTATCAATAGACTGGACAGTGGACTGCTGTCATTACTAGAGTGTTCCCCACTGCCCACCACAGTGGAGCAATCAGTCTCACCACACCAGACATTACCTTCCTGCATGATTTGTCATTCTTCAGATCTCCAAGGAAGGTGCACGTAACACCTGAAGCCCAGCAACGTTACTTCCATTCTTCAATGCAACACCCTCCCTGATTATTTTCTTTTCTTCAAAGAAACTTATTTTCCAGTTATTTTGTAATTTGGACATTTCTTGGGCCATGCCAAGATAAAGGAAGCTTGCCAGAAAACTTTGTGATTCATCTCTTTCTGCATCAGCAGCTCATGAACCTGCTTTTTGTTTGACTGGAAGCACTCTGGATTAAGCAGATGTGGTTTAATAGTGTCTTGTACTAACAGCTCAGAGCCAGTGAGTGACTCCATCTTCTAACTTTGTTTCATCTTACTAAAGAGATGATTATTATCATGTCACTGGTCTCTTGGGAGCTTCACTTCTTCTGTTCCGTTTCCAAGAGCCTGTGAAAGAAGATGAAGGCAAGAGTGAACAGCTAAGAAGAGAATAAAAAGTACCTGGCAATAACAGCTGAAGGTGCTGTTATATTAAGTGAAAAGCACAAAAGTTCTGCTGGCAACAATATCCAGTGGTGCTTATGAAATGCCTTCTTCTACTGTTATTGAACTAGCTAGTCATCTGAACAAAACTCACTGCAAGTTATCAGTTCGTACCTTGCAATAGTAAAATGGAAACTTTACAAAACTGAGGCATTCCTGTACCCTAACTTCCTATTCGTATATTTAGCATTGAACTTGCAGGACCACATTTTGGGATCAAATTCCTATAAAATTTCATCTGAACAGCAGCTTAGTATATGTTTTATAATGTTACCCAGTAACCAGCAACTGCTGTATCAAGCATTGAAATTTCCAATTGATTCAGAAAATAATTCAGCATTGAGTAATAACGAATGCAAATCCTCTTTTGGGCTTGGTGAAATGCAGCTGTGGTTAATAATAAGATTGGTAAAAAGCATGTGAGCCCAGAGCCAGTGCTGACTGTCCCCAGCCCTGCTAATACAGCAATGGCTCTGAGCAGGAGGAGCCTATTTACCCAGTTCCTGCAGCCAAAGCCATTTTCCCACTGGCAAGCTGCTGAATATCGAAATTCCACTATCATATTGGAAGCGGCCCTTTGGTGCTGGTTGTATCTGAATGTTTGGACTACAGAACTGACAAGCCATTAGCTATCTGCTGCAGCTCTACCCTGCTGTACTTGCCAGGGATAGCCGTCAGAGAGGATTCTGCCCTCCAAAGGGCAGAGCTGTGTAGGCTGGCACTTGCTTTGGCATGCCCCTGAAAATGAGGAGCAGACTTGATTCTTGCTGTGCAAACATGTCAGTGACAGCATAAAACCCAAGTAAAATATTTATCTGCTAGGTTCAGTGTATGCTTGTCAGCATAAATTAAAAAAAGAAAAAGGACTTGTAGAAACACATCTGGAAGGAGGACACATTTTGCCTACTCCTCATTCACCTGGAGCATGCAGTCCTTTCATATCTGTCACTAGTTTAAAATATATTTCTTCTCATATTTGTTATCAGACTTTGGGACAAATTGCATCCCTTCTCTTTTGTCATTGTGAGGGAGTCATAAATAATTATGCTTATCAGAATGAATATACCTGAGTATTTTATTTCTGTGAACGACGCAACAAACACAGCAAATGCATGTGCTGGGCAGTCTGGATCTTAGATAATGAAACTTTGACTTCGGGAAGTGAGACATGGGAGGTCTGAAGAAACAGTTGCAAAGAAAATACCACTTCTGGTATTTGATTAGGCAGACCAGAGGAGCCCGCACTCCACTTACTTCTCTGCTCAGCTGGAGAATGTTTTTGAAAGGTTTACATATCGTCCAAATATGAATAGAAATTCACAGAACTACAGGACAGGAAAAGACTGGGAGATTCTAAACCAACTGTGGATGTACTGACGCATACATCTTCAGGACACAGCTGTCTCACAGGGCTTCAGAGGGCAACAAGTCAATGTTTTTGAGCCTTTAACAGAAAGAAGAAAATAGCAAAATTCTAGTAATTGCATCACATTTTTATTATCATTATCAGCACTGTAATAAGTCGATCAAAGAATGCCAAAGCACAATAATGTTTTTCTAGTTGTGTCTTAACTCTCTTTCAATTCATGTAGCATTTCATAGACTGAATTACCTCTTGCTACCGACTCGAACTATTCTCCCCTCTTGCTCTCCAGACGTCTGGCTGTGTTCCCCATGCTATCTTTACTCCAGCGGCTCCTGCAGCAAAGGCTGTCTGCAGCGCTGGAGCTGCTGTCGCCACTGAGCGCTGCGATAATGTGACGGGCACAGGGCAAAGCGCTTTGCCAGACCTTGTGAGGATGCCACGCACTGTGCAGCCTCCACTGGCAGCATGAGAGGTTTGGGATGGTCCTAACTTGATGTGAGCAAGCACTTGTTTGGCATTTATCTATCTGAGACTCTGATTTCACCTTTTTTTATTCCAGCATAAACCACGTATGTGTGGAGCTCGCAGCGCAGGCTCCCGCCTTGGACCAAACATGGCCACTGAGCCATGTCCATAGCTAACACTATGTCTGGTGAGCATTAGTTTTTATCCTGGATCTGTTCATTGGTAAAAGACCGGCACACACGTTGTACTTCCCTGGCAGAGAGGGCGATGCAGGAGCAGGCTGGCAAGGCCAAGAGCTGCCCAATGTGCTGCTGCAGCAGCTTATGAATTTTGTCTTTGATACTCACTTGCCACCATTTCAATCCACTGAGCTATGCAGAGGGCAATAGGGGGAGTGACATGCTGTTTTAGGGAGACTTCAAAGGTACCACAGAACTTGCATCCAAACCTTCCCTGCCGTTCTTCACGCTAAAAGGCCAGACTGGGCTACTCTGAGTACTTTGGATAAAAATCTAAAAGTAAAAATTACAATAAAGCCTGGAAGCTCTAGAAGTATCTTTCTATTAGCACTATAGTCACTCTCTTTCATTGCCAGAAATCACTTCTACAGGTACTTCTGCCATGTTCAAACAGCCTTTGTTTCCTATTTGAAAAAGGGAAGAGTGAATTAGGGGGAAAGAGCTGAAGCAGCCATAGTTAAGCAACTGTAGCTTCCTCAGGATTGTCTCTTTTCTCTGTGGCTGTCAAACACGATTATGTTTGTAAGCAAAATTAGGTCAGTATTTGCTACACTGTTTTTGGAGTGAGGTGTCTGGTAACTGCCTATTAGAAATATGTATTTAAATTAAAAAAACAATCAGCAAAAGTATTACAGTTATAGCAGAAGTTTGACAGACAGGCCAAAATACTTACAGCTTTTAAATATGAGTATCAATTTTGAGTACTCCCTTGCAACAACACAGAATAGATTAGTGGTGCTGCTCACTAACTCAAACTCCCTTCGTCAGTAACTTTAAAAATCATGTTGTCTGTTAATTTGGTTCCAAACTTAATGTGGCATCTTTATAATTAAGGTTCCTATTTTGCAATTTGAAAAGCTACTAATACTCTTATGGAGTGTTGGGAAAATACAGTCATGATCATTATGATGTCTTGACAACTTTGCGTTTATAGAAAACTGAGAGAAAAAAATATCCACTCTGCTCAGTTCCTGTCCTGCTGGCTCCTGAGATCCAGATAAACCTATAATAGTCCAGTCCAAACCAATAACAAACAGTAACCAAAGTTACATATCTTTTTTTTAAATTGAAAAATGTCAGAAGTTGGAATTTTCAATGGAATTGAGAAGAGAGAGCTATTTTTGAAAACCACACAGGTTTGCATTCATCAGTATAGCATGTGGAAGATAAATGCAACCCCACTTCTCTTGGAATTCACTCAGGGACCCAAGCTCTCATGTTGTTTGGGTTTTTTACCATAGAAAAGTCAGAGACACAAAAGTATACAACAGTATGAAATAACATTTCTGCAGTAAATGGGGTTTTGTTTGTATTGGAAACTTACAAAGACTCCACAGCTTCCTTATCTGTAAATTTTCCTTTTCCAACCAATAAACATAAAAAAAAAAAAAGAATTAGAGAGAAAATGAAGTCATAGAATCAGGAAAAAAAATACTAAAACCTAATTCTGCTGTTTTCCACTCTACTTTGAGCCAGATTAGCTCAATTTACCTGCCTGGAATTGTGTATACTGTAGAGGAGGTAAAAATTATGGCCTTCTTGCTTTGAATAGGCTGTGCAATGACCATTTTACAATTTAGGCTCCTTCTCTTAACAAATTTGATTTGGTGTTTCCTTTCTATCCATTATGATGTTGTATATTAGGGAGTAATGAGAAAGACACAGACCTGAGAGTCTGGCTTTCTGTTTTGATTTGAGTTCATTCAACAAGGCTTTGTTTTCCCTCTATAGCTTTTCCTGCCTGCCTGGCTGGCTCTGCACTGCGTTCGGAGCACAGACCATGCTTCATTTAGCAGCGACCTTGATCTGCAGTTGTCAGAACAGGCACACTATGCCTGGTGTCTGATGCATCCTGTTTTGTTGTTTTTACTGTTGTCTAAATATTATGACAGCAGAAATCTTCCTAGAATTGTGGATGCCTACAGCCAAGCCTTAAGTTTTCAGCAGGTAGTATTATGGAACGTGCTTCTGGCTTATCCTGGCTGCATGGCCAAGCATCACAAGGCCTTGGCTGATGATCAGAGAGGCTGCTCAGCAGCAGATAGCTGGTTGGTAGCCAGGGGGCAGCTGGTTGTACATGGTACTGACAGTTCTTGTAGACTGGTCTATAGTCACTGAAGCATACCTGTAACCTGGGACTAGTACCTGGAAAATACAACATGACAGTGGCTATGAGGAGCATAAAGAATAGATGGGAGGAAGGAGGTGGGGTCAACGCATATCTTTCAGGATCAGACGGGTAGGTGTACAGGCTAATTTCTCAATAAAAGTGGCTGGATATCATTTTCTTACCAAAGATGGGTACTAGTTTTGATACCAGTCCTAAAGTTAGGCTGCAGATTTCAGGCTGCCTTTCTGTATGACCTTGTCTCCTTCACAGCCCAGGGCTGTAGCACAGTGGGGAGGGGACAGACTTTCCCCTGCAGTTAAATGCATGCAAGTGCCATTGAAATTGGTGGCAGGCAGTTGCTCATGCTCAGCAGCAGACAACAATGAGCTGGAGCCATGAGTTGCAATATCCTCAGTTCTCCACACAAAGGACCTGTGGCAAGGTTTCCCAAAGGCTAGTGTTTCACAGACTCACCATTTGTACCTCCTGTTATTCACAATAGCAACCAACTGGCAATTACACAGAGGACTTGCCTTTCCCTTTATTAGTAAATGCCATACAGGCTGCTGTGCTCAAAATCCTTACAATCACTGCTTATCCCAAGGAAAGCTCTACCACTGATGGTGGACACGATAACTCCTACGGCTTGGCCTCCCTTCACTCCACTGGCCTGTGTTCCAGGCCGAAGATGGTGACATAGCTCTCGTTTACGTCGATGTCTCCCATTCCTCGGGTGTTCTGTTTCAGTTTTATTTCTACTTCCAGAACTGATAAATGATATTCCACCCCTCTCATTTAATCCAAAAAATTCCTGTAAGCTCTCATGGTAACTTTTCAACCTCCAGTTCCTGTCTGCCTGGTCTCCACAGAGAGTGTTATAAAAGAATAGAGATCTTACTGTGCCTCAAAAGCAAACCAATCTACCTCTGAAAATCATTTATGGCTAGAACAAACAATGGGGATGAGGAGAAAAGAAGGAAATCACAGCTTTCTTTCATGCAGCAGACTTCTTAATTGCTTACCAAAAACTGACTACTTGTATTCGCTACAGACTGGGGTTTCTGATTTGTAAACAACACTTGTTTGAGGCTTTTATGGTGTACAGCCTAATAGCTATCATACCTTTTTAGAAAAAGAAGTAATCCTGAATACGGAAATGGGTGATAGTGAGGTTATCCACCAAGGTCTGTACAAGATTGGTTGGAAGAAAAGAACCTCTGTTTCCGTCTGAGGAGCAAAGCCTTGTCTGCAATTTGAAGGGCTGCTAATTCCTCTTCGAAGGGCTTTAAAGGTGGGTGAGTTGCTAAAATTTGCAGAATCAGTTGCTTGTTGTGTTGTCTACTCTGCAATTACTGGTGCTTCTGAAGAACTGGCCTTCCTACTGGGTTTTGTACAGCTTGTTGTGGTTTGTAATGCTTCATTTCCCTTAAGAATGGAAAAAAATAATAAGAAAAAAAGAAAAAAAAACCCTGTGTATTTAGATTAAATTTAACAGGTGGCAAGAAACATAAAAACCTATTTACATAAATACATAGGTATACATTTTTCTGTGGATTATGCAAAATGACTTATGCTCCTCTATGAATGGAGAGGAGATACTAGAGTAAAACGAGCTGTTTGGTGCAAAGATTTTTTAAGCCTGAACTCTTTATGATTTCTTACTCTTACAGGTAGTTCCCAAAGTGTGGAAAAGATCATACAGTTAAATAAATGAGCAGCTGTAGCATATGTTGCAAGCCATGAAACACCACCTAGGTTTTTTAGTATTACAGAGCGAATCAATGGGTGAAAACTTCTATGTCAAATCTAAAGGCATTGTTGTGCCCAGAGAGATGACTTGGTGCTATCAGAACAGGCTAGTTCTTTCCAAATACCTTGTCTGTATCTTTTGATGGAGAGAAAGGACTAAAAGTTGAATAGAAATGGAACTGACATGAGCTAGGTTTTTCACAGTACATGTAAGTTACACTCGGAGGAAGCTGAGACCCTTGTTGAACCGTGAGATGAATAGAGTGCAGAGGGCTGTCTGTCAATTCTTACTAAAACCTGTAATTATTTTCCCTAGTTTATACTTCATCCTAGAAACCATTCAACAGGTGCAGAATCTTGGGCATATTTAAGAAAACAAGAAAGGAAATGCTATGAGAATTTCAACTTATAATACTTAACCCTTGTAATCTTTATGTGGTGTATTAATTTTATTTTTAAGGTTTAAGGAGAAACACTTTGAATTTCTATCCTGTAGACATTATCTCTCTTTATCCTTGAATTGTGCTGGGTATGATTACAAAATCGAATTGTTTGGTCAACCAGAATATCAACTTGACATGGTAGTGACTGAAAGACAAAAAATACACATTTAATCACTGATCCTGATTGTTACGGATGTTTTATGTACTGTCATTTCTTTGTAGGTAAAATAACTCATCTCAAAATGTATGCAAGGAGCAGGATTTGAAGTCTCACTCAGAGGTTTTCAAAAGCATAAAAATGTGGCAACCCCACAACCATCTATTGGAAGAAATAGGAACTTGGAGGGATAGATGCAAATCTTGCAGAATGTGCTGCAGATAGTATCATGCCAGGAGGAGAGAGCACAGATGCCATGAAAAGCACCTTTCCACTTTGGTTTTCATCTGAGAGAGAGTAGAACTAGAACATGAGGCATACAGACTTTTGGACACCAAAAAGACTTTTCAAAGATATTTAAATAAACGGTGAGAAGATGTTTATTTCACAGCAAGAGATGGAGGGAGCCCTTCCCAGTGTCGCTGGCTAGTCAGAGCATTCACCTCGGTGCTGACAGCAGCAGATCGGGGAGGTGAACATAAGGCAATTGCTCCAATCAGTGTTCTCTCCCCAGTCTGTATGAATTACTATTAATAAAACATGAAATGCCCTCAAGAATAGTATAGCCAAGAGCCTTGTGTCAAGTTGAAGCTTGCTCATTCTCAGAAAAAAAAGCTGATTTAGAAGAAATGGCATTTTCTAGCAAGAACACACTATTGAAGACCTTTGAGCCTTCAGACACAACATAGTCTGTGAAAATAGAACAAGAAGTGATCTTAACAGAAGAACGAAAATCAAAATGTCTCTTTCCAAAGCCGATCTCTATGGGTGAAATTCTACTGATAACAGCACATTTCAAATTAGATCTACAGAACTGAACAGTTGCATTCTGTAAAAAAATAGACACAAGAAAAAAGCTTTGGTTTCCCTCAGCTCTTATATCAATGTTTTCCTTTGAGACCATCACTTCAACTTTGTCCCTTGATTTCTTTGGTTTGTGTTTTTATCTTTTCTGTCTACAATTTCTATCTACAGAATGATCTTTTTTAATGACAACGTTGTTACTCCATTTATGCAGTACTTAACTCAGTAACCCAGATTTCAACAAATAAGAAATATATATATATGTCTTGGCAATGCTCTGTCTGAGCAGACACTGTAAGGATGGGACTTGATTGTATACATTTGCTGCTTCTTGCCTTTAAGTAGTAGTTCTCCTTTAGTTCTATTCTCTGCCAATGCTCTACCTCCTCCTCCTTTGTCTTTTAAGACCTCTTACTTTCCAGCGCAGTAAATACTGCTGACTTCGTGATATGAAGACATTGATTTTGTCTGTGTTAGGAAAAACAGGGAGCACCAAGTCACAGGAAACAAGGACCCACCAAGGACTGAACCCACACAAGTGGTCTGAGCTCGGTCATGCACACAGATCAAAAGGAGATGCCTGTTGGCATAAGAATTGGCCCAGATGATTGAATCAAGAGAGAAGAGGCACCATGGGTTGAAGCACTCTATGTGGAGACAGGTTATAGTATATGTTCAGGAAAAAGTTAAGATTTCAGCCTCTGCCTGGGATGAATCAGACAAAAGTGCTTTTGGAAGAGTCCTGGCATCCTACAACTTGCTTTGATTCTAGCTTTTTTTTTTTTTTTGTTTGTCCTGTGGATACTTCTTAGCTGTCAAGTGTAATTTAATTTCCCCCTAGGAGGCACATTCTATTTTATCAAAACCAGCTAACCTTTTCTGTAATTTTTGCACAGTGCAAAAAATTGTACAATGATGTCAGCTGAACTATTTTTTCAGAGTTTGGGAAGCTATACAGAAGTAAGTCAGCACATTTCTTTTTTATTATCCAATGTTCTGTTAGTTTTACTCATGAATTTCAGCCCCAGAAATGTCAAAATCCTAACTTCATCTAGGACCATACCATTCATGCGAAGTCAGTAGTAATAGACTAACTTTAAAGCCCGTCTCTCTGGTTTTTTTTCAGAAAACTAGTTTCCAGATTTATGATTTACATAGTTTTCTTATTTCAGTGCCTTCCTGTAAAAGCATTAGATTTGAATCTCACGTTGCACTTCAAAGAAGAAACATAGTGTAAGAATGACTGTCTTCCACTGCCTCTGATAATGTAAATAGATTGTGAAGACGGTATAGACACTTCTTCACACACAATTATAAAATGTGTTTAGCAAGTTTGGACTTGCATGCTCTGTGTTGTAAAACTTGGTAATGTGGTAGAAACGTGTGGGAGTGTGCCTTTTTTGTCAGTCTCTGTATATGTTCGTGGGGTGCTAGTGGTGGGATGGGGTCAGAAGCGGAGAAGCCTCCTCCCACCTTGTTTTCTTTACAGTTCTCCAGGGATATGGAGCTGCTGGGAGGGATAAACTGTATGGAACAAGTGAGTTACTCATTACAGATCTGGCAGAGAATAGCTGGAGATTTGCAGGCTTTGGACATGGAGTTGCAAGCAACACCCAGATACTAACTTGAGCAGTTAATTTCATTTATTCTTCAGCAAGGAATTATTTATGCCAAAAGTATTCAAGACATGAGTAAACCCGCTTTTTTTCTGCATGCTGTCAAATTGTGCCCGATCCTAACGGCACAAAAATACACAAGTAGTATCTCCATTCCCTCATATCTGTATGGAGAAATGAGCCACTCTACTGGGTCTTCATGCTTACCTAGCACTGAAAGCTGTGAGGCTTGTGACACCAGTTCTGCGAGTATGTCAGGCTGATAGCCATCTCCTTCTTCTCTCCCTGCAGGCCATCATGGCAACCTCTGAGCTCTAAATACACTCCCCAGGGGACCAAACGGAGCTTGTTCTTCCCCTTTTCGCTTTATCAGTTGAAGAGAGAAACCAGAACTAAGCTATCAGTTGCAGTTCTCTGCAGAACATTTATTTGATGCACTGAGAGTGGAAAATCTGTTTTGTGAAAGAACACTGGATTTCAACATTTCTTTTTGTTTCCAGTTTGGAACAAACGCTCCAAAATTTGAATTTCCTCATGTGGTGGAGGTAGGGGAAGCCAAAAATATAAACGTTTCCATTGAAATATGGGCAATTATCTCTACCTCCTACTTAGGCAAAAAGGTGTTTAATGTCAAATATTTCATTCTCTAACTCTAGAGCATTCATTTTGATATTTTTCAGGACCCATTTCTGTTTTAGTGAAAGAAATTATGGTTGGAGGGGTTGTGATTACAGGAAGCAGTTCTCTTCTCATGCCAAATGGCTCCATCAAAGGTTTCTCAATGAGTTCTGGTTATATCACTTGGTAGTCTTGTTTTTGCCCTAGGCAAGAGGGAATAACTGTGGCTCAGCCTAACACAACAATGAAAGTGTGCAAAATCCCCATGAAGCTCCTTCAGAGTCATTACAGCAGTAACAGAAAAGAGCGTATACCCTCTGATCTTCACTCAAATGAGTGTAAAGGCGTCCCTGTTCAGAGAAGAAAGGGACAGACACCTACCTGGTTCTGTTCTCTCTTTGAAGTGCCATAATTAGAACTGATCTGCTACAAGAAAATAAGTGTTCTGAATCTAGTTAAAAATCACGGTAGCTTTTTCTGTGGAAATGAAAAAAAACATTTTATGACATAATATTAAAAACACTTCTTGGGTTTTCCCTGGGAGTAACACCAACTATTACTCAAAGGTTCTCCCTAGTCCAAATCAAGGCTTGCTATTTTTATCATTAATATCTAGAGCAACAATAAAAACATTAAAAATGTTTATTTTCAGGATGAACTGGAATGCTCCTAGAAGATTTAATTGGCGAGAATGTACGCTGCAAACGCAGGCTTGAAACAGTGTTTATAAATATCCCACTTAATGGAAAAAAATGTTACAAGTGGTGATAGAAATCTGTCTGGCAAAAAACCACTATGTTATCTGCCAGCAAGTACAGATTCCCAGTATGACTGCAATGTGCATCCAGCTCTGTTAAAAATCCATATATTAAAGTTAATTAAAATATTATAAATCACCATGCAAAATGGTTTGCTCCAGAGTAGCTTTCTGACTCAACTGCTACTGAAGCTTCTTTAAACTTACTTTGTACAGACTCCGATTTTCTCTGCTAATAAAAGGACAAAGTCAATGCCTGGAGAGGAAAAAATGTCATCAAAAGAACACCTACAGCTGATGCATAAGTGGTCTAAAAAGACTTTAGTGGAGAATTCTTAACTTTCCCACACATTCGCAAGTCTGCTTACTTCAGCAGGGCTACACAGTGTAGAGCTATGTTTTCCTCCGAGGAGTATGCCTCCGAAGTTATTTAATTTTATTCTGGTTTATTTATTTTTAGTTTTCTCACATATGTATGTAAGTATATGTACATATGTACAGATATTTCCCAATGAAAGGGAAGCTAGCACTAACTGAAACATATCTGCCATGTCTGTCAGCAGCTGTAATAAGAGTTAACTGAAACTGAATACCTAAAGGGGATGAAAAATTCTCTCATGGCAAGCAGCATTTTGCAGGACATTTGATAAGCAATATTATGCAGTATAAACTACAGGCAAAGAGCAATGATCGGTTTGATGACATATACCACATGTGGATTGTAGGCAACTTGACAGTGTTTTTGCCTTTAGCCGTAGCAGTGTCAGCTTTAATGTGACATTTAGCATATTTAACCATAAACATATGACACATCTTTAGAAATCCTTATTGTCTAAATAGGTTATTTTTACATACATAATTGTCAACAAGAGTAAATAAAATTCAGTGTGAAGTGACATTTAGCAAGACCTTATCACTTTTGTCCTGTGGCATTAGTCAAGCCTATGCTACATAACATAAGGCATATCCAGGATTATTTTTCTTAAAGTCCTGCACATTGACATTATCTTTAATATTCAATGCTAATTGTAACGAGGAATGTAAATTTTCCTGGAATTGATCTGCCTTTTTCCCTTGTATTTTCCAGTCCTTTGGACAGAGCATTATTGTGTAAAATCCCCATGACTGATGTAACTTCAGACCAAGAGTAGGGGGTCCTGACTTGGAATCAGTAATTGCATATGTATGTAGTGTGTAGCAGTAGCTGGACAACACATCTGGTGATGCCAAAATCTCTAACTCTGGAGTCAACAGTTTTACATAAGGTACCTTTTAAGTTGATTAGTTCATTACATTTAGATAAGTAACCGTGTTCTCAGAAGACAATAGAAATTGCTATTTTTTCAGTTTGTAGGGACATTGTTCTAAACTTAGAACAAAACGTGAATCTTCCAAGGTATCAAACTTCAAATTATGTCCATAAAAGATGTAATTGCTGTGAATTGTATTTTAGCATTCTGGTATTCCCATTTATTATCAGCCTTCCTTGTTTGTTCAGGATATACTACTTTGTAGAAAATCACACTTTCAAAATAATTATCCTGCTAAAAACTAGTATGAGAGCATCAAATTCAGACTCTGATTTTAAATCTGGATTCTGATCAAAAGTTAAAAGAAACCTGCTTTTTGCTTCAGTGTTTGTCTTGGTNTAAGAAAGATCATGAAATTAAATGGGAGATACACTTTGGGTTTGGTTTCTAACTGAAATTTTGAGCACTGATTTGCAGCATTCCAAACTTTTTAGGACTGGGCCATTTGACATGTCAGCTCTGTGAGTAATATTTTACAACTTATTTATGGTTTTTAAGAAAATCAATAATTTTGGCAAGAGTCACGAGTGCTGGAAATGCAAATACATATTTCAACAGCGTACTGGTATTTGCAATCTTGTGAAGGAAGAAGAACAAGCTCTCCTCAATTTCTCANTAGTGTGTAGCAGTAGCTGGACAACACATCTGGTGATGCCAAAATCTCTAACTCTGGAGTCAACAGTTTTACATAAGGTACCTTTTAAGTTGATTAGTTCATTACATTTAGATAAGTAACCGTGTTCTCAGAAGACAATAGAAATTGCTATTTTTTCAGTTTGTAGGGACATTGTTCTAAACTTAGAACAAAACGTGAATCTTCCAAGGTATCAAACTTCAAATTATGTCCATAAAAGATGTAATTGCTGTGAATTGTATTTTAGCATTCTGGTATTCCCATTTATTATCAGCCTTCCTTGTTTGTTCAGGATATACTACTTTGTAGAAAATCACACTTTCAAAATAATTATCCTGCTAAAAACTAGTATGAGAGCATCAAATTCAGACTCTGATTTTAAATCTGGATTCTGATCAAAAGTTAAAAGAAACCTGCTTTTTGCTTCAGTGTTTGTCTTGGTGGGATTCTAGTATCAGTCTTCAGCAGTGAAACATCTAATGGTCATAGGTAATTTCTCCTCTCCTTTTCTGTGACTAAAACTCCTATGATATTTTATAAAAATTAATTGTGACAATTCCACTTGTATATACAGCCTTCATAAAAAACCATTTTCTATCCTTAAATCTGTAATGTTATAGACAACAGAAATGAGGAATTATTGTCCACTCACTTGCACACACATATTTTTAAATATATATATGTATGTATATATATAAATACTAACACATACACCTAAGTGCAGAAACCATTAATTATTTCCAACTCTATGAGCCAAAATTCAGCTAAGTTTACATACAAAATTAAGAAAGATCATGAAATTAAATGGGAGATACACTTTGGGTTTGGTTTCTAACTGAAATTTTGAGCACTGATTTGCAGCATTCCAAACTTTTTAGGACTGGGCCATTTGACATGTCAGCTCTGTGAGTAATATTTTACAACTTATTTATGGTTTTTAAGAAAACCAATAATTTTGGCAACAGTCACGAGTGCTGGAAATGCAAATACATATTTCAACAGCGTACTGGTATTTGCAATCTTGTGAAGGAAGAAGAACAAGCTCTCCTCAATTTCTCACTTAGCTGAGCTCTATCTTTATTAGAAAGACAAGTGGTTAAGCCGGCAGAGGATGCAGTGATAGAGAGTCAGAGATATACCTCCTCTTAATCAAAATTATACTTGGTTATATAGGTTTAATTTTGTGTAAGCTGAGAAGGTATATGAGGGGGCAATGCAAGTGTATACCTCTCTATGGGGAAGTTATATAGTGAACACCTTTGACAGAGCTGTTATTGCAATGTGCACCTCTCTTTTTTGCTAATGCAGACACTCAAAAAACTTAAGTAGATACCAAGAACAAAATATCTCTTGTCATTCTTAGACCTATGGTGTTGCCTACATTGAAAATGAAGTGTTATTACACAGATTTTATTATGGAGTCTAAAATTCTTGCCTGTACCTATGTGATAGAATAGCAGGCAGATGTGCATTGCAGTAACAGTAACAGTTGATAAAATTTTAATGTATTGATATTGTCAAGATTGTCTCTGTGTCATGCTTTGTGTGGCTTGGAGCTTCATCTTGCTAGAAATCTACTGGTTGAAATACCTTAAACACACAGGATTTTATACAGAATTATTTATCTGATATCCTGCCAAAACTTCATTTGTTGTTACAGAAACTTTTTTTCATTTAGTCACAAGAAGCTTTGTTACATTTCTTCTCCCATGTGAATTAAAAGTCTGTCAAGGACCAGCTGATGACCCCTTTGTTCACAGACTTTTGTTTGCGCTTTCCTCCTCTTTAGATTGACAATGCCTCTGGAGTATACTTCACAAAGAAGGCAGCAGAAGTGGTCACTATTAGTTGTTCACATTTTTAAATTAATATCTGCATTCTGCTTTCTCCTCAAGGTTGTTTACATATGTGAGGTGGATTAGGAATTTGTTGGATGGTCACATCCAGAGGGTAGTAGTCAATGGCTCAGAGTCCAAATGGTCATCAGTGGTGAGTGGTGTCCCTCAAGGGTCCATACTGGGAGAATTGTTACTTAATATCTTCATTCATGACATAGACAGAGGGATCAAGTTCATTCTCAGCAAATTTGCTGATGACACCAAGTTGAGTGGTGCTGTTGACACGCCTGAAGGAGGGGATATCATCCAGAGGAAACTAGACAGACTCGAAAAGTGGGCACATGGGCATCTCATGGGGTTTAACCAGACAAAGTACAAGATGCTGCATCTGGATTGGGGCAACCTCAATATCAATACAGGCTGGGGGATGAACAGATCAAGAGCAGCTCTGATGAGAAGGACTTGGTGGTGCTGGTGGATCAGAGGCTGGACATGAGCCGGCACTATGTGCCTGCAGCCCTGAATGCCAGCTGTATCCTGGGCTGCCTCCAAAGTGGTGTGGCCAGCAGGTCGAGGGATGTGATCCTTCCCCTCTGCTCTGGTGTGGTGAAATCCCATCTGAAGCGTTGTGTCCAGCTCTTGGGTCCCCAGCACCGGAAGGACATTGACATCTTGGGCTTCTTGAAGGAGCAAAGCTAAAGCATGGCAATGGGGCTATGGAGGAGGCACATGGACGACCATGACAGCATATTCTGACTTGGTGAAAAGTTTTTTTTTGTAGAACACAGAAAAGAAAACAAATCCGTTAAGTAAGGTGTTTTGTTTTTTTTTTCTTCTTCTATTCTTGAACTAGATGACAAGATAACTGGTACACTTCAATGTCACAAACAGGTCGGAACCATATAAACACTATTGCTCAAAAAGTACCACATATGTTTTGCAGTTCTAAAGTGTTTGTGTTCTGAAATTTGATTTACTTTTTTATTTTGGTTCATTAATGAAGTACATAGTTAGGTTTTGAATAATAAAGAAACAGAAGTTTCTCAGGCACAACTTCGTGCTAAAATTGAACTTAAATAAAAAGAATTGAGATTTCTTACAGGGTTTGAAACCTGGTCAATTTCCAGTTAAAAGACAAAAGAAATATCTTTCAATGTACCTGCCACATATTAGTCATTGAACTGCATAAAACTGTGCCAGCCCACAGACTGCCAGTAATAAAGAATGAGGAAATTAAAGAGATTTAAAAAAAATTCCCAAACCTTAGTATAAGAAAACATTCATGTCTTAGTTTGATTCCTGTAATCTCCCCACATCTTCCTTCTTTGGAAAAATCACACCACCAGCTTTCTTATTCTCCAGCTGCTCAGGTGCTGCATCTCTGCCTCTGAACACCATCTCATTGACTTACTGGCTTTTACCATATAAAGCTCCTTTCCCAAATTGTTTGGCTTTATGAAGGGTCTAATTGCCCTGGTTTCCTACTTTCCCATCTTTTTATCATATTCCTTCTACAGCAAACAAAATATTGTAACCTGCCAGGGGTAAGCCAGAGCAAATAGAGTAATTAACAGGTCAGCATTGATAATTTGCTCCAGGCTGTTTATAAACAAGCAGCACAGCAAGCCCAAACATTGCAGTGGGTAAGAGAGGCAATGATGATCTCCTAGAGCCCTGCTCCAAGCCTCTGGCTTCATCCCCTGACACATGATAAAGTCCCCCTGGCCCAAACCTCCCAGACTGAGCTACCCAAGAGATGCTGCTGGTCCCTACTGTCAGGGCTTCATGGACATCAGAGAGCAGTAGCTATACTTCGTTGCTGATACATGGAAACATACCACAAAAGGAAGATGTCTGAAAAAAAGCTTTATTCAGACTGATGCAATCTCCCTCATTGCATGAGAGTTTGCCCTGCCTACCTTGGGATGTTATTTACTCTGCTCTGTCCCTCAGTGTAACCTGGTATCTGTGGAAATAATATAGAAACCTGATAATATTCTGTGCTCAAAAAACTGCCTGGAAGTATACAAATATGTATTTATTTATGCCTAGGACTGCGTATTTGTGGGCTATTTAATTAATTTACTCTACAATAAAACTGGTGTTATTTTCTCTGCTTTCTTTACATTAGTTAAAAGCAAAATAATTGTTGTTCTGTATATTTTATATCATCTCCCATCATTTTTGTTTACATTCATATGATGCAGCCATTTATTATTCCAGTCAATAATTCAGCCTATTTAACCTTTTTTTTTTTCGGTTTTATAACTTTATGTTATAGGGACAACATCAAGGAAATTAAGTAATTTTGTTATTTCATTTATATAATTGAATTTGTCTGAACTATAGCTGAACCGGAATCCAAACTTGAGGAGGGAGCACTGATCTATGTTTGCAGATTTAGCATGAGAAAGACTAATTTTTTGATCATAGATTAATTTTTTACCAAGACTACCGGATTAAGATAATGGTCCTACAAGAAAAGATCATGGAAACTTGGGGCTGCTGCTACCCAGAGGATGGTGGGTGAAGTAGCACAGAGGAGCAGCGATGTGAATCAGTCACACAGTCAGTCAGTTGATAGGAACACAATGCTTGCTTAGAGGAGTGAAGAGCAGAACTTTCTGGAAGGGTAAACCCTCCTGCATATCTCCAGGCTATGTGTCTGCTTCATGAAGGACCCAGTGAGGAAGTGTAGGGCAGGACTTCAGATTTTCTGGTGCTGGCTCTACAAAGGGTAAGAGTGAGGGTGTTCAAGCAGAGGGTGTGCATGGGGCAGGAAAAGGCTGGCAGATTAGCTTGGGTGCCAGGACCAGCTGCAGGTCTGTGCACAGGGCAAGCAGTCTCCTGCAGCCACTGCAATTTATCTTCTTGAGGGCAGACTTTGGCATCTTTAGAAACCTGGTTGAAAAGGTCCCTTTGGAGTGAGTCCTGAAGGGCAAAGGAATCCAGGAAGACTTAAGAAAATCTTCAAGGTGCAGGAGGAGGTTGTCCCCATAGGCCAACAGATGAGCCAAGAGGGAAGAAGGCTAGCCTGGATGAATAGAGGCTGGAACTCCAGGGAGAAAAGAGAGTGTATCACCTTTGGAAGTTGGAGCAGACAGTTCAGGAGGGCTACAAGGATGTCCAAAGGTTATGCTGAAGCCCAACTAGAGCTTAATCTTGCCACTGCTATAAGAGATAATAAAAATGTTACTATAAATACATTAGCAACAAAAGGAAGGCTAAGGAGAATCTCCATCCTTTATCAAATGTGAGAGGAAACACGGCAAAAGCTGAGGAACTAAATGCTTTTTTTGCCTTGGTTTTTAATAGCAGGACCAGTTGTCCTTAGGGTTCCCAGTGCCGTGAGCTGCAAGACAGGTACAGGGAGCAGAATGAAGCCTCCATAATCCAAGGGGAAATAGTCAGTGATCTGTTACAGCACTTAGACATACGCAAGTATGGGACAATCCTGGGGATTGGATCCATGGGAATGGATGGGATCTATCCAAGGGTACTGAGAGAAATGGCAGAAGTGCTCACTGAGACACTTTCCATGGTTTACCAGCAGTCCTGGCTAACAGTTGAGGTCAGAAAATGTGATGCCCATCTACAAGATGGGACAGAAGGACAATCCAGGGATCTACAGGCCTGTCAGCCTGACCTCATTGCCGGAAAAGGTGATGGAGCAGATCGTCTTGAGTGCTGTCACATGGCATGTACAGGACAGCCAGGGAATCAGACTCTTCCAACACGGGTTTATGAAAGGCAGGGCCTGCTTGACCAACCTGACCTCTTTCTATGACAGGATGACCCACCTAGTGGATGAAGTTAAGGTTGTGCATGTGTCTACCTAGACACCATTTCCCACAGCATTCTCCTGGAGAAATTGGCCACTCATGGCTTGGGTGGTGCACTGTTCACTGGGTGAAAAACTGGCCAGGTGGCCAGGCCCAGAGAGTGGTGGTGAATGGAGTTACATGCTGCTGGTCACTAGTGATGTCTCCCAGGGCTCAGTACTGGGGCCAGTCCTGTTTAATATATTTGTCGATGTCTTAGTTTGNACTCTCCTCCCAGCCATCAGGTTGGAATTTGGATCCTTAGCTGGGTCTTTTGTTGAGGAGGGTGTCAGCTCCCAAAGTCTGTGTTGGTAGGGAAAGAAAAAATTCTGACAAATTCTAAAACTATAACTGTCGATGACCTGGATGTGGAGATTGAGTGCACACTCAATCAGTTGGGCAGGAATGTTGATCTGCTGAAGGGTAGGAAGGCTCTGCAGAGGAATCTGGCCAGGCTGGATGGATGGGCCAAGGTCAGTTGTGTGAGGCTCAATAAGGCAAAGTGCAGGGTCCTGCACTTGGGTCACGCTGCCACACACACTGCTACAGGCTGGAAAGCTGCCCGGCAGAAAAGGGGTGTTGGTTGACAGCTGGCTGGACATGAGCCAGCAGTGTGCCCAGGTGGCCAAGAAGGACAGTGGCATTCTGGCTGGCATCAGCAGTAGTGTGGCCAGCAGGACCAGGGCAGTGATCATCCCCCTGTACTCAGCACTGGAGAGGTCTCACCTCAAATTTGGTGTTCAGTTTTTGGTCCCTCGCTACAAGAATGATATCAAGTCAGCAAGTTGGCGAACAACACCAAGCAATATGGTGTGGTCAACAAGCTGGAGGGATGTGGATGCCCTATGCCTGGAAGTGTTCCAACCCAGGTTTGATGGGGTACTGAGCAACCTGGCCTAGTGGAAGGTATGCCTGTCCATGGCAGAGGCATTGAAAGTAGATGATCTGTAAGATCCCTTCCAACCCAAACTGTTCTACAATTCTATGATTCTTTGAGGTGCTGCAGCATGGCCAGAGAAGGGAACAAAGCTGGTGAAAGATTTGGAGCAAAAGTCTTTTGAGGAGAAGCTGAGTCTCAAGTGAGACCTTATTGCTTTCTACAAGTGCCTGAAAGGAGACTGTAACAAGGTGGGGTTCAGACTCTTTTTTCGGGTAGCAATTGACTGCACAAGTGGAAATGGCCTCAAGTCGCATCAGAGGTCGTTTAGATTCAATACCAGGAAAAATTTCTTCACAAGAAGGGTGATCAGGGGTTGGAACAAACTGCCTAAGGAAGTAGTTGAGTTACCAACCCTGGAGATATTTAAAGACACATAGATGTGGCACTTCGGGACATCGTTTAGTGGAGGATTTGGCAGTGCTACATTAATGGTTGGACTTGATGATCTTAAAAGCCCTTTCCAGCCTAAATGATTCTTAGATTCTAAGATTTTCAAATATTCACATGGTTTTAGAGAGCATGTTAGAACACATCTAATTGGTCATTAGATTTAAAATGGAATAGCTTGGATCAGTGATGGCAAACCTTGTAGCATCTGGTGCCAAATTTACTTTAAAAAGCATCATAGTTCACTGCCACTAATGCCCACCCAAATCTGTCAGTGCAAAACTTGGCATCAGTACAAACACTTTGTGGTCATTGGCTTAGACAATGGAAAAGCTCTTTGTAATTTGAGCAGCCTGTTGAATGTGTGTGCTATACAACACTGCTGGCCAGGCTGCCATCATCCTTTTAAAGGACTATTTTTTTCTTTCTAAAATGCTACACTATCGCAAAGAATTTAGCATTTTCCCCTGTTTTTAGATGATAAAAAACTCCTAAACTGCTCAAATCATACCACTATTCTCTACGTCCAATCTTCAAACCAACAGAGACACATTTCACTTGCTTCAGAAGGTACGGGAGCTTGTATGGAATAATTTCCCAATCATGTAAATTTCCTACTGACTCCTATTAGTCTGAGATTATTTTATGCCTTTAAGCATGATAGTACTCATGGATTCCAAAATTACTTTTTTTGTTGACACACATCTGTAATGAAAACAAGGGTTGGCTTAGAAATTTAATTTGCAGACAGTACTGCAAAAGACACTTCAATGGGAAGGATGTTACATTGCCTAGCAATAGATCTTTGTAGCTGGCTTTCAGTTATTTGCTTATGTGTTCTGAGGTCTTGTTTGTCCTTTTTGTTTTGTTTGGTTTGGTTTGGTTTGGTTTTGAATGTAGACATATACTAAGCTTGATTCTGACATTCAGTGGGGTTTTTTTTAGTGCTTTATGACTTTTCTATTTATGCATACTTGCTATTTTGGTTCTTTGTCCTCCAAATGTATTAAGTATATTTACATTAGTGTACTAGTTGCATTTTTGACTGCTGAACCATTCACCTAAAAACAGGATGTGAATGCAGAGAATGCAAATGAAATGCTGTTGTTTTCCCTACAGTGAAAGAGGGACAAGATAAAAAGATTGGTCAAATCTGCTCAATGAATATGTGCTATTCCAGGGTAGTGAGAATCCAAGAAGACACAGAGCAGTAAGGTGTGCATCACATTTAGAAACTAGTCTTTAAAAATGTTTGGATCAATATTGAATAACACACCAACAGGGGCAATACAGTGAATCAAACGCAGAGCACAACTCCTTCGTTTCCAGAAAAGTGAAAATTGTTATCCCACGTATGAATAATTTTAGCCATTCTGCATGATCTGGAGTAGATAGTTCACCTTCTTTTCATCCTTGTGCTCCTCTTCCCTCTTTTTGGCTTTCATATTAACTTTCAGTATGCCATAGATCAGTTTCCCAGCATCTTTCTGATACATATAGCGTTGCCCCCATCCATTCCCTTTCCTTATACATTTACTGAGAAATACATGGTCAGACAAGTGACATGACATAACCACAGAGAGCAATCAAAGAGCTCTATACAGCCCATCACTGCTCTGAATTTTGGCATAAGAGCAATGTTACGAACGAGCTTGTGACACATCAGAAGGTGAGAAACTTGCCACTAGCTGATTTAATACCATCACAGCAAGAAGGGTCCAAGAAAGCAATCAAAATCTGAGAAAGAGGGCTTCAAGGGTACCTCTATGATGAATAGTTGCTCTATATTCTTTTCTGAGCTACACCACAGATTTTTAATATTAGCTCAGTAGAGGGATGAAGTTGGATGTCTATTCATTTCTCTATTGCAAATTTAGCCAAAAGAACAGAGCTTATTGATGAATTTTGCAAAGCACACTTGCCGTCTTAGAGGTATGTGAGCATCTACTGCTTTTCCCACAGATATCCTGCAAGGAACTAGGAAATCTAGTGGAGCAGATTTACCGCCCTTTGTTGTTATACTCAAAGCATAATTTTGTACTTAGTTTTTAAAAGGCAACAGTTGTCTAAAGTGGTAGGAGAGCCAATATTTTAGATATAGTTAACACAATACAAACATTCCACACACAGTTGATTAAATGTAAAGTAACACTAAATAACACTCTATCTATAGTACATATTTCATTCATTGCGCAGACCTGGCCTGAGGCTTGTTTAAAAAAGCACCAGATGTTTCTCTAAGAAATGTATTTGTCTTTGTGTGATGACAGATGCTCTTTTGAAATCACAAAGTATGTAATAGCAGAGTTTGCCATTTGAAATCAGGAAATTCAATTTGTTTTCTCAGAGGCACAACTGAAGGGCAAAGCCCAGTAAGAATTACTGTATAAACTAATGCTTTTCAACATTTTGTACTTGTCTTGCTAGTTTGAACCTCATTTCCAACACTGTTCACAAACAGAAATGGGAAAATCAGCTTTCAAATACAAGAGAGAGACCTCTGCCAGTAGGATTTTTTCCTCTGTACTTTTTTAGTGAATTGTTTTACTTAAATGCAAGTTTACCTGTCATATCAGTCATCTCACATAGTCTTGTAGACTTGGCTTTAAATGAGCTAATCAAATGGCTCATAGGGGAAAAGCATACTCAGTATGAACTAATAGAAGAAATTTCTATGTACTATGTAACATATCCTCACAGTAATTCTCACATTGCTGTAAACTGAAATGATGCAATGCAGCAAAAGATGAATGTATACCTAAATGAGATAGCAGAATGGTTTTCCTTCAAGGTTTTCAAAATGGACTGGCCTTCCAAAAATCACCGACATAATGAATTCAGTACCTGAGTTCATGGTCATGTATTAATAATCCAGAGAAAGTGATGAGTAAGCAGAAATAGGAGTGTGACTGAAAATGAGTTTTCAACGTAACAGGCATCAAAAATTGCGTACAGAAAGCAGGCCTGAATTTTCCTTGTTGGGGCTTCTGTTACAAATACGTAACTTCTGCCTCATTCATGGCAAAGTTTGTTGAGGTTCATAACCTGAAAGGTTTTCATGTGTCCTTAGTTCGTCAGTGGTATGGACGACAAGTAGTGCAAAAAAACCCAGTGGTTTGGGCAGAAGTTAAAGCATATGTTTTAGGTCATGCATCCTTAAGAGTACATAGCAGGGTTTAAATACTGTCTCATAACGTATATGTCCTGTAACATGTTTGAATATGCAGGACATAATTCCTATCACATTGAGAGCCACAGAGTTGTTTCAGGCTTTAGCAATTTAAATCTAGATTACTTTGAAGTGTCTAAGTTCAGTTTGTTAGCTTTTCTCCTTTCAATCTTTCAGTGGCCTCAGTGCTAAGAATTTGTTTTGGAATAACCTCTGAAAAAATGTCAAGCTTACAGGAAAACTTTTCAAACTCCTTTTGCTAAGAAATAGTTTTTCTTTTAAGATATTTGGCAACCTCTTGTTTGAGGTAAAAATAGCACAAAACCCCAGTTTCTTGACATATCCTAACTTGGGTGCTTCAAGTGTGGCATATGATAATGTTTTGGTATGAAAAAAGATTTTTGTGTCTCAGTCTAACTACATGTGTCTATAGTAATATAAACACTCATAATTCTCTAATAATAAAACTTATAATGGATTTTTCCACTGCTTTGCGTGGACACAGATTAGGTACACCTAATCCTTTCCTCACTCGTGTGACTGGGTGGGTCAATGACAATAGCCAGGATGAGAGGAAATTCAGAGCTGAGACTTGTTCACACAGGAAAATCAGCGTGATTAGAACTTGAAGGTGGAATAAAATGCCCCTGGAAAAGGCAATCTTGCCCTCCTACTGCTCTGCACCTCTCCCTGCCTTGTGCCAATTTCAAAACGTGCATGGTGACCTGCTAAAGTAGATCCAGGAGCCGACCTGAGTTGCAGCCCCACTGGCACGAAGGAGGGAGGTTCATTTATTTTTGTCTGGCACAGTGAGTGTTAGACTATGATGTATGAGGAGAGAAAGGGAGGGCTCTGCCCTTAGGCCCTACCCTTTGAAATTATAGGGAGCCCTGTGAAAACAGCCTCTTATATTGCACATCTGAACTTCCTGCCTTCCCTTCCCTTTCTTCCAAGCTCCTGTCCATGTGTGCTGAAGGTGTAGCTTTCAGATTGTTGCTGTGAGGATTAGATAGCTGTAAGAAGCAGCTACTGGGCTGCAAATCAGCCTTCTGGTTTACAGTACACTGACCCGGCTACCTTGAAAACAAAGAATAAACTTCTTTGCAAACCCACAAGTGAAAATTATGTTTTTCAGTTAAGTTGACTGGATTTATACAAGTGATGATTGAATGCAAAAGAAGTCAGAATCTGACTCAGAGGTTCAGATTGCAGAGCCAATCTTGGGGAATTCCTGAATATAAGACTTCTCCAGATTTTATAATGCATACAAATAGTGGTACATTTATGCCGACTTCCAGTAAAAGCCTGCCCATTACTGAAAAAACATGCATTAAGCTAAATTATTTTAGGAAGCAATTATTGTGCTCTTAACCCTACTGTAACTTGTATACCGGAGACTGCTCACTTCTGAACACTGTACACTTCATGGTCTCATGACTTCCATTCATTTATTAGCTTTCCTTTGTTTTTAATTATTTGAAACACTGAAAAAAAATCTTTCATTGAAAAATTTAAATCCTCAAAATTAGATAATATGTTATTTTCACCCCCTCTCTGATCATCACTTAGAAATTCTGGTAACTCATACGTTCTTATGTGGCACGTCTGCTTTTGATGGCACTATTTCTATTATCAAGAAATATGTTCCTGGGAGTTTCACTCAGAATACAAAGAGACACATAAGCCTGAGTGTAAGTCTTTGTGATGTTGAGGTCTTACAATGTTGTATTTTCTGTATTTTTCTCCCCAATAATATATACAAAAGCTTAGATCAAGTTTATGCTTATCACACTTGAATCAAAGCTGCTTTCATTTTTTGGGCATCTAAGTCATTAACTCAGGGCTTGAATTACATGACCGAATCAGTGATGGTGATTATGATGTCACCCTACCTCTCATTCTTGATCAAGACATTGCTGCTGGTCCCTCGCAGCCTTTGCACTGCAATCAGTTTAATCTCATTAAACTATCAGAAATCTCCACTGCGAAAAAAAAGAGGTTTGCTTGCTCCTGTTTTACCTTGATGGTGTGGGACAGGGTCTGGTGCAATTTGTGCCCCACGGGCTAGCGTGGGGTAGGTGTGCTGCACTCAGTCAGTGGAGGTGGAGCTGCCAGAGTCACTGGATGAACTAGAAATTTGTAAAGACAAAAAAGAGATACAGACTGTCCCTTGGCTGTTAGTTTTGATCAAGTAACTAAGAAAACTGTCCTTCTCCATTGGTTTTGGCATGAAAATTATATGCCTCACGGAATCTATGTCAATACCACTCCCTTATGTCTAACATCTATCTCGCTGGAGGAGCAGGGAGGCAAGGATGCAATTCCCACCAGCTTGCAAAACTCCTTGGTAAAGTGTGTCCTTGAAAGCCCTTGCTGGCAAAGTCTGCTGGGGAAGACATAGGTGCAGTTTATGAAGTTTTCTGAAGTTACTGGACTGGAGCAGAGTTTTGAGCCTCTGAGACATCTCAAATGTAACTTCAGCGAAGACAGGATTTCTCTCTACAGGACTAACTTTGTGCTTGAAGATAAGCATGTGCTTGCATTACTCGCTGAACTTCAGTTTCAGTGATAAACATATTTTTTCCCCATTTTCCTTCAGGTTTCCCAGAACTGCTTTAGGACTTCAGTTTATCTTGACCCATTAATAGGACTCAAAGAATTTGGTCCTGTAAGAGGCATTCTGGTTTATAAACTCACTTTGCCTACCACATCATAGTGTGCCTTTAATTAGTTTACCCTCATCCACACATCCAAAGTATTTTTTATAAAATTAGTTTTATCCTTGAAGCTTCTAAAATGTGTTACACTTGCATTGTTTTATTCTTTTGATACTGTATTTGAGCAAGATAATCCCATGAGCTCATAACAACCAGCACATAAGGGCCATCGGCACAGGACAAATACGCACGAAATTGTTACCAAATGTTCTTAGTATATACTTTTCAATAAAAGAGAAACAAAAAACATGCATAGTCTGACTTCTCAACATGACCACTTAATTACTTGCTTGACAAACACTAAATAATAAAATGCAAATGAATTCCTTCAAGATTCTGATTTTTTAGCTGCAAGGTACAGAAGATTTTTGATGAGTGGGTGGTCTAAGAATTTGCCTTTTGTCAAAAATTTTTCTTGAGATGTGAATAGGTCTGTGTTTTCCTAAGTGAATCAGTTCAACAGTGATATATTATCAGAAAATTCAAAGGGCAAATTGGTGGAGAAGGAGAGAAAACATGAATGAATATATTTTGCAAAAGATTGTCTATTGAAAGTAGGAGCTACTGATAATGAACTCCAGACATATTGCTGTAGGAGTGATAAGAACAGGAAATGCTTTGGGCAACATTGTTCTACAAAAATAGCCCTTTTAAAGCTCAACATGGCTGGTCTGTCTTTAGCAGCATAGCTGTTGAAAGGATTGCATGAAATTAATTGTACCATAGATGACTCTTGACATGCTGGGCTCCTCCTTGTTTCAGATTCTACTTTGTGATCTTGTTAAGCTCTCGAACTGGAACAGCAGACTCTTTCAACAGACAACATGAAGAAGTTCAGCTACTCTTCTCTGTTGCTCCCTGTTATCTAGCATTAATGAAAAGATTAAGAATATCAGCTCATTTTCAGTTGATGGGAAAGGCTCTGGGTATTTTTTTCTACAGCCATGAAAGGAGTGTCTGACACAATCTGGGAAAGCACTGGCATTCAAACAAGTATTCTTCTGAACCCAGACAGTTATATAAGTTTCACTGGGTGCCATTGCCAATTTACTGAAAGCATTTTTTTTGATATTATGTATCATTTCAATGATGTTGTAAAGACACTGAATACCAGAATATTTTCTATCCTTATTCTAAAGATTTTATGAGTTTTGGAATGTCAGATTCTAAGCAATGTAATTATTCGTCATTAACTTTTTCCACTCTTCCCTTCGAAATAAACTTTTTAGGCCAGGCTTGTTGGGAAACTTCAAGGGACGGAAAGAGCAACGAGACAGTAAACAAACACAGGAGTTCCGTTGTCATGGATGTATTTTTAAGTCATGTCCCGAAAGCATTGCTCATACAAAGGTGTGCAGGTGTGAAAGCATGACTGTAGCTCACACAATACAGTAACTATCTAGGTCTAAGAACTGCTGTTGGCAGAAGAAAGAAACAACAGTTTCAATTAGCAGTCCCCAATTTAAGCACAGAAAATTCATAGCAGATGTCCCTTGTGAAAGCTTGTCCCTTTGGAGGGAGGTAAAGCTTTTGGTTACAGACTCCTACAATATACCCCCTACTACCTTTTCAAGGCATTTGATTGCTGCTTAGATTAAAAAAAAATGTTTTTCCTACTTTAGATACTTAGTTGAAAGGGATATATAATTAGATACTTGATTTAATTAGAGTCCTTGCAAAAGAATATATTTATGTAACTTCTTGTGTTTTTTAAACAGTCTTTTAAACAGCTCTCAGCGTTTGAGGTTGTTCTGAAGTGAATTCTCAAGAAGTGACAAATAAAGCTCATGTTTTCCACACGTCTTTAACCACAATTTTAGGCAGTTACTTCTTTCTGAATTGTCCTGTATCAGTAGGCTGCAGATATATGGAGTGATAGAAAAAAAATTATTTTGTCTTAAAAATGGAGTGAAATAGGTTGCTGATAAATTTGCATAATAAATAGCTCTATGGAAACACATCTTTGGAAGTACCAATGATTGAAAAAGCATGAAGATATATTCTTACCGGATGAAATGTCATGGCTGCGGGACATGGAGGTGTTATGGCTATTTTCCATTTTTTTCTATGCCATCTGAAGCCTATGAGAAACAGAATATAATTCAAAGTGCTACAGACTTTACTCTTACTGAAACGAGAAACCCATTAGCTCAAAGGTGTCTGAGCACTTGTAAGTAATTTTATATCAAACATAAGAGCTACATAAGAGGAATTTGGGAGATTTGTTGAATAATTAGATTATTCCCAGAAACTTGCACAGATATTTTGACTTTCTTGGGAAGACAGAATATCCAAACACCTTCAGAAAAAAACCAAAATTGATTAAACCATAAGCAGCACAGGCCAGCAAACAGTTTTTATTTTTTGACTTGAGGTTTCATCTTCCTGTCCTAAGCCTACCTTCTTACTTTCATTAAAAGGAGAAGCTAGTTTCTCTTGTTATTTTTTCCCAGAAGAGATTACTGGGCTTAATCATAAGCGTCTGATGCCATTTTGGACTATTAAGTATATCCTATTTTTTTCCTGAAGTCTGGAGATCTCCCAAGTTGTCCTTTGTCATACTATAAACCCTGGATTCATGAATCAGACAGCCTGGGATGTCTAAAATAATGCCATATGCCTTTATTTAAGGACTTGTAGCCTTGATGTATTTGGTAACCTAGGAGTAGCAGAAGGATGTGAATGAGCTTTGATGCCTGATCTTACTGCATCTGTAGAAACTAAGACTCAGTCTTTGCACCAGTGTTTAACATTTTGAAAGCCCATTTCCCACAGTGAAAGCACTTATGGAGGAAATTAAAATATCCTCAGGGAGGGTCTAACTATCCCCTTGTTCAACTTGAGTTTTAAGTAGAGAAGAACACAAGTTACAATTGCAATTAGAAATCAATTTCTTTTTCTCTCATCATCTGACCCTTTGTTAATGAAAAAGCAAAAAATGAAGTAATTTTTTCTCCCTTCAGATCAATAATCTATTACTCTGATGCAAGTTATATTTCAGCTATCGGCCAGTTCCATAAATTGCAGAATCTGCTAGGCAGTTTGCTGCTAATTAGTGAGTAATACTCCATAAAAGCAGTTGCGTGTGAACTCTTCCCTTTAAAAACACAACCCTCAATGGGAGTTGACTTCCTTACTCTCCTCTGAAAATTCCATTCCTGGTATTTCTTATTGTATTAGTAAGCAGTTATTATTCAGAAATTGTTATGTCTAATTACATTCAATGGAGAAGGCAGATAAAAAAGAAACCTCATGACTAATTATAGTAAATAGCACGCATGTCTTCGTAATTGTGAGGATACAGTGAGTTCTACAAGAAATTCTGCTTAGGAGCTGAAAAGGATGCAGAAATAAGTAATTTCTTCTTTTGAAGATGTACCCTGCTGAAAGAGCTTTTCATTTTTCACATGATTGCACATGCATTTTGTCTGAGGCCATTCACTGCCAAAGTCGTACACTATTGAGAAACTGTGGCTTCTGAGCACATCGCTGCTCTGAGGTTGTCACAATGACCAAAAATGTCAAATTCATTCTCAGAATCTTGTTCAGTACAGGAAGAAACAGTACTGCTTATATCACGCAGACACTTATTGGAGTCAATACTTTTCTCTCCCTGAACAAACATAACTGGACAGAACCACAAGATACTAAACCACAGCAAATAGGCTCAGCCTAGTCAGGAGGACCTGAAAAGTCTTAAAAAAGTTCTCTGAGTCCCATATAACACAACAAATGGGTGTGAGTGCACATTACACACCCTCTGAATATGCTTTAATGTTGTTGCTCCAAACCCCTGCTTGGATATTTTTCTGATTGTTTTTGGCTATTTGTCTTGGCATGGGACTATGATCTATGTTGAAATGATAAAGGAGACATTGTTACAATGGAGTCAGTGGCTCTGAATCATAACCTCCTGCATAATTGTTTCTGTCTTTTACTGGCAACTCACTAATACTGAGGATGCTTTTTGGTGTTTATTCTCTCTTACCAAGGTATTTACCCTGTGGTAAGGATTCTCATGGAACAAAGAGTCTGAAAAAAATGGTATCTTTAAGGGTCTTATCTTTGGTGTCTGGGGATAATAGACAGATAATTCATATCTACAAGTTGAAGTATGTCTACAAGCCAGTTAAGTGCTGTCATTCCATCTTCAAAAATACTTCATGGCAGTATTGATGAATGTTACATTAGAACAGGAAAACAACCATAACAGGTCAGGTCCAAAGCTTCTGCATCTCAACATGTTTTTCCCTGTTGTGATCAGTAACAAATGCTATTATTCAAGAGTGTATGAAAGGGAAAAGCATCAGATTTGTAAGATCTGGTGGTCATCATCCTGTAGTGTGATAAGCAAACAGAACGACACATTCTATATAAAAACGTTTCCAATCCAGATGGTGTTGGGGCATGTGGTATCTTCACCAAAGGGTGGAAAAGAAAGAAACTCAGCATGGCATGGCAGATCTGCATACCAAAACAGTATGTCTGACCAGGATTTGGGTCATAAGTTTAGATACACACTTAGGGTTTTTTTTCCCTCCTTAATTATTTTCAAACCTGCCACAGGAATGCTAATCCACAGAAAATTAAGCTCAGAGCTTTAAATTTCCAGCATCTTTTCCTAATACATGGATAATTTTGCTTTTCACTGAAGGACTGTTAGCCTGGTCATTATACTAAGATAGGAGAAAGTAATGAACAGTCTGGCATGATATAAATTTATTGAAGATGCATCCTTCCATGTTGTCTCCTTGATATATATCTTTTAAAACATCTGGCTCATGCCAAAATCATTTAACAACAGAGAACGCTCCCTCAACTACCTTGTGTTCTCTGAAGGTATTCCCTAGTTGTTAAGAATAAACAACAGAGCATGAATTGCAGGCATGAAGTGCATAAAGGTTATGTTTGATTTACATGAAGAAATTATAGTCTAGGTTGTAAAATATATCAGCATTGTTGAGTAAACAACTTAAAGCTTGATGCTTCCAAGGATAAACTAAACTCCCTCTACACAAAAGGAAGGGAAATAATTCTTTGCAAAATTGATTTTAATTTGAACATTCATAAATACTATGGCTACAGAATCCTTAAGGGGAAAGCAAGGGCTTGATACTCTAGTGATCAAACCTTTTAATCTAATACATAAAGTTATTTATCCAAGTGGATTGCTGCTCATTTAAAGACCAATGCAGATGGTTGAGTCTTTGTGTCATCCACAGGAGGTGCCCTTTGTTACACATGGGAAGTATAATTTATCCTATTCTTGAGCTATAACCTGCACAATGTAGCACCTACAAAATTGTTGAGCATTCCAGTGCTAACAGAGATGAGAATAGCGCTCATCTCACTGTAAATTTTTTGAAAGATAATGGAAAGCACTTGCCCAAAACAGTTAACTTGATGAAGGTATATCAAGGTAAATCCCTCACTTTGTTTTCTCTAAATAGGTATTAAAATATTTGACTGGTGTCACTTGAGACTGAAACCGTCACACAGAATTTCTTAATAAAGGGTCAACATGTTGCTTGCCTGAGCCATAGGTTTTAATAAAGTGTTGTAAACTGTGTGCATTTGGAGAAATAATTTTATTTCTGCTACCACAGATTAGAGCAGCAATTGACCCACTGTGTTTTAGAGACACTTTAATCCCTCTCCATTTGATCCAGAAATACTCAGCATTAAAGGCAATATTTAATGCAACTAAAATTAATTAATAGCATTCATGTTTGATTCATTGTACACTGAATGTGCAGGTGGAAGTCACTCAATGAAAGAAACACAAAAACAGATTTTAGAAATCCAACTGTCTGGTGACGTAAACCGATCAAATTCTGACCAAATCTGTTTTTCTCCCTGCATCTGCTCTCAGTTTACATGGAAGTACATGACTGTGAAATCAGAGGAATTACATATGTAGGAACAGAATTTGGCCCCTCAGCTGTCTCTGCACCTCTGTCATGAAATTTTATTTTTCTTAGCAAAATATGTAAATATGTTCAGTTATATAGTTATCCAACATAGATATCTGCTCATTAAGCATCTGTGTTGTGGGGTAAGCTGTGGATCGGCAGTTAAATACGAGGTTTTAAACAGAGTTCTCTAAACCCTGGTTTGTTTCAAGTCCAGCACAGATGGAGAGATGTTCATCTTCATTTAATAGATAGCATATTCCTGAAGTTTTGGTATTTAAATGGCATAGTTTCCCCTTCTATGCCTTATAATCTTTATATTTCACCTCTTCATTAAATATTACTTCCAGATCAGGATACTAAGCTTACTTACTGTTTAAATTTCCGCAATGTTTTTTTCCCACTACAACTTTTTCTCCAGAGCCCAAATTGGAGTGTTCTTACAGGCTTAAGTCTTGGTGAAACTTGCACTGAAACTGGTGCAGCCAATATTTGGTACTCTGTTTTCCTTTAAACTTCTTTTCATGGCAGCTGTCACACATTTAGGAAAGCTCAAGGTACCCTTGGCCCCTGTGTTAGTCCCCCCCCGAATAAGACAAGGAAGAGAACCCTGGGCTTGGCCCTCGGGGAGTATTTTGCTACTACTCTGTTTGCTAAGCAAATTGCTCCTCATGAAAACCTTTCTGCAAATGCTTTGTTAGCACTCCATTGTTGCCCAATTGGTTCAAATATGATGACTGGGATACTTTTCAGAGCACCTTCACAATATAAACAGTGGTTACATTACATATCTGCAAAACAACAATAAATTTTCATGACATTTATGCAAACTTCTGGTTTAGCTTGTGTAAATTGTAAATTCCATATGCAAAAAGAATGGACTTTATTACATTAGTGAAAATAGGCAGAACATTCAAAAGAAAGTATTACCTATTCCAACCCAGTGTAAACATATAGATGATAATATTTAGATCTTGAGGATTAGGTGGAGAGAAAAAACAACACGAATTTGAAAAAAAAAGAAGAAATTAACCTTTAATTTAGGCTGGCATCCTTAGCTAGCACATATGTTTGGCAACCATGAAATACTTGAAACATGAGACCTGGCAGTGTCATGGTGCCAGACATAGTTAGCATTAGAGATATTCTTCCAAATTATTAAAAAGTGCTATGAAACTGCTGCAAAACCAAAGTTCCTAATCCGCAAACATACTTCTTGCATTGTGTATATATATGTATTACTGTCCTTTAACATTAAATTAAATTGAGGCACATTAACATACTCAGGACTGACTATCCTCCATCAAAAGCAAGTATGAAACAGCTCCAGGTTACAAAATCACTGGCAATTTAGCTTTACAAAGTCTTCATTTTCCCTTGGGATGCCATCATATAGACAAACTGCTGCAGCCAGGAGTGGCCAACAAAGAGTCTCTGTCACTTGACAAGTCATCTGTGCTTTCTCTTTCCAGAATTTCTTTTTTAACATTGATCATGATAAAGTGAGTGGGGCCAGCATTCAGTTTCCATAATCTGATCAAGTTCTAACTGGTGCTGACAAATAAAGTATACTTCTTAAGTGATTAAAGTACCATAATTATTTTAAATTTATTTCAAGTTTAGATGATGTTAGTTCCTCTAGAATAAGTGTGTCCACCCAGAAGGTGGTGATTATGTGAAAGACTGAAGGGCACTTGGAGCTAAACTTTCCTCTCTTTGTGCAGGATTTCTGTATACACACATTCCCATTTGCCTTCTGCAAGTATAGTATGGGTTTAAGGAGAACTGCTGCTTAAAACAAGGAAAATCAAAAGGCTGGAAAAATGTACTGATTAGGATGAAAACTAAGTTAGTTTTAAAAAACCCACATAGGTTGGGTAGTCTGAAAGTGACAAAATAGCTTTATCTAGTAATATAAAAAGAAGCTTCTCTGACACCTTAATGGAATGATCCCTATTTTCCATTAAAATTACTATTTTAACTAAGAAAATTAAACCATTTTTAAATATTCAATCTGGAATACTGGAACACAGTATTTGGAACTGGAACACAAACTGGAACACAGTGCCTTATTTTTTAAAAAAGTCAATTACCATAAGTATATGTGGGATTTTTTCCGTGGGGCATTCCAGCACCTTCAGTGTATGTTTTCTTTCAGAAATCAACCAAATAGAAGAGTTTGTCAATGAAAGGGGCAAGCTGGTCCCCAGCCAGATGTATTGAAGTGTAGCTAGAGATCGGCAACCTAGGTGACTTCCCACATTACATTTACTGGTATAGTCTGCACACATTTCTAGAATTCTACAGCTAAAACAGGCTGTAGAGAAAGATCCATCCCACACCTGTGCCACAAGATGCTCAGCATGTTCTGCAAGAAGTTAGTAGGAATAGCATTGAACTAAGAGAAGCCTACACTAAACTGGGCTGACAGTTTCCACAGGTATAAGATCTTTTGTGTGAAGAAATACCACAAGTCCCTGATATAAAGATTGTTCAGCATGGAATGGAAATTCTTTCCTTCCTTTGGTGCTTTCTGTAATTTTAATATGTCCCTCCTTTGGCTCTCTCACTGGGATTTGCTTGTGTTATGAATCCTCTGATGATTTTAGTCCACAGTCCTGCTCAGCTTGGTCATTTTCTGACAAGTGACTGCAGCTGTTAATCTGTGTGATCTGTGCAAGGGAGGGTGAGAACTGTGCAAAGTAGCAGCACTGCTATCTGTATGGTGGCACTCCTGTCATGATACAATAACATGGTATTTTCATAAATATTTCAATAAAATTTTTCATAAATCATATTCATAAATATAACTCCTCCAGTTTTAGGGAATACGAAAGTAAACGTCCACCAGCTGAAGCTGAAATGGTAGAATTTCATGGGTCTTCTTTGCAGTTAGACTGCTGGGATGTTGGCAACAAAATTCTTAGGTCAGAGCATCGCTGGCTTGATGATTCTTCTTGTTTCCAGGGTATTAGTTGTATTCTGAAGTTGTGATATTTTGCTGGTCTGTACAAGTTCCTTTAACATTCCTATAGTGACATGATCCCCAGTACCCAATCCTTCGTGTTGTTATGACATGTCATGATTTCAGTCTTGTTGAGTAAGACTCTGAATAGAATTGTGTCCATTTGCACTTGACAGCAAGGAAGACCGCTCCTTGCTCTTGACTTCTAGTTGCACAGTGCACCTCTGGCTGAAGTTCCTTCTTGAGATCACAGTGGCAGTACCACTGAACACCAGTGTGAGAGAAGCAGCACGGCCATGGTCATGTCATTTGACTGCCGCAGAACACCTGGGCATCCATGCTTTACCCAAGCTCTGCTACCTGAGGAGGCCTAAATGAACACTACTCTGTACTGTAATCTCTATACCAAAAGCATATTTCTGAAAATATCTACTTATGCTTGCAAGGCCTGTGGGTCTTAAGTTGTCTTTAAATCTGTGAAGGTAGACCTAACAGGCAGACAGTGCCTGCATGTTTAAAAAATACTTTTTTCAATATTTTGAAAAGAAGATGGGCATAATGAGCTGTGGAAATGTACCATTTGTCCTCTGTACCTGAGGGAATCTAATCATGCTCCAGGGAACAACAAAATTCTCTGTTACAGTAACAGGTCTGGCTGTAACCCAGAAAATTCTTCCCTGTTTATAATCCTCTTTCTCCTATGCCAGTAACAAACCCAGTTGAAAGAACTTACCAGCTGATAGTGGATTCCCTACTCTAACTTTCTTCAGAAAACCGCTCAAGGTTCTGGCTGTCATGTATCACTCTGTAGTGGTCCTGGTTAGCTACACCCTGGGTTTGATAATTTTTTTTCCCCAGCTGTTTTTTTTTCAGAAAATTGGTTTGAGCAAGACATGGCCCAAGTTAACTGTGCCCAAGATGTCTGGAAAATACAGATGCAACATTTAGTTTAGTAATATAAAGCTTTTAAAGCATAGACAAACAAGAGTCGGAGTATCAGAATCAGAAGCTTTAGGTCCAGAGAAGTACTGGAAGGAGGGGAGGAGATGGAAATACTGTTACACTACATCAACACTGTGGAGTTGTCAGCCTAACTCACAGAAATGCCTGCATTTATCAAACAACCTTATCTCCTCTATCCAACTCTGTGTACTTGTACAGCTGTGAGAACTGATGACCAACAGTCATCACTGAATGCCAGAATCAACAAAACTCTAAGTGTAGCCAAATCATCACATATACTTTCTGCTGAGAAATCAGCCTTCAAGCCTCCATTTCTGACAGGGGATCTGTTAATGTCAGATTGGACACAGGTTGCAGAAGGAGAGACTATATTCATGGCCACTATATCTGGGGTCAATAATCAGTAATTACGCTAGTCACAATTGATTATTAAAAAAAAAGAGCTTTTAACTCTGTAAAAAGACATACAAAATAGCAAAATAGCACCTGAAATTCCTTCTTCTGCATGTTTTTAATTTGTAAATCTCTCTGTCTGTAAAGCGTTTGTCATATGGGTGTCAAAAATGCTGCTAATTTCACTGGCATGAGGCCAGAACATAATCTGTGTATAAGTAGTTGGTCGGCTTTTTAATTTCAAATTTCTTACTCAGTCCTTCTGATAATTTTTCCTGTACACCTTTCTCTTCTAGTTCCTCAAAGTGTGATTTTCAGCAGCCAGAATTTTAACTAAATCAGTCAGATTTAAAATGGTTGGGATAATGTGCATTCTGAGAGTTGGAGGGACTTTTAAGAGTTTTTCAGGCTTACCTAGAAACTTGGCACTGATTTTTAAGGGTAGCTCCTCAGAAAAGCGCACATGAAATGCATCTACTGCTTCATCTTAATTCAATGACAGACTCTCAGACTCTGTGGAAATTGTTAGCTTTTAGAGACCAGTCTGCCTTTGATTATGCCAATAAACTCTGTAGGTCTATCTGTCTATTAGGGAAAACATTGCTGGCATTGTTTTTAATACAATGTTTTTAATTTACTTAAAGGATAGGAAAATAGAGTTAAAACCATTGTCCTCCAAGCAGGCCTTAGAGTGGAATGAAAAAATAAATGCTTGGCCAGTGGCTAAAAATGGATTTTCAGAAGCCTGACACAAATTTTTCCTCTTTTCCTGCCAAAATAATGCAATAAAAAATAGAGACATACATGAAACACATGTTAAAAGCAACAGGTCATGGGCCACTACCTAGAATTCCTATTAGTACCCAACAAGTCCATAAAACTGGGAGCTGTGCTCATGGAGCACTTGGACAGGAGCTCACTGCAACCTACAGGAAGACACAGACTGTATTTGGGGCTCCAGACTGGAGAAGAATAAGCACAAGCTCCAGACTGGAGAAGAATAAGCACATAGGACTCCACAGAAACCAGAAACGGGTTTGTGTCATCTCTGCTGTTGCTGTGTAATAGCTGATGGCTGGACACACACTGAGTTTTGGGAGCCTTGTTCCCTTGCCTGTACTCTGTGGGAAGATGGGCATCATGTCCCCAGATGCCCATCTCTCTCTCCTGCTGAGGGACTTTTGGGGCTGGCTTGGGGCAGCCCCAGACTGTGTTTGTGCAGGTGTGGCACGGGTGGGAGATAAAGGGAAGGGAAGAGCATGCACTTCCCAGGAGTCCGCTATCCTACTAGAGAACAGACCCCTCCTCTCTCAGCATGGCCCAAGCTGCTCAGACTGCACAGGAACCTGCCCTGCCCAGGCTTCACCCTGGAGAAACGAGCATTTGTCACTGAAGTTCATAACCAGCTGTGACCAGATGACTTACACCCGCTTGCATGCAAAAGGTTGGGTGCCCTGAGCACTCAGGCAGTTGCAGCACTGTGGTAGTTTGAACTTTTAGGCTTTGGCTAGGTTTGTTGTTTTTTAGGCCTTCCTGGGAAACAAGTCAGGTGACATACATTGACAAATCATAGGTATTCCCTACTATCTCACATCCCATGGGATAGAAGAGTGAGGGAGGAAGTTCTGGGACACACGGTCCTCGGACGCTTCCTTGGGTCAGCCTCTCTCCGGTGCAGTCTCTCCTCCGGCCGGGTCAGTCTCTCGTCGGGCAGGTGGTTGGGGGGAAGGTTCGCAGCTCGGGGCTGGTCACTTCACTATTTGGGTAATGCAGTGCCTTATCTGTTCCCCTTGGGTGTATATATAGTACCTATATAGTACCATTTGAGTTACCCCTCTTTCCCTGTATTTGCCCGGTATTCGTGTCGTGTGTATATAGTACTAAGTTCCCTTTTCCTCCTCTGTAAATAAATAGTAAATGTTCCCCTCACGGTCTGAAGCTTTTAAGTTTTCTCTCCTTCCCCTCGGCTTTTTTGCTGTTTTTTGCTGTTTTTCTCCCCTTTGGGGGGGGCTTTTGAGGGGTGGGAGGGGGAAGCTGTGCTGGTGCTGGGAAGTTCTGTGCAGTGTTGCTTTGTTTTGCGTTTGCCCAGGGTCAAACTTCCACAAGCACAAGTTAGGCTTACTGCTTTTTCTTGCTCTTCCCCAGCTTTATATTTGCTTTGTCATTATAAATATTCCCTTTCTTTTCATTTCTTTGATATTTTTATTGATCAAAAATCTTTTACTTGGCATTGTCACAATACTTTTTCTGTGTAAAGCTTGTATCATTAATTCAAGAATTAATTCTCCAGAGTTTATGCTTTTAGCAGAGAAAGAGTATGCAAATGATGCGTTGTACTAAAACCACTTTTTCTTCATAAAAGATACAGTTACTAAAGGGAACATCTTGAAAGTCAAGTCTCCTAGAAGCTTATTCTATTTGACACTAGCAAAATGCAAAAGTCCCAGTTAAAATAAAATGACAGGTGTTTATATAAGCAGATCGTAGTTACTTTAATTATTGCTTTTGGCAGGATCCTAGAAGTTTAATCTTTCTCAATCCCACAGTAATGTCTGCTGGCTAAAGGATTTAGTTACCATGAAAAAATATTCAGGCACTACCTAACCTAAATCCAGCTATACACTAGGGCAATGTTACCCAGGATAGTTTCAGTTGGATGAAATGGGAAGATTGTTCTCATTTACTAATTCAGTTAGAAGACTGAGGAACATGAGACACATCTAAATCTAATTTCTTTAGCATAGCAATTTTGAAAGACTTTCGGTCTTTGAAGTTAAAAGATCTTGTTTATATTTCCTGAAGTTGGTTAGTCATTTCAGAACAATTTGCTCAGTCACGTTTGCTTTTGTGAAGTCAGTTTTGTAAAAACAAAAAAGAATGCATTCACAATAGATCACAAGTGTGAAAACGGTTGGTCAGGTGGGAAGGAACTATTTCAGTGCGCATCAAAGAAGATTTCACTACAATTACAGTTCCATACCTTCAACTCCTTCTTGAAAACATCACACAAAGTATCAGAAAGCTGCAGTGGGCTCTGATTTCTGGGGCTGCTGCACAGTGGGTGCAATTTTATGATGGAGAGAGTAAAGTCATTCTTTCACTACCGCTACCTAAACTGACTCTAACATCCACAGTCAAAACCAGAACCAATGGTCAAAAGGAAATTCCTGCTCACTTCAGTGAGATTTCTTTAAAGCTTTGATCTATTACTTTGAAAATTTATGTTTACTACAGAGGTAGTTGAAATAAGTTAAGTTTTCTTTAGAAGGGATAGCTTAAAGCTGTCATTTGATGGTACTTTTTTCTTGCAGCCGTCCAGCACCACTAGGCCTTAAAAATCTTTCCTATTCTCCTCGTCTCATGATTCAATACAGATCCATCAATTTAAGAAAACCAGCACCATGACTCTTGTGTTAGCTGGTGATAAAATTCCCTTCTATTTTTTTGTAGCAACTCAGGGTGGAATAAATCTCTAATTCTAGTTCTCATAACCCAAATATTTCTTTGAGACTTTGAAGAAATAAAGATTACATGTGCATTTCACTTCTATATTTTTTTCCTATTAGAACAATGCCTGCGCTTTGCAAAGGTGGTTGAAATGTAAAAAGAAACTTAAGGTATAGTTTCGCCTATTGTTAAAAGGCAAATGAAAGTTTACATTGGATTTACAAACATGATATCAATATAAAATATGAGATCTAAAATATCAATATTTCTGCAAAGCTGGAAGCCTTCCTAGTGAAAAAGATTCACTTCTGGCATATTCTTATGTTTTTAGCTAAAGGTTTAAGTTGAAAAGAATCAGTCAGATCCAGTGGTCACACTATGAGAGTACCCAACTGTTCAGCAGTGACTGCAAGTGGCCAAGCCCCCTTGGCAGGACAGTTCTGTTAGCAATCAAAGCAGCTGGTCTGTATGCAGCTATGTTACACTGAGATCATGTATCCCCAACAAATAAGCATTTTATTAGTTTAACATAAAGAAGGGTGACATCCGGAGGAAATAAATGACTGCAACATGATGGACAGTGACCCTCTGTGAGAAGAACTTCAGTCCCAGAATTACTTAACTCACTATCTCACTACTATAGTGCTGAGAATCTTAATTCTTGGAAGAATCATTTTTCAAATAAGGTATAACATTCTTGTACTCAGGACTTGTGACAACTGAAGACTCCTGGATAACACATCTTTTTATAAAAAAAGGCAGAAAAATAGAGAAAAGCATTACTCAAAAGCAAAACAATGGCTACCTATAGCTGTCTTCTTGAATGAGTAGATGTAGTACATAGAAAAAAAGTATATGTTGTTATGTATATGACACAAGGTACATTTTACAAAAGCAGTGATTTCAGCCACATTCAGGAAAAAATAACTCTTAGATCAAAACATTAAGTGGTTTACAGCTGCTGATTAAGGGTTTTTCCATTTTTCTATGATCTAGCATTGAATAAAGCAGCCCATAAATATCTCTTTTTTTTCCAGTACATGTTGCCCTGAATCATTTTAGTGAGCTCTGGCACTAAAGATTAAAGAAGTACAAGTAAAATATGTCCCACTCACAGTTCTATAACAAGAGCCCATATGCTCCAATGATGTTGGAGATAGTGCCGACAGTCTTTGTGGTAACATAAGATAAAATGAGAAAGTGTATTGAGGTTAAATGGAATTAATAAAACAGATAAACTATTTCTTTCACATTAAAAATTGAATTTAACTCATGTCAAAATGCCTTTTGGGCTATTAGATGTCGATGTCCTGACAGCTGCAGATGTAGTCATATCAGCATTAGAAAAATAGGGATTTTTTAACTCCAGAGTTCAAGACCTGAGCTCTGCCTAAAAAGTGAGACATGCCTTCAAGCATTGAACTTTTGATATTTTTCTGACTTTAATGCATACCAGCACTTGGAGTTCAAAGCATGGATTTAGTAACCCAAGTAAAAAGAACAACATTAATTTAAACCATGATTACATGACAATGCACAATACCTGAAAAAAAAAAACCCTGAAATCACCTGGCTGTTGTTATGTTTTTCTTTTCCTTTTGAGGTGGAAATAGAGCAGGGAAAGAAAAGGGTGTAATTCAATTGTCTGAAACATTTCAAAGTCATCAAACATTTATGATATGTGGAAAAGTGGAGATCTGTAGCAAGTAGCAACATGAATACCTTCAGAAAAAATATTATTTAGTTGCAGGCTGAGATAGATGGCTATTCACTCAGCAATCCAGACAAGCTGTTTCACTGGGGTCCCTGCTGAAGTCAGAGGTGTTTTCTGGCTGGGTGGCAGTCTGGAACACTGCAGGAAAGTTTCAAGGCCACCCTTTGTTTCAGTGAATGCCGACTCTGTCAGAATTGCAGCTGCAGAGCTGCTTTCACCCAACCACAGTGCAGGTTGCTGGATTTGTTTTGTCTTTGCTTGCACCAGATCATTTTTCAGGCATATTGAATCCCTGATTTAGTACCCAGAACAGCCACCTGAAGACTACAGCTGGCATGGAGAAGAGCATCAGCCCTCCTCTTTTCAGAGGTGGGGCAGGTTGTTGTTAAATTGATAAGTGTGCATAAGGAGAATCCAAAAGTAACTGTTGCTGAAAATGAGGATTTGAGAAGATGCCAAGGGACTAAAGATAGACCTCTACAGGTCAGATGAAAGACTGCTGTGTCTCGCTGCAGCCACCAGGTATTTTTAAAAAAGTTACCAAAATTTTGTTATTCTTTCCCACCTTGCCCATCAAAAAATTTAGGAATAGAGAAGGGTATGGAAATATAATGATGACACCTTAATGCTAATAATGTGTTTAAAAAATCTTAAACATATGATCATTTTACAGAATTGAAACAAATGTCGCATCATAACGTTGTATATATAACTTGTTCTTAACTCAGAAAATTTTCCTTAGTCAGTCTACAGAAATACATTCTTTTGTGTTTTTAAATTGAGCTTACAAAACTTGATGCTTTGAAAGAGGAAAAAACCCTAGGGCATTCTTTCTAGCAGTAACTGAAGGAAAGTTTCACAACAGGGATGTGTTGTTCAGCCTCCCTTCTGGGCATGAAAATATTATTGAGAAGATTCAGAAGAGTGTGGTCTGTTCTCCCAAAAGTACTAGACCCAGCATTATCCTTTTTTTTCCTATGGGTGCAAATGCCTTCCCTCAGAAGAAATCAATGAGAAACGTTTACAAGTAGCCTGATAGCAAATGGAGTCCTTATCTAATGTAAGCAATGTTCTCAGGTCCTGAATTACAGTAAAATCTTGGTCTCACTGCAGTAAAAAAAAAAAAAAAAAAAAGAAAGAAAAAAAGCGCTGTTTTCTGGTGAACTAGTTAAAACTTAAAATTGTGTTAACAGTTACCATCTAAAATATGAAACAAGAGGAGCTTCAAGGGAAGTTTAACATGTAGCAAACAGAGCTTGGCTTCCAGCTCTACCACTGAACCTGCTGGCCATATTCACAGTAATAATTAAGTTCCTTTTTGCTTGTTTGGCAATATAATGGGTCTTTGAAGTCTATATTTCCTTCCTGCATTTCTCTCCAAATCATTAAGGCCATAGGGCTCCACTCCAGCCTGGTGTCTCACACTAAGCCATTGCTGATGTGTCACACACTCTGCTCTGGTTGTCAGCATCCACCCAGCTGAGGCCCCAGAGCCCTGGACGTGGCAGCCAAAAGCTGGCTGAGAGCCACCGATTCTCTCTTCTTGCCACAGGTTCTTAAATCTGCTCTGGGCATGGGCAAATCAGCTCACTTTGCTTGTTTCCTGACAAGTTAAAAGAGTTTCTAGTATGTGCAGTAGATGCTGGAAAGACAAGTCGTGGGGAGTGAGGTGTTCTGCATCAGCACCCTGAAAGTGGACTCCAGCTTCAGGCTTACCCAGCCAGCTATGCATTTCAGGGAAACAGTCAGTTAAAAAATATTTTCTGGCCCCAGATATGTTTATTATCTTATTATCTAGTTACCTATTGTTCTATTAATCATGTCTATTACACCTCATCTCAAGTGTATTTGAACACCAAAAAAGGCAGGAGATACTTATTTTCTCAGGTGACAAACACTGAGTGCAGAAGTAGCCTTGAAATGTTTTTTGAAATCTCTTCCTACTTATTTCTGTATATAGATGCATATAAAGATGTGTCTATGATTACAAGCTGCTTTTATTCATGCTGTTTTGGGAAGACAGAAACAAACACCTCTGTCTTCAGATGGCACTCATGTTTGTATTTTCATATATCTAACAGTTGCAAATGTGTACAGCTTCTTAGTAAAATACAAATAGGTTTTCTAAATACCTGTAAATTTACATATACTTACTTTTCGTATTGCAAAAAGGTATTGTACAATATGGTATTAAAAAGAAAACATACATTAAATGGAATTATACTCCATTTCCATATTTCTTGTACTACAGACTTATTCTTACCATAGGTCCTAGGCTTTGATAGTAACCTAAGGATGTTTTAACTTTTTATTCTTGAAGAATTAGACAAACTATAAAGAGAAGGTTCAAAAAATATTTTCCCAGTTATTTTCTACTTGTTTTTGACAATTTAAACCAAAGGAGTGTAACCTTAATGGATTTCTACAACAGTTCTAGAATTTCTTTGTTAATCTGAATCATAGTAGAGTGTTTGTCTTAGAATATATTCTCAGTAAGTTCCTGTCTTATTACATCTCTGATGTTAAAGGAACACTACATAATTTCAAGTAGCTGGAACCATAAGAACCAAGTCTTTTTTTAGAGTTAAGAATGTAAGGGCTTTGCTGGACCAAAACCACCATATTCAATACTGAAATGGGTTTGGCAAGACTTCTTGTTGCCAAAACACAGCTTAGTAAAAACCAAAAATTTTCAGTTTTGCAAAAAGAAATTAAAAAATTTTTAAGAAGAAGATGAATTTCTACTGAAAGTATTCCATAGAGCATAGATTATCCTGGGGATTAGGTTTTACTCTGTTTCTAGAAGATGCAGGTTTTAATTAGAAAATATTTCTAATATTTAATCCTAATATTTATTTCTAATATTAGAAAACATTTTAATTAGAAAACTTTTCTCATGGGCTTGAAGAAAAGATTTTGTCTAAGGTCAGTCTGAATTAAAACAAATACTGATTTTCAGGTAGAATTTCTAAATTCTAAGTTTGGAAGGAGTGCCCTTCCTAGTAGGTAGTGGAGCTTCTCCCTCTTCCGTACTTTACTTGGATTCATTCTGTGTTGATATCAGAAGAGACAACTTTACTGTGTGAGCAGGGAAATGCACCCAATACCATCTCTAGCCAGCAATTTTTAATGCCCAGGCCTCAGTGAGAACAGGATCTCTGAGAGGTGAACTTCCAAAGAAATATTGCAATACTATGATAAGATAAATACTATGATATGTAAAACACTCCTATTTATTTTTTAAAATATATTGTTGATTATTATTATTTTATTGTTCATTAAGAAACTGCTTTTCTTCAACCTTTCTTTTCCTTCTACAGTGATAGAGAGCTGTCTGAAGAAGACAAAGGAGACCACCAAGTGATTCCACAGGTCAGTCTAAAATATATATGGGACTTTGTAAAGGATTTGGAATTATTTTCAGATAAACTGATTTAAAGTCAGAAAATATAGGACAAGTATGAAATACCTTTAGCATACCAGGACATAAAAATCTTCATCAAGTTGTTTTCATCAGAGGTCAGTTGTTCGAGCCTAAACATTTTCAGTTAAAATGTACTGGATGCCACTTCAAATCCCTGTTCTCAGAGCAGACATATCTGGTCACAAGAATGCTGGTCTCACTGGCAATGAATAAGATAAGGGAAGTTTGAAATTCATTGAAACTGTTGGATAAGACTGATTTAATCTCTTTTGAAGGTAAACAACATTAAAAGCACATAACACCCCCCCCCCCCACAAAACAAAACAACAACAACAAAAAAGACTAAACCCATGAAGAACTTTCTACAAAGCAGAAAACCACTTTCAAGTATCTCCAGTTTTAGTTTCTTTCTTGTTGAGATGAGTTTAGAAGTCAAGAAAATATTTCAGTAAAAACCCATTAACTTCCTTACACAATGCAAGATTCAGAGTGTGCTGTAGCTCAAATGACTTACGAGAATCAGTTTAAAAGTTTTTCAGAAGACGGAGTGGAGGCTGCAGATTTTGTCTTTCTTTCCTGATGTGATTTCTAGCCGGCCACTGATACGTCTAAGCCAATAATTTAATGATGACATTAAGAAAACATATTTTACACAGGTTTTTTTTTTTACAAGAAGTTGGCATTTAGCAGTCATAAATAGAAACAAAGAAATATTGTGGCTTGACACTCTTTTGGTTGTAACGATGATGTGGTAGGAAGTGGGTGTCAAGTTCCCTTGGTAACAAATAGAGGATAAATGAGACACTCTGAATCATCAATGAATCATTAGCAGAGTTCTGCTTCTGGTTTTTGGCTTTTATTTCCAGATTCTAAAATTATGGCAGTTTTAAGATGATGGACAAGGGTGAGCACTTTACATCACTGACAAGTGTGTGGTAAGGGTTAAATTGCTATTAGCATTCCTAACACCATGAAAACAGGAAGCTTCCACAACCAGCATTTATTATTTGTTTTGGCTAATGTCAGTTAAAGGGTGTCTAGGTCCTTTATAGAACAACTGAGAGGATGAGGGTAGAAGGATGAACTCTTTGTGGCTAGCAGCAGAACCACTGAGTTCAGCAGAGTTCAGGGAGATCTGAATTTCTCTCACAAAGTTTATAAGAACTCATGCTCTTTAATCACACACTGTACTACACTTTGTGCTGGAAAATCATAGAATCAGCTGGGTTGGAAAAGACCTCTGATATCATCAAGTCCAACCTTTGACCTAACACCATCCTGCCTACTAGACCATGGCACCAAGTGCCACATCCAGTCTATTCTTAAATACCTCCAGGGATGGTGACTTGACAACCTCCCTGGGCAGCCTATTCCAATGTCCTATCACTCTTTCTCTAAAGAACTTCTTTCTAATGTCTCATCTGAACCACCCCTGGCACAGCTTAAGACTCTGCCTTCTTGTTCTCCTCCTGGTTACCTGGGAGAAGAGATCAACACCCACCTGGCTACAGCCTCCTTCCAGGTAGTTATACAGAGCGATAAGGTCTCTCCTGAGGCTGCTCTTCTCCAGGCTGAACAACCCCAGCTCCCTAAGCTGCGTCCCATAGGACCTGTTCTTGAGTGCTTTCACCAGCCTTGTTGCCCTTCTTTGGACCCCCTCCTAAACTGAGTGGCCCAGAACTGGACACAGTAATGGAGCTGCAGCCTCACCAGTGCCGAGTACAGAGTAAGAATCACTTCCCTCATTCTGCTGGCAACACTATTCCTGATACAGGCCAGGGTGCCGTTGGCCTTCTTGGTCACCTGGGCACTCTGCTGGCTCATGTTCAGCCGCTGTCATTCAGTAGCCCCAGGTCCCTTTCTACCTGGCCACTGTCCAGCCACTCTGTCTCCAGCCTGCAGTGCTTGATGGGGTTGTTGTGGCCAAAGTGCAGGATCCAGTACTCGGTTTTGTTAAACCACATCCATTTGGATTTGGCTCACCCATCCAGCCTGTCCAGGTCCCTCTGCAGAGCCCTCCCACCCTCCAGCAGATTGACACGTTCCCCAGCTTGGTGTCGTCTGCAAATTTATTAATGGTAGACTTAATCCCCTCATCCAGATCATCACTAAAGATATTAAACAGGACTGGGCCCAACACTGACCCCTGGGGCACACTGCTAGTGATGCAGCCCCGTTCACCAGCACTCTCTGGGACCAGCCATCCAGACAGTTCCTAACCCAGCAGAGAGTGCCCCTGTCCAAGCCATGGGCTGCCAGCTTTTCCAGAAGTGTGTTATGGGAGATGGTGTCAGAGGCTTTACTGAAGTCCAGGAAGACTACATCCACAGACTTCCCCTAATCCATCAGCTCATGCACCTCATACACTGGTCATAAAAGGAGATCAGGTTGGTCAGGTAGGACCTGCCCCTCCTAAATCCATGCTGGCTGGGTCTGATCCCCTGTCTGTCCTGTAGGTGCCATGTGATGGCACTCAGGATGCAAATGAAAATGAACTATATTAGATTTTACTGTGAATAAATATATACATTTTGATAGTTAATAAAAATAAAGTGATAACCTATGCTAACTTGATCAACTGGGAGCTCCCTCAAACTTAAAACATGATACCACAAGTGAAAATAAGGCTGTTAAAGGAAACAGTAACATTACCTACTTAGAGTACATGTATGTCTGTGTACATGTATGTATATACATGAGTTCATTATCATCAGTAGTGGTGTTGAAATTATTTTAAACATGAGTTGCAAAAGGAATACCAGAGTTATGATTGTCAGTTTCGAATTGAATTAATTACATAATGAAAACATATACTATGAATATACACAGTAAGTTTATTCTGCATTGATGCCAAATTCCTTTGGCAGTTCAGTCAGGAGGACATGGACCAGCTGAAAGTCTGGGCTCTGGTGCCTTGTCACACCAGATGGAACTTGCACAGTCACCAGATCTACCCTGTTAGAAACTTTACCCTCCACTTGTTTTGTCCATTCAGTACTATATGACAAACTGCACTCTTTGAGCGGGCAGGACCAGAAAGAGCCTGGGAAAGTTTCAGTACATCAAGGGAAGAAATTTATCCTGCTGGTTTGCCATCTGAACATTTCTGGATGTGAATATTTACAGCAATGTTTGGACACATATGGACCATTTTATTGGCTGTAGTTTTGTTTTCTGTTATTAAGTGACTGCTTGAATTAGGAATAGTGCAATAATATAATCTATCCATGTCCCTGCGATGGTTGAGTTACAACAGGCAAATGATGCTGAAAAAAAAGCATTAGGATTATCCAGGACTAAGACAAAATGATAGCATAATGGCTATGATGAAAATTAAGTGTGCTTTATAGACGTACAACATTTTATGCTCTGTATTAATGCTTGCATTTCTACCAAGAAAAGATTTCTCAGAAGAGAAGCACTGTGCTGATGTTGGACTGATTTAGCTTTTTTATCATGTATGCTCTAATAAATGTTTTGTGAAATGTTTATCTCTGGTAAGAAGAAAATTAACAAATTTAAAACTGGTTCTGGCTGCCATCCTAGGGCAGAATAAACAGTAGTTTCAATCAATGCGTAGAGTATTATCTCGGGAATAACACTATCACTACTTTTCTTGATTTTTTGGTTTTCTGGTGCATGTTTTAAATTATAGAAGTACATTCAACTGTGAAAGGTCTTGTTGGGTCACTCCATACCCTTTTCTTTCTAAGTTGAATTAAATCATAAAAGTTTGCTTCCAGCAAAAGCTTTCAAAGCAAGGACACAGTGATCTTAACTACTACTTTCTTTCTGTCTCATGAAATTGTACATACATCTTGCTAACTTGGAAAACAATGTGTTGGGGAAAATCAAAGTTTTCTGATGTCTTTACTGGAGCTAAGTAGCTTCTTCCACTGTACCTGTTACATTGAATACTGGTCAACAAATCTCTGCAGAGATGAAAATTGAAATCCAAATATTCCAAAAAATTTTTCCACCCATAATCGTGTACTTGAACATTGAGGTCATACAGTCAAAAGCACAATGTAATCCACATCACGCAAGTTCATGATGTTGTCAGTAGGAACTAGAAATTCTTAACATAAGAATTAATGGCCCAATGAGACCAAGACTACCTCTTTGACTTGATACAAGGTTCTTGTCCACTTTGATTTTTGTAGTATCAGACTTCAGAATAAAGCTTCCTTTACCATGGAAAACTGAAGCCCATATTTATTGGTAGAGGACCAGACATCTCTGCGTTTGATGCAAGTGCAGTTGTGTTCACTCAAAGATTGAGCAAGAAAGGCTGACTATGGTCAGCTGACTATATTTTCACTGATACCTAATATATATCACCAGCTACTCAGCATAGCTTTATTTACATCATAGGCTATTCAGAGATTACATCAATGCAGCTTCACCAGGTGGTTTTCACAGACTGCTGAACTTAGTTCTCCCAAATGCAGGTTATTCATCCGTGTGCTACAGTTACCTGCTAAACCTTCACAGGGCAGAAATCTGGTACAAAGAATGAATGCCTGTTTATGTTACAGCCTCTCTTTCTATTTCTATCAGTAATGTTGCAGCTTCTATTTCTATCAGTAGCGGTATCCCAGATGATCCAAAGTATTTAAAGTCTAAGAACTGTTTCAGATTGACTTGAGTCGTATTAGAAGATTCATTTAGGCTTGTCAAGAGAAAACTAGGTCAGTTGGCTCATGAAGAGATTGATTTTTCTAACATTTTTTTCAGTCCCTTATACCCTCAGTAGAAGAGCTAGATATCTATCTAAAATGAACCAGAGGAGATTTTATAAATTGCCTGTGCATCCAAAGACATGGAAAGCATCTATGGTAGATGGACTGGGATTTCCACTCCTGGTCTCCAAATATGTCTCCTTCTATCTATTGACTGTACAGGAAATGAAAGACTGTGTTAGTGGAGCCCCCTACACCACAGGTAAATTTACCCCAGGTAAGCAAAACTATAACCAGAGAGGACTAAAATGAGGCTCTGAGTTATGAGACTGATTCCCCATAAAGATTTTTACTGAAACTGCACACAGTTAGTGGGAGTGATTGGCACCATCTATCTCACCATGCTAGCAGCCCATCTGAGCAAAGCTGGGGAGCCCATGGCTGCCCTAGTCCAGACCAAAGTAAAGTTTCACTGACTCTGGATCAATAGTAACAAAAATTTTGTAAGTTTTGATGAACAAACACAGACATATGTATTCAGCAGCTACATGGTTTCAAATATAGTAAGTGCTTATACTGACATTTTAATTTCACAAGTACAAAGTTTCTGCTTTCACAGACTGATCTGATCCCTCTCTAAACCAGACATAGTCTCTCCTTTGTTATGTTGTGCAATAATTTTTCTCAATTTTTTGGCTCCTACTTCCTTAGTTAAGGAGCAAAATGAAAAGTGTACCTTGGGAGTTTAGGAAGTTATTAAGAAGAGAAACTTATTCAGGAAAGGAACTTGTTGTTTCTCATGGATGCCAGACTCAGGCAAAAGACATTTCTTTTTTGCCTCATCCCCATCCCCCCAGCTACAACATACAGTGTCGTTATTTGACTCATTGCATTCCTCAACAGGAATCATAACCGAGCACTGTTCTTTTGTTAATCTTCTTAAAACAAAGTCCAATGTCTCAATACACAGCCTTTTCCAGACAGATGATTTTCTTTTACAGTTGCAACCTCTACAGTTTCACCTGGCCAGTTCCATCTCAGTATTTCATTGGTATCAGAGGTGGAGATCATTTGATATGACTTCAAGGTTATTATTCTTTCTCTTTGCAAATGAGAGATAACACATAAGATAATATTTTCCCTGAGAGGAAATTATTTTCTGTTGTACTAGCAATGAGTCAGCAACATGTTATGATGTATGTGATCATCTCACTGCATGAATTTTCAGGCAACTGTATACAGTGTGTGAGCTTGTTTGCTGTGCATTAGCTATTTGTTATTGAAGTATTGCATTCAGAGAGTCTTTCTGGGTTGAAACATACTATGACCTATACTTTGATGACAGAGAAACTCACCTACAGAAGGGTTTCTTTCTTCTTCTTTCTACTTTCCTCTCAGTCTGACGTACAAACTTTTAAACTAAGATTCTTTATCTGAAACCATGGAATTACATATTTCACAGGGTGATCCTTAAATTCTCACTTTTTAACTGTTTTAATTTGTCCAGTTAATGACCAGATAAGAGTCATACACACAGTTAACTACACGAGCACCCCAAAGTAAAGCAGAGCAAAGACGACAAAGCAGCAGAGGCAGTTCAGGCATTTGTAAGAGAGCCTTTAGCCTGAGACATGCATAAAGGAAAGGAACCTGGTGAAATTCTGTCAATGTTATGTTGCATTTGCAAACATTTACTCTCATATTTTAAACGCTTGATGATAGATTTTGTGGGGCAAAGGGTCTTACAGATCACTTATGTAATAAAACAAAGCATGGACCATCTGCCTTATCTTCATTTTTTTACTATTAACTGAAGAAAGAATGAAGAAAATATGTTTAGTCAACATTTTTTGAGGTATATTTATGTTTTGAAAAGTTGTGATGTGTGGCACAGCTGTATTTCTCATACCTGCCTTGGGATTCATAGCGAATAACTTTCGTTTTCTGCAGTAAATATGGCCCTTGAACAACACTTACCATAACACACCACTGAGCCTTAGGAAAACTGCAAGGCGTACTGGCAGCAGCGGGAGGTTAGGATGAAAGAGGAGAGACTGAGGAAGGAGATTTGGCTGAAAGGAGAGCTGTGGTAAGGTATGGAGGGGATCCCCAAGAAGTCACCTGTTGATTATCCTGTGCTGATATTATGTTGCCTGGAATGCAAAAATCAAAAGAAATGACACAAGGAAAAAAAAAAAAAGAGGGGAGTGACAATTCCTTTAATGATGTGAAACAGAATAAGCAGAGTTATTTAGGCTATGCTTTAATCTGTGAACAGGTCTAATGTGAACAGAATTATCTGTATTGATTTCCTCTGGAGTGAAAGAGCACAAAGGCAAAAAAAGTGGGTGGCAGCTGGCTCATCTGTCAGTGTTAACACCCTGGGTTTCGCCAGGAGCTTCATCGAAAGCCTCCAGCTGGCTGCATAGTGAAATGGTGAACTTTAGTTTCGTCTACTTTCCTCTTTAACTATCTGTTGACCTATACCACAGGTTCCCTTCTGAGATACAAAAGAAAACAGAAGAATTGGAAAGATTTTTCTTGTCTGAGAGTTTTGGGAATTTGTTAGGGTGGGTGATTAAGTTAAAACAATGTCACCTTTTGTGGAGAGACTGTCACCGACGAAAATTTAGAAATATCTGGAAACAACTTATTCTTTTTTTTTTTTTTAATTTCCCCCTAAGGCACTGTGTACTCGTGTCCCTTGGATACATTTGTAGTGCTTGTTGTCTTTTGATATAAGTTCCCATTCTTTGTATTTCCCCTTCAGGGAAGAAAACTTCTCTTCAAATGAAGAGTCAATCTTAAAACAACAAAAACAAAAAGCAGGTGGACTACTTATTTTAGATAAAAGACATACTCTTGAAACAAATTTGGGTTATCTCTTTCTGTTGCTCGTGTCAGGACCCATTTACTTCACCTGCAGGAGTAATCTGACTTCAGTTATTTCCACACTTTGGGCTGAAACTCTATCAAAAGACAAAAGCACAGATGTGTCTACTATAACTTGCACCTCAAACTTTGTAATAGGCTCAACAAAGCACTGTGTGGATGTGTTCAGCTTTCAAAAAGTAAATTTTATCTCTTTAAGAAGAAATGTTCCAACTTCTTAAATTAGGAAGACTCTAATTACAAAACAGCTAATGAAAACAAAACACTCTCATAAAGCTTTCTTTTAAGGATGAGGATTGAATACTTCTATTCCAGAATATTGTAAATACCTGGTTGTAATTTCATATAATTCCCAGGCCAAAATAAAAATAAAATTCTGGGGGTTTTTTTGCCTTCCGTGGAAACACTCTCCTTTAACGTAAAATAAAAACAGTTACTATATCATTGCAATACCTAAAATATATGACATGATCAATTATTTGTTCCAAATAATAATTGTGTCACTGAGAAACACATTTTTGTGACGTTTCTTTACTTGTGAGTACACAGAACTTCTTCTGTGCATAGAGTCTCTTGTTTCTCGTCATTCTGGAGACACTGCAGACAAATTACCTGGCTTTCATTTTTCTGCTAGAAGGGGAAAAAAAGATTACTAGAGGAAAAAAGGGCTTAGTAAGAGCTTTTGTGTAATAGAGTTGGAATGTGAGACAAACATAGACAACTATTTCAGGAAGAGAGAGTTTTTAAAAAGCAGAATAGAAAGGGAAGATGTGAAGATAAGTTATGTCTAATTTTACATTTAGCTTTAAACTTTCTACCTTACTTTATAAAAGTCTTTAGGTTTTATTAATAAAAAGTACCATTTATGAAATATACATTTATTAAATAAATTGTTAACATTAACCTTCTGGTAGATGAACAAGATTCATGGAAAAATTGTAATTTTCCTGGAGAAGGAAGGGAACACATTAATCTCTTTTTTCCTTTCTTTTGAAGTAAATTAGGGAAGTGTGCAATTATGGCATAGGATCTGGTTCCTCTTCCCCGATACAAGCAGGACTAGTCTTCTTATCAGACATGATTACCAAAGGAATTTCACAAAAAAGCAGAGCAGAATCTGTCTGAAATATATCCTGAAGAAGATCTGTGAACTTTAATTTTATTTCATCCATTTCAGGGTCTGCTAGGCCTTGAATATAACATTCTTAGATTAAAAGTTTTGGAATTTTCAGATCTTCTCCCTCTACCACCCTTCATTTCAGCATTTCAGAACATTTGCTCACAGTGGCTGTGCTGGAGAGAGCTGCTTTATCAAAGTCTTTCTGAAAAATCTGCCAAGTTTGATATGAAGTTAAGTGTGATGAAAGTGGATGCTGCCATAGGAAGTGGGCAGTACTAGACTCTTCAGACTGGAGAGAATTGAACCTGAGGTCTTCAGTATCTGTTTCCTGACCACAAGGCTGAGCAGTAGCCTGAGTGAGGTGCTGTGCTGGCAGTTGAAGCTGATTCATCTGTGCTGCTGGGAACAGAGGTGTCTTGGGTGAAAAGGAGAGCCTAGTCTGAGGGTTGGAGTACCCTGCCATGGTGGGTTGACCTTAGTTCCATGCCAGTTGCCCACCAAGATGCTCTATCCCTCCTCTCCTCATTTGTACAGGCCAAGGGGAAAATAAGATGGGGAAAATGTCATGAGTCAGGATAAAAGGCAATTTAATAAAGCAAAAGCAAAGGTCAGGCATGCGGAAGAAAAGGAAATAAAATTATTTTTATTGTCTGCTTCCACCAGAAGGTGATGTCTTGCCACTTCCTGGGAAGCAGGGCTTCAGTACACATAGTGGTTGCTCCAGAAGAAAAATGTTGTAAATAGCAAATCACGCCTGCCCACACTGCTCCACCTTCTCCTCCTTTCTCTTAGCTTCTGTTGCTGAGCAGACATCACATGGTGTGGAATGTCCCTTTGGCCAGTTTGGGTCAGCCCTCCTGGTCATGTTGCCTCCCAAGATCTTGCCCATCACCAGACTACTGGAGAAGAGGGAACGCTGGAAAGACAGCGGCAATGCTGTGCCAGCCCTGCTCATCAGTAACCAAAAACACTGGTGTGTTATCAACACCTTTCTAGCTACCAATACACAGCACAGCACTGTGAGAACTGCTGTGGGGAAAATTAACTCCTTCTCAGACAGACCCAATAAACTGCTAAAGGACACAATTAAATGCCATTTATGCATTTATATTAGATCATCACTGACTAAAATCAAAACCATTTCTGGAAGCAGGGGTTACTACCCCAACCTTTTGCTAAAGCTACATCTGAAATAAGTATACGAACTAACATGATTTCCAAACACTGTTGGATTCTCAACAACTATGTTACTGGAAATCTTAAGGAAATACTATAAATATAGGAAAACATGCATTTAAACATGCATAACCAGAAAAGCAATAATTTTCTTACCAGTATCATCTGTTAAATTTCAGTGGTTAAAAGATGAGACAGTCTAATTGCTCTGTGCTTTATATTTGCCTTGACTGCTACAAGTTTTCCTGAGAAAACACTCTCCAGAAATCTATGGTTTCCTTGTCTCAGAACTCTATTGCTAGTTACTTGTATCATTTAGTCATGTTTCATTTTGGTTGTCAGATTACAACATTTATTTGTGTGATTCATCTTTTCTGAAAGAAATCACCAATTCCCCTCCAAAGCTATTTAAAATCACTTGCCTGGATGATTAAGAAATGTAGTTCTGCACTGTCACAGGAGGTGTTTAATGCTTTCTTTGCCTCTGTCTTCAACACAGGTGACAGACCAAGGGTGCCCTAAGCTGGAGGACCGTGACTGTGAGAATGATCAACACCCAGTCAACTCTGAAATTCTGTGGGATCTGCTGCTCAGGCTGGATCCGTACAAGTCTATGGGGCCTGATGGGATTCATCCCAGAATCCTCCAAGAGCTGGCTGATGTCATTGCAAAACCTCTCATGATGATTTTTGAGCAGCCTTGGGAATCTGGAAAGGTCTTGGCTGCTGACTGGAGGCTGGCAAACATTGTCCCAGTTTTCAAGAAGGGCAAGAAGGAGGACCATGGAAACTGCAGGCCTGTCAATCTCACTTCAGTGCCTGGTAGAGTTGTGGAGAAGATTATTCTGGGAAGTATTGCAAAACACCTGAAAGATGATGCAGTCACTGGTCACAGCCAGCACAGCTTCATGAGGGGAAAGTCCTGCTTAGCAAACCTGATTTCCCTTTATGACAAAGTAACCCACCTGGCTGACCAAGGGAAGCCAGTTGATATAATCTTTTTGGATTTCAGTAAAGCTTTCAATCCTGTCTCCCACAGGATCCTTCTGGACAAACTGTCCAGCACAGCTGGATAAACACATCATGTGGTGGGTGAGCAATTGGCTCATGGATCGGGCACAGAGGATAACAGTGAATGGGGTGACATCAGATTGGTGACCTGTCATTAGTGGGGTTCCACAGGGCTCCATCTTGGGCCCTGCGCTCTTGAACATCTTCATAAAAGACTTGGACTCAGGACTGGAAGGGACACTAAGCAAGTCTGCAGATGATACAAAACTGGGAGGAGCTGTTGACTCCCTCAAAGGCAGGGAGGCCTTGCAGAGAGACCTCAGCAAATGAGAGGACTGGGCAATCATCAAACCATATGAATTTCAAAGGAAAGTGCTGGATTCTGCAGCTGGGATGGGGCAACCCTGGATGTACGTACAGACTGGGGAATGAGATGTTGGAAAGCAGTGCCAGGGAAAGGGACCTGGGGGTCCTGGTCGATGGCAAGTTGAACATGAGTCAGCAGTGCCTGGGCAGCCAGGAGGGCCAACCCTGTCCTGGGAGGCATCAGGCAAAGCATCGCCAGCTGGTCGAGGAAGGGGATTGTCCTGCTCTGCTCTGCACTGGTGTGGCCTCACCTGGAATATTGTGTGCAGTCTGGGGCACCACAATATAAGAAAGATATTAAGCTCTTGGTGTCCAAAGGAAGGCAAGGAAGATGGTGAAGGGCCTTGAGGGGAAGCCGTATGAGGAGTGGCTGAGGTCACTCGGTGTGTTCAGCCTGAAGAAGAGGAGACTGAGGGGAGACTTCATGGCAGTCTACAACTTCTTGTGAGGGGAAGAGGAGAGGCAGACACTGATCTCTGTGGTGACCAGTGACAGGACCTGAGAGAATGGCCTGAAGCTGTGTCAGGGGAGGTTTAGGTTGGGTATTAGAAAAAGGCTCTTCACCCAGAGGGTGGTTGGGCACTGGAACAGGCTCTCCAGGGCTGTGGTCACAGCACAAAGGCTGACAGAATTCGGGAATTGTCTGGATGACACTCTCAGGAACATTGTGTGACTCTTGGGGATGGTCCTGTGCAGGCTTAAGAGTTGGACATGATGATCCTTGTGGGTCCCTTCCAATTCAGCATATTCTGTGATTCTCTTCTGTGATTCCCAAATTCTTTTTTCAAATACTATGTCCTGAACTTCCTTTAATGCTGTTCCCAGAAAGTGACTCATGATTCTTTATTAATTATGAAATATGTTAACTTAATGACTGCAGTAAAAATGTGTTTTTCTCTTCTCACCATAGCTTGAAGGAAACATCATTGCCAAGGTATTATCTCTAACACTGATCTCGTAGTAGTAGTGTACATGTAATTTTTCCATGATTGATTCCTTAAAACCTAGCCAAATTCTTTTAGCATGTTAATGTAGACTTGATTTCCTTTCTATAGACCATATGTTTAATTGCATGAACAATTTTAGACATTTAAGGGTAAACATTAATTTCATTAAAAATGAGGACAAAACGAGGACCCTCCAACAGTAGGGTGGCCAGTATTTTGCTCCACTCATGCATAAGTGTATTGTTGATATGGCACATTGCCTTTTTCTTATTACTGTAATAATCTGAATGATATTCTGCTGAAAATAACTTGCTTTTGTGAGTTTTGATGGATAGGTTATCCCAGTGTCAGGAAGTAAATAGGAATATTCCAGTGTTAGCTTCAGCTACCTTCTCCTGGTATCATCAAGAGTTTGTTTGTAGAAAAACCTTGTGTTTTTATGGAGATGGTAAGTGGAGCAGTTCATATTCTTAGTTATGTTGTGCCCTCTGGCAAGCCTGCCAGGAGAGTGCTGTGCTTGTTTTGTGAAGAGAAACCTCCTCCACATTCCAGCTTGAGCATATCTATTGTCTCCAGACATAAACAGATGTCTTCCTTACCTAAGGGAAGCTCTCAAAAGTATGGAAGTAAAACAGAAGAAACTGATGTGAAACCACAACAGTATTTGACCTGTCTGCATGCATTAATAATCTCAACTTTAGCTGAAAGCAGAGGTCTGTTGCATTCAGTTTTATTTATTTGCTTGGTTTCTGCCCTGCAGTATTGAAGAACAATAAAGGGTATTAATATTAAATTCATTTTTTTTAGATTTCAATTAGGATTTTGTTGAATACATACATACTTATTATGTCATTTGTAGTTTTTAAATGCAGGATAATTGAGAATTGCTCAACAAAAAGTGGGAAAACAGGGGTGCGGGGTAAACATTCTTCATTCTGCTAAACCACCCTTTATTCCACAGGCCAAAATGTCAAAATTTGTAATGAGATTAAACTATAGATCCAGTGCAGAGCTTTTTCTAGTAACTCTGATAGGGTAGATGAATTTTATTTGCATGCATCTTGGCTGACTGCTAACAAAGAGCATAAAATTTGGATTATTTTACTTCCGCACATTTACTTTCTGTGACATGCTGGTCCTTCTTTTCTAGCCTTAAACAAATGTCTGTGGGACATTCACTCACGTTAAGAGTTTATCTGTCCGTGGGAGTAAAATTATAAGCCCCAAGTGCACCGTCAGGTTTACAGCTCCTTCATGAAGACAAGGTACACCAAACTTTCATAGCTAATTAATGTAGCTTCTTCTCCCTGGAGTGCTTCATCTCTCTCCTTTCTCGTCACCCATCTATGCCACAATTACAACACAGACTCTATGATGAAATTGAAACTATGCTAATATTGAGTAACTACTACTAGTATTGAGAAAAAGTACTGTGTTTTCAAGGACAGCAGGATAAGCATATCAGCAAAGGGGAAGAAAGGGAAGTGTTGAACACAATGCAAGTGCAAAGGAGGTGGGGAACTCTTGAAGTGAGGTGCAGTTTCCCCAGCAGAGCACTGTACTGAAGCCAGCTCTACACCTGCTGGGAAAGCCTCACATTACAACACAGCAGTGGCCAATCCAGCATCTCTCCAGCAAACCATGATGTGTTGTACTGGCGCTGCCTTCCCTGTCTGTGTCATGGTGAAGAGCAGACACAGCTGACCTGGCTTAGAGACCTTCCTGCAAGGTTGCATTCATTTGCAGAATTCAGAGCTGGGATGTAACAAACCTTATATAAAAGTAAAGATTCCAAGAAACTCAGATTTTTTAATTATTAGTTTTAGTCCACAGACATTAGACAGTCAGAATAGAAGTTGGTTGTGACTCCTGAGTCATGGAGTGATGAAACTGTAGTGCTACAAGAAGAAAATAAAGAGAATCTAAAACATGGTGTAGCAAAAGAGTGACTGAAGGATTCAAGAAATGGAAGCCAACTTAGTTTTAATTCTTGTAAATTTTAAGTGCGAATGGCATCTCATGTCTACAAAGCTCAGTGAGACGTATTTTACAATATGAGAATAAATATAAACTGAAAATATCCAGAGATGGAAGAATTTAATTACTCTCATTTGTAAGTAACCTATAGAGTTTAATTTGCTCATAAAGCACACAAGATTTCCAGTAGAAATTCTTAAGAATTACAGTTATCACAATAGACTGCTATCTTTGACTTTATTTGTTATTTCTGAATATGCATCATATTCAAATCTTGGTTTCCACGCTACTGCAGTGTGATTCATATCTTGTGGTTAAAAAGACTGACTTTTTGTTTCCAAAATTTCTGCTGTGAAAAAACATCTGCTGAAATGTAGATATTCTGTGGTCTGTGGATTCTTTATATCCTTCTCTAGTAAGAATAGACTCATCACAAGACAACTGACAACACTATTCACACAGTTGAGCTTGAGCTGGCCCATTACCCACTAATTGTATGATCCAATAGTTTTTCTGTTTACAAAGAAAGGTTTCATGTGATATTTACATGTGTATGACTTGTACAATTTTCAGGGTTTAGATGCATACATTATTCTTATTGCAGGGCAGACTAATTCTGTAATTAAAACTTTTACAATCAAAATCACTATTCCATGAAATATAATAATTTCTAATGCATAGACCAAAGCCTCCTTACAATACCAAGAAACACTTGCTCAACTGGAAAACGAGCTTTAAGTCCTAAGATCAGAGATATTTTCTTATTCAGTTGTGGTTTATCAGGCTGTAGTGGGAATTGTCTATCATGTTACAACATGAGTACTCATTGACAGGAGCTCCCTGTTACTGGTAGGGAACCTCTCAAGATTCCAAGACCAGAAATCCACAATTTTGCATCCCTATGCTTCTCTTCCCCCTTTCCCAAGCACAGCTCCCAGAAGTAGACCATCTCCAACCTTCGGTTACATGTTCCATGGTGCCTATCCCGTAGCAACCTTACCTTCCTCAATATTTGGTGACTTAGGCAATTCTCTTGGATACAAAATGAGACTTCTTTCTCACCAAATCAGAGGTGCACCTTGTCATCATCATGGCTAGGCTTCATGAATGAAGATTTGGGAAGGGCTCTAGCCATGCTTACTGCAAGCGTGCTGATGGCTAAAAAAGCCAATGAGAGATAGGCAAGTTCAGTTGCAAAAGTCACAGCAGAAAGTCTCCATAGGTGGTATTGGTTAGGCACGGTTCTTTCTGTGTTGTCTTTTCTCCTCCAGACTGATACTGTGTGCGTTCTCAAAGGAATCAGCAGCGTTATGGATGGGGTGTCTCCATGCCTCCCGACTGGAGGCCAGAGTGGACCACTGATGGTAGTCAATAATGGCCAAGGCTGAGGTATTGTTTCAGGGAGTCCTTGTATCTCCTCTTCTTCAGTATGGTGCACCTTGTATTTCCTATCTCAAAGCAGCCCAGGCTGGCACTACTTGCAGATCACCTAGCAGTACACCCATGTCACCTGGAGAGATACAGAAACAGACCTTCCTTGCTCTGTATATACATGTCCTAGTTATAGTGGCTGGGACCAGTTTATCACTGTGGGAATGTAACTGGAACTGTGTATTCTATACCCTCTCTGCCATTTATCATGAACTGTTAATGATGCATTGNATATCCTGTGACTCACTGAGTAAATTGCCCATGGTGAAAACCCTCACCCTGGGAGAGGTACTGGGTGTTCCTATCTGAACCCAAGCATATATAAGCATGGGGTTCTGGAACTTGGGGCATTCACTCACTCGTCAGACTGAGAGGTGGACCAGCACCTCAACAGGACTGCAACTACCACTCTCAACCAGACTACGACCACCAACCTTCTGGAAGGAAAACAGGTTTTCCTTTTCTTTTTGCTTTGGGCTCAGGGGGACCACGTGGTGCTCAGCACAGGGGCTGGTGAGCACCATTCTGTTTGTGCCCCAGGGGGCTGGGTTGTACAACTGGGGTTTGAGGGCTGAAACCAATTTTCCTTTGTATCAGTGTATCTATTGTAATCTTTTTATTAAATTGTAGTTCTGACTTCTAAACTCTTTTGAGTTGGACTTATTTCTCCTGCAGGTTTACTTTTAAACCAGCACAATACAGAAAAAATCATTGTTTCCCTTGCTAAGAGTTACAATTAATTCTGTGGTTCAACACTATCTTTCTGGAGAAATAGTATTACTGTTCACAGTACAGAGTGTGCACACAGATGGGCTGCCTGGAATCCCTCTGTGGCCAAGACAGTGCTGTTATTTTGTATAGTAATATGGAATAAAACTGGAAGTCCAAACAATTTTGCTGTGAAAATTTTCATAGAATCAAAGCATCATTTAGGTTTGAAAAGATCTTTAAGATTATTGAGTCCAACTGTTACCCCGCACTGCCAAGTCCACCACTAAGCCATGTCCCTAACAAAAGCTAATTATTTTATGAGGGACAGGCAACTTGTGAGGTTTTTGAAGTACAGACTGCCTTAATTGGATCACTGTATATTTGCATATCTTTGGTGAGTTCCAAATGTTTGTATTTATGGCAAACATAAGTAATGAAATTATTAATACATTGTTGTCTGGTATTTTTTTAGCTGTAAGGTGAGTTACAATTTTAAAAAGACAAAACTTGTGGATTTCGTTTGTGTCTCACAATATTTTATATTATCAGCTGTTCAAAAACCTATTATTCTCTTAGTTAAGGACTTTGCCAGACTTTTTGATAAATCAGAAATAACTCCAGCATGTTTTCATTCTCTACTTCAGTACTAATTCTGAGTTGCCAGAAACAGTTTGCCTAACAGCTGCTATCACATAGGAAACAGGTTATATTTTACTTTTACTTTACCTAACTAAAGCTAGTAATGGTTTCCAGAAAAATGAAAGCCGTCGCTGCTGTAAATACAAGGTGTGTCTACACAGACACTGCCC